>JABTXL010001671.1:7930596-8027459 GCA_025134845.1 Neodon shergylaensis
GAAGAAGAAGAAGAAGAAGAAGAAGAAGAAGAAGAAGAAGAAGAAGAAGAAGAAGAAGAAGAAGAAGAAGAAGAAGAAGAAGAAGAAGAAGGGGCTGTAGTATGCTAGTTGAGGTGAGGTGCCTGGCGTATATTCATGGCTTGGCATCTTTAAACTTGGGGCATATTCTTATTTCATGTAATAGAAATTGTTTGAGATAATTATTTAAATTATGTGGCAAGTAATTGGGGTACAATATATGGGGATACTATGTATGATGATAAGCATGAGATGTAGCCAGTTTAGAAATCACTTAAAATCACCAATGGCCCACTGACTCAGACAATCTGTCTCCTGTTATTTCTTGACTTGTATTCCTGGAATCTGATAGGTATTACTTCCTAATATTTCACTTTGTCTTTAGATTTTTTTTCTGCTGCATAGAGAATAAGGCTCCTGTATCTCCACTGGTTTCTAAGGAAGAAAACTAAAGAGAATGCAAATATGTGAAAAACAATGAAGTATATGATGTTTACATTTCTAGAATCCCATAAACCAGCATTAATGCATAAATACTGTCAGAGATTTAGAAGGAAATATCTATGGAAGTTACATAAATATGACACCAACTATTAAAGGAAATAATGTCATATCTGTAAAATGTTGGTCATAAAATGCTCAGAGTAAATGGCAATGAGTATATAAATTATGAAAATAAAAATTCTAATAAAACACCTTTCAAATTACTTCAGAAAAATAGATTGTCCCAAACTTAATATTGTTTTGGATTAATTTTCATGAAAAGGAATAGACCATCAAGGAGAATATTATAGTTTTAATTTGTATAGAAAAAAATGTGCATAGCTTTCCTGAACATTATCTGAATGATAGAACTTTATTCATTTTTTAAAAACTGCATGTTTTGTTACAGTATCTACATCATTTTCTCTTTTCTTTTTTCTCATTCCAATCCTCTAGTGCCCCCATTCTGTTAATTAATGATCTCTTCTTTTTTATTCTCGATGTATATACATATACACATAACCTATTGAAACCATTTAATTTTGATCATATATGTATGTGTTTAGGAATGAGTTTCTGAACAGAGCAAGTATCATATCCTACACAGAAAGAACAGTTTCACTCTCTGTCAGCATCCATGCTGTGCCTGTACCTCTTCATCTAGGTGTAGGGCTTAGAGATATTTTCCATATCTACACAGACATGTTGATTGGTGCTATTGTCATATAAGTCTTTTGTAGTCAACCATCTGATTTCAGTTTTATACATACAGCTTCAAATTTATGTCTAAGTACAACATTTTCCAATGGATATCTAGGTCCTGTGGTTCTTACAATATTTCTGCTGCCTCATGCATAGTGTTTACTGAGCCTTAGGTATAGGGCTGCTCTGTAATTGTACATATCTGTAATGTCGTTTGGCATTCTACAGCTATTTATTCTCTGAATTTAAGAAGTTGATCCCTATCTTACTCTTTGTCTGACATAGCAAGAATATCACTTGATGTTCAGCATGAGCTTTGTTTATATGTAACTGTAAGGATAAGGTTTTAGAATACAAATACAAATGGTAGTAGTGGGTTCTCCTCTGGTGTCTATGCCCCCTCTAGATACAGGAAGCTAACTAGATTTACAGTACCAGGCATGAACCTACTCTTACTTAGCTGGTCTTGACTCCAGTTAGCAACTGTTGACTAATCCCCAAGATAAAAAAAAGTGGTTGTTTATCCATAGTTATGGAGAAACATGCTTGCCAGACTTCATAGTCTTCAAGATGGGTTAGGACTATGACTTTCTCTTTTCCTTTGAAGTTTTGCATAACACCTTCAGATACTATGAGAGCTAGTCCTTAGAGAGGAGGTTTATTCACTGATGATGAACATGTTTTTATAAGGACTAACTTTAGGAATGTGACTGCAGATCTCTCATTAGTAGAAATAATTAACAATAATGAATAATGAGACACCTTTAATTTGTGAAATGCCTCTTCATTAACAATATTTAAAATGTTCAGTTTTCTAATAACATTGCTATTATACTTTAATCATGAAAATCTTCTTTCCTTAGAACATTAATGTCTCTCAACAGAGTACTCAGGTAGCTAATGACTGATTGTTTTGTGCTCACAGTAAATTGACACAGGTATTTACTGTCATGGGAAATGTGTTTTTAAAGGACACTACCTTTTGTATTAACTTATATAGACTGTAAATATACAAGTGCTTGACAGAGGACAATGGTTTTCTGATGATGATTATGATGGTGATCCTTATTTTCATCTACTGTTGCTCATGTATTTTCCACATAAATCTTTAATAAACAAGACAGGTCAACTATTGGTATTACATTGTAAAGAAAACACTGTGCTTAGAAAAATTAAGTAAATTTACAAACTTTGTATACCTAGTAAATTTCCTGCTTACATTTCAAACTGAGGTCATTTGTTTAACTGGTATTTGAAACTCCATGGTCATCAGCAGGATTAGATGTAAGGAACAGAGAGACGATTACTTAGAGAACAAAAAGAAACAATTCTGGATGTTTGTATTTCTATTCTGGCATGTACTTTTTAAAAGTTCTCAGTGTTTTCTTTTATATCAAATATTCTGCCATTGAGTTGTCTTATATTATGCATCAAAATTTAATTTTTCAAATGTCATACATCATGTCATTCTTGAAGGTTTCTTTTGACCCCCCTGCCTCAATGTAGTTTTTTCTCACAGGAGGGCTTATTGAATTGTGAACCCTATATATTCTTCTCGACTGCTTGCTTTCTCTTACTTGCCCTTCTGTATACATATGAACTCTCCCATGTGTGCCCAAATGTGTGTTAAATTATTTTGATATAAAACTACCTTCTTATAATATGCTTTGTACTTCCTTGAGTTCAATCAAACATTCATTCAGACACTTAACAGATGTATGCTCAGTTATATCTAAGTCTGTTCTGCTTAACAGAGAAACAGACAAGTGTGAAATAATACACCATTCCCATGTGTATAAATTCTTTGTTGTGTATGATTTTCTAAATTAAATAAAAATTAAATCTAATAGAAGCAAGACTCCTGACATCATTTATCAATTAAAGAAACGGCACACTGATTCCTTCTTATTTAAAAATCAAGGCATTTTTTTCACTCTGCTAGACTTTCTCATGTGAACTGATATATTTTCAACAGAGATTTATGATTTCAACTAGTTTGGGCATGGATTTTTATCCTTTAGTAAGATAATTTCCTATTCATCTTTAGATTTGAAGTAGAATTTTCTTCCCTATTCAATGTCATTACCAACTCTGATATAAAAACAAACATCCAAATCCATTGTATACTCCACTCTGCAC
Organism: Neodon shergylaensis; assembly: GCA_025134845.1. Classification (NCBI taxonomy): domain Eukaryota; kingdom Metazoa; phylum Chordata; class Mammalia; order Rodentia; family Cricetidae; genus Neodon; species Neodon shergylaensis. The sequence continues at coordinate 7,933,939 of JABTXL010001671.1, forward strand.
TCATTTCTCTTCAGTGCCTACAGAAATGTCTTAAGTGTCTTGTCAAGCACATCACCATATTTGTAACAGTGTCTCTGGCTCCTCCTGTCTAACAGCATCTATTAACCATCTACTAAGTACAGTAATTGTTTCCAGTGAACAGATCAGTGTGTCTTCTCTCAGTGTGAGCATTTTCAAGCAAATACTTGACAGTCAGATAGTGAAAGTTCTTGCACAAGTACTCCTCTAATGTACAGTAGAAATAGAGTCTTTAAGTGGGTGGAAATAGCTATTCTCAGGGAAGTTGCTCATCACTCAGAGCTTAGAATCTAAAGTGGACAAAATATTACTAAATGGAAACATCAAAATAAGAAAAGCAGGTTTGATGATGCCTTAAGGATCTTCATATGCCAGAACTTTATATGTTACCACCTTAAAGCTTTGATCCTCTTAAGAAGTACACAGTGGGTGAACCCATCATGGTCTTGACCTCTTTGCTCATATTCTCATCCCTTCCACTCTTCAGTTGGACTTTGGAAGCTCAGTCCACTGCTCTGATATGTTTGCCTGAGGTAATGGGAGATCACCAAGCACAGCCGGACTAGTAAGGAACAAGCATAAGACCAGAGTAGTTCCTCCGAATGTGATTGACAGTTGCATGGCTAGGGAAGACTGGGGTGTTATTTGCAGTGGCACCAGGATTTACCCCTACTGCATATACTGGCTTTTGGGGATCCTTTTCTCTTTGGATGTATACCTTGCTCAGCCTAAATATAGTAGTGAGGGTCTTGGACCTTCCACAAGGCAATGTGCCTTACCCTCTCTGAGGATTAGACGAGAGTGGAGTGGGAGGGTGTGTGGAGGGAATGGGAGGAAGTGAGGGATTGGGACCTTGGTTTGGTGCTTCTTTAAATATGTAATAAGTTTAAAAATTGTAAAAAAAAAAAGTACACAAGCTCTGGGAAGTCAATTTTTGTGATGTCACATACTATGTAACTCACTTCAATGTTAATTGAAAAGTTTGATGGAAAGACCTGATTCTAAGCAGAAAAAGTGAAAATTTAAGCATATATAGCAGATTTGCATGGAAGAATATGTGTTCAAAGGGAGGAAGACTGGTCAATGTGGTAGTAAAATAGGATTATGGAATGTGAGTTAGGATCAAACTTGTAAATATATTTATGAGTCAGTTATCAGTAGATGTGGGATAACTATGAATTTACCTTTCTAAAAGGTTAGACTATGTATTACTTAAATAATCATATATATTTGAGAGGCTATGATATTTCTTCAGACCATTGGTGAAAGTGTAATAGGTGATCTTACAGTGATGATTATGGGAATCTGTAAAAAAGAGACTTTTGGTCCACAGATAAAAACTTAAAAGTGTAAGCAGCTATAGCCTTAGGGAAAATCAGCTGTGGTTAATAAACTGTATCATGAGCAAGCATGTGTAGCAAGAAAACAATGTGTAATGCACACATTAAAGTTCTAACAGAAGAAATATTAGTATTTAATATGGAAGTAATATTGATGCAGTCTCAGAAGGTTTAGCCATCTGTAGTCAATGCTTATAGGAAACTATACATAAAACTAGAACTCATGCCAGTTTTCCTAATTAAAGAAACCTATTAATCACAGTACTTGAAAAACCAAGGAGAAATTCCTCCACAGGAGTTAGTTTTCTTGATTTTTGACAATAGTCAGGTAAAAAAAAATGTACATAAAATGTAGTGGGAAGTGGAGACCAAGTTACCTCAAGCTGTAGGCAGATTTTTTTTAATTTTGATTTTCGAGACAGGGTTTCTTTGTAGCTTTTGGTTCCTGTCCTGGAACTAGCTCTTGTAGACCAGGCTGGCCTCGAACTCACAGAGATCCGCCTGCCTCTGCCTCCTGAGTGCTGGGATTAAAGGCGTGCACCACCACAACCCGGTGGCAGATTTTTTTTTCTATCCCATAAATTAGCTATCAAATACCACATGGAGACTTCTTATTAATTATTTAATCTTAGCTAATAGCTTTGGCTTGTTTCTAACAAGATTATATAACTTAAATTAGCCCATATCTTTTAACCTACGTTCTTTTATGTGGTTCAGTTACTTTTACTTTGTAATACCTATGTTTCTTCCTCTGCTTCTCATTGGCTACTCCCCACATCTCTGCTTATCTTCTTCCCATCATTCTATCTGCCTCAAAAATCCTGTCTAGCTATTGACCATTCAGTTTTTTTATTTAACCAATCTGAATGACAAATATACACACTTTACAAAAAGAATATTACACAACATTATTCCCTTTTTGTCTAAATAAAGAAGAAATGTTTTAACTCTAACAAAATAAAAATAAATAAGAACAATTATCAGATAAAAATTACAATTACAATGTCCAATCCATTTGTATTTGGCATATTTTGAGAAAATATTCCACTATTTATTCTATCTTGATGAGATGAAGTCTTTCTACCTAATTTGTCTTCTATCATAACTAAGGGAAACTATGACTATCTAGTCTTCAACTCCATTAAAGACTCCAGAAAGATATAGTATTACTTTAGTAAACAGGAAGTGCAACGCAAACAACTTCCAAAACTTAAAGAAATGACAGAAACACCTGGCTGCCTATAGAGTCACCCAAGCTTCTTCTGCAACTTTGAGGTATCTAGCCTGAGTCTTTAGTCTACATTTTATTCTATTTTGCAGGCATTATTGATGGAGTCAGACCCTGTCTTGGCAAATTTTGGAATTTGCTTTTTTTTGTCCTGCTGGTCCAGTTTGGACAGCATATTGTCAGCAGTTGAGACAAAGGCAGTTTTTTTGCTGAAATGGCCATCTTTTTTGTTAAAGAAAGTAAATTTCATATGGAGGTTCTTAAATGCCCATCATCCTCTTTAGAAGTAGATTGGTGCCACCAGATGCAGCCATGTCTCATTGTCAAGAAAAGCCTTGTGTCATTAAAATATTTTAAATGACATATTCTGGAGGTCTTTAAAGTGTTTGAAGATAACCTATCTATCTAAAATATCTGTATGACCTTGAAAACTTGTCTAAGATGACTTTAAGTTTCGTAGTTATAGATGGCTATTAAACTGAATTTATTATCTTAAATAGCTTTCAAAAACTTTACACAACATTTAAAAATGAGCTGCAAACGTACAATACCTTAAGAAAGAATGGAAACACACACACACACACACACACATATATATATATAAAACAAAACTAATCTTAAATTTATATTAATATAAAAAAGTCCATTGCAGGGGGCTGGAGAGATGGCTCACCGGTTAAGAGCATTGCCTGCTCTTCCAAAGGTCCTGAGTTCAATTCCCAGCAACCACATGGTGGCTCACAACCATCTGTAATGAGGTCTGGTGCCCTCTTCTGGCCTGCAGGCATACACACAGACGGAACATTGTATACATAATAAATAAATAAATATTTTTTAAAAAAAAATTCCATTGCAATGCAAAATATTTGAGACTAGTGGTTTTTGGAAGTAGATTCAACCATCCATTTTTTTTGTCTCATCATTTCTATACTATAGCCCACTTTTTACCTTCAGAAAGAGATCCTTGAATCTAATTCCTTTGTTTATCCTTTCTCCTGAATATCAATAATAACAACTTGTAACCTACCCCATAAATTCTGACAAACACACATCGATAACCCATAAAAGGATCAAAGCTGACCTACCCTCTCTTGGGAATGTGGGCATTGTGGAATCTAGACTGTTTCCTGGTGTCTAGGAGCAAAACATCTTTAGGAAACTGTGGAAAATCTGGGATAATGGTCGAGTCCTGGGAGAGTAAGCCTTGTTATTTGTTGTCCTGTCTCTGTGAAATGGAAAAGTGCAAGGTGAAAGACTTATCTAAAGCACTTACTGGAGTAGGCTATGAGGCTGCACCATCTCACACAGCATTCTTGAAACTGTTCTGAGTGCAGAACTCTCATGAAACTGAAACAGAGGCACTCTGAGAAGCCACATCACCTGGGTCTCCTGCTTTTTTTTTTGTATTTTTATATTTTGTATTTTGTTTTCACTTATTTGTTTGCTTGTTTGCTATTATTTGGTTTTATTTTTTTATTTTTTGGTGTCTGGTCCCCTTGCTCTGAAAACACATAAACTTTCAAAGGTAAAACCTTATCTACATTAACACAAGGATGGAATATGCAGTGTGAGCCAGTCAGTTAAAGATGACATTTTGTTTTATATTTGATCAGATAAAAAGCATCTGTCAACCTTACAAGTCTGTTTGGACTATATAATCAAATGTAATATAAAATTCTATCCATGTCATATGAAAGAATGGCATGTAATAATAAATCATGAGGACTTTGTAGTCACCATGATTTAAGATGTCTCTGCACAGAGCTGTTTCCATATCAAAAGACTAAGAGTTTTTCCCCAGTCAAATCTGATTTCTATTAATCTAGCAGGAATTCACAGTATTTTATTTTCTGTGGGACAAAAAGCATAATTTCTCTCCTCAATGCAACACGTTGTTCAACTTCCATTTTGAAGTGAGGACATTTTTAAAATATATATGCTGATTTAATTTAGGAATTTCCATATTCTAATGTCTCTCAGCAACTATTGTTTTTGGTACATTATCATTAAAAAAATTCAAAGTTAAAAAGACACAATGGATAAGTTTTCTAATGTATTCTTGGATTTGGTTTGCCAGTATTTTATTGAGAATTTTCGCATCGATGTTCATGAGTGAGATAGGCCTGTAATTCTCTTTCTTGTTTGGGTCTTTGTGTGGTTTTGGTATCAGGGTAACTGTAGCTTCATAAAAGGAATTTGGCAATGACTCTTCTGTTTCTATATTGTGAAATACATTAAGGAGTAGAGGTATTAGCTCTTCTTGGAAGTTCTGGTAGAATTCTGCATTGAAACCATCTGGTCCTGGGCTTTTTTTTGGAAGGGAGATTTTTGATAACAGTTTCTAATTATTTGCGACTAACAGGTCTATTTAGATCGTTCACCTGGTCTACAGCAAGCTGACAGCTAACATTAAATTAAACGGAGAAAAACTCAAAGCCATCCCACTAAAATCAGGAACACGACAAGGCTGTCCACTCTCTCCATACCTCTTCAATATAGTGCTTGAAGTTCTAGCAATAGCAATAAGACAACATAAGGGGACCAAGGGGATTCGTATTAGAAAGGAAGAAGTTAAGCTTTCGTTATTTGCAGACGATATGATAGTATACATAAGCGACCCCAAAAACTATACCAAAGAACTCTTACAGCTGATAAACACCTTTAGTAATGTGGCAGGATACAAGATCAACTTCAAAAAATCAGTTGCCTTCCTATACACTAAGGATAAGGAAGCAGAGAGGGAAATCAAAGAAGCATCACCTTTCACGATAGCCACAAATAGCATAAAATATTTTGGGGTAACTCTGACCAAGGAAGTGAAAGATCTATTTGATAAGAACTTTAAGTCTTTGCTATAATTCGTGATCCTAGAGAAGCTAAATAAGAAAGTGAACCCAAAGAAAAACATATAGGCATCCTCCTGGATATTAACCTTCATCAGGCGATGAAAGGAGACAGAGACAGAGACCCACATTGGAGCACCGGACTGAAATCCCAAGGTCCAAATCAGGAGCAGAAGGAGAGAGAGCACGAGCAAGGAACTCAGGACCGTGAGGGGTGCACCCACATGAAGGCGTAAGTCACAAACAATGCCACACCAGTTTGGAATTATGATTAATAGGGTGGTATTTATTCAAAGGGGAAAAAACTTACAGATCACCGTCCCAGACAACAGCCCTTTGCGCAACCAGGAAGGGAGTCTAGTCGCCGGCGGAGCAGGAAGTGAAGAGAGCGAACGTAGGGAAATAGTCACTTTTTAAAGGGGGAGAGACCACGCCCCAATGGGCTGGTATCTCAGCAGCTATTGGTTGGAGGAGCGGAAGGACCTCCCGTAACACCCACACACTGAGACAATGGGGATGTTCTGTCGGGAACTCACCAAGGCCAGCTGGCCTGGGTCTGAAAAAGCATGGGATAAAACAGGACTCGCTGAACATAGTGGACAGTGAGGACTACTGAGAACTCAAGAACAATGGCACTGGGTTTTTGATCCTACTGCACATACTGGCTTTGTGGGAGCCTAGGCAGTTTGGATGCTCACCTAACTAACCTGGAAGAAGGTGGGTGGTCCTTGGACTCCCCACAGGGCAGCGAACCCTGATTGCTCTTAGGGCTTACGAGGGAGGGGGACTTGATTGGGGGAGGGGGAGGGAAATGGGAGGCAGTGGCGGGGAGGAGGCAGAAATCTTAAATAAATAGACACCATATAGGATCCAGACTCCTTGTGTATTTTTCATGCTTACATGATTTGTTTTTTTCTTATTACTTTTCTCTCTTTTTAAAGACTTTGTTATTTTTAAATTATTTATTTGTTCCATTACTATCTATACCCAGTTTTTCTCAAAATGTTACACATTGTTAAATATACTGCAACCTATGTAGAAGTTACTTTTTTCCATCTGAACCTGTTTTATCTGTAACCTTTTATGTCAACATAAGCAAAACCTTCAACCCTCCATGTGGCTTAGCTCTTTACACACTGGCAGGTCCAGCATGCAGGGAACTCTGGGAGATGTCTCTGTATCACAGACAGCATGAGTGACATGATACTAGAAAGCTGTGTTTGGCTCCATTGTTCTATGTTTGGAAACTTTTTTAAAAGCTTTCTCAGGTCTTATGTGGATATACTTGGTTCCACATTGGGCAGCATTTGTAGGAAGAGTTTTCTTTCCTGCCAGTTAGCTCCCAAATATCCATATGTGGAATTCTCTTATTAATTACTTGTTAATTATGAGAGCTCAGCCAATAGCTTAGGCTTACTTTTAACTAGCTCTTACAATTTACATTAGCCCACATCTTTCATCTACTTTATTTTATGTAGCTCAGTTATCTTTCCTTTGTAATGCCCATGTTGCTTCCCCTGCATCTCTCTGGTCACTCCCTGTTTCTTCACCCTTCTTCCCAGCATTCTCTCTGCTCTGAAAATCCTGCCTAACTATTGGCCATTCAGCTTTTTATTAAACCAGTCTGATTGACAAATCTTCATAGTATGCACAAAGATTATTCCACAACATCAAGCTGTAGACAAAAACTTCTAATCTAGAGGCTAAATTTACGTTTAAACATTTTTTTTGAAAAGCCTCTTTCCCTTTTCTCCATTTCTTCCACTTTCCCAGTTTTTTCTGCCTTTATCTCTTTTCCTTTATCCCTTGGTTCTCCTTTTCTCTGATTCTCACATAGAAATGGTGACATTTTGCAATTTTCAGATTATAATCTGTGTCACTTCTAGTATTTTATCTACCATTATAGTTGTGGTACAGAGGAAGAATGCATATATTTCTGTTACTTGAGTAAGAGGATACTCTCGGTATCTTTTACTAGGCTCTGTCCTTGTGATTGTGACATAAATTTAAAATATCCTAAATGAAAGTAATATACCTTAGCTACCAGTCATAGCAAAACAGTATACTGCAAAGACCAGATCATTACCTTCCTGATCACCTTGTTGCCTGGCAATAGTGGTTTATCTCTGATGACAAGCATACTGTGAAAGGCTATATATCTTATTTTTAACATTACTTGACTAAATGGATATACTATCAAGTTGCCCTCATATAATTTGTCTATACTCACGGCTGTATTTATCTTAGATTTCTGAGAATATTTTGTGCAATGTTGAGCGGTTAAAGCAAAAACGAACTACTGATGAAATTTAAGGTATAATTTCTATGGAGTTAACAAACTCTCAAAATTTCCGCATGAGTTTCTGTTTTAACTGCACATAACAAATGGGATATCAATATATTAACCCCTCTCTAATGCTCAGCAACCATGACAAAAGAAGAAAGAAAAATATTGGGACAGGTATCAGGAAGGGCTAAAAGTGAGACAGTGTCTTCTGGACATGACAAAAACGTTGCTCTCATGACTCACACTAGTTGTCAATGCTGGCATAAGACCTACACATGATCAAGCCAGTTAGCATTCCTCCGTGGAAAAGGATTGGCTTATGAACCCATGGCCCTAGCTAAGAAGCTATTGACAGTTGATGATTTATGGGAAAAGGAAGAATCAGTTTCTGTGAAGAGTGTAGTCCCTGCCAGATAGACCATACTCCAATAGATACCCGACACCCATGTACATACATACCACAAATTGTTTTTAATGTGTCTTAAGAAATATAAATTAGGGCCTGGTCATGGTGGTACATGCCTTTAAATCCAGCACTTGGGAGGCAGAGGAGAGGCAGGTGGATCTTTGTAAGTTCGAGGCTACCTGGTCTATAAGAGCTAGTTCCAGGACAGACTCCAAAACTACAGAGAAACCCTGTCTTGAAGAAACCAAAAAAAGAAAAAAGAAAGAAAAAAATATAAATTAGAAAGATGAAATCTCAGGAAGGGTAAGTTGGTAGGAGACTTGCAAGAATTAAGGAGATAAATGGGGTGAATATCAAGATATAGTACATGCATTATTCAAATCAGCATATAATTAATAAAAATATTGTATTTTAAAAGAATAAAAGTGCAAATTCCACATTTATGTTTTACTCAATGCATATAGTTTTATTTCATCACAATGTTGAAAACTGTAGACAATAACAAGGATGGGGCTCTATTGGTATAATGTTTTAGATAAGATGAATTATATTACATTTCCAATTTTTTTGATTAGTCATTTGTAAAAGTATTTTAAAACTATTGTAAACTATAAAAAAATTGTATCTATAGCTTAGACTGAAGCAGACAGCATCAACATTCCAGCCTTCAGTTTAAGCTGTAATAAAGTTTACATGAGGTTTTTAAATAATTTAAAAAAAATAGCTGATATTTGTGGAAATCTTAGTAAACTAATAAATAGGTTAGCTCTTGCCCTAGTTTCACAAAAATTGCCAGAAGGTTTCTGGAAACAGGTGCAGATTGAAAGCTAGTGACAGAAATGATACCTGCCTTAGATTGACTGTACTTTTATATTATTACTGGTTCAGATTTTCATTCTCACATATGCAACCCACAGCCCTTGGCTTGCTGTTTCTCTTTCATTAGTGTCTTCAAATTTTTGCTTCATTGCAGCAAAGTAAAGTCTTAGTGTTTAAATAAATTTACAACCAGGTGAGTTAATTCACAAATAAGAAACTTAGCCTAACTCATTTTAGATTTTTTAAATAGGTGACACGTTATCACTTTACAATCATACATGATCAATTTTGTATTTTTACTGCAGTGTATATAACAATGATTAATTAACTCTTTTGGTCTAAAATTAGTGAATTAACCTAAGAACTCAACAGCAAAGTCATTCCCTCTCTGCAGTAATGAAGAAAAAAAAAACATATTAACCCCATACTTTTTTTTGAATCCGGTAAGAACTTTCTTTCCAACCCTCTTTCATTTTTTTTGGTTCAATAGAACAAAATAAGTTGTATTTTCTAGAAGTTCAGTAAATGAAATTATGAGGTATATGCTCTCCTTGCTTGAGTTCTTTTCAGTTTTCATTATTTTGACATCACAGGTTGACTTTCTGTAGAACTGGTTTCTTTCTCATACACATAGTAGCTTATACTATATGACACACTATTTATTGGCATGTGAAAATTGTTTATCCACTGACTTTTTCAAGGATACTTGGGTTTAGATTTTGACTATTATCACCCATAGTTACTATTATACTTACTGAAGAGTCTTTTCATGGCTTCCTTTTTTGTTTCTCTTGGAAAAGTATCTATCATTAGAATGCAGTGTTTCTGATAGATATGTTTATTACATTTTAATGAAAGTACCAAAATTTTACAAATTGTCTGTGCCAGGTTATATTGACAGAAGCAACATGTTAAGTTTCTAGGTCATGTTCTCGCTACATTTTTTAATGACCATTACCTAGAATTACCAATTTAAACTTTGAAGTGATAACTTAGTCATAGTTTTAATTTTATTTATTAATGGTTAATGATAGTGTTTTTTTTATCCGCTTATTTGTTATCTGTATGCTTTCTGTAGGACAGTGTCTTTTTAAATATTCTGTTCCCTCCCTTTTTTTTCCTTTTTTATTTTTTGAAGGGTAATTGGTGTTCGTATATAAGCTCAGAGGCCTGTGGTTGAAATCTGGAGTCTCCTTTAGCTTCTCCACTTTATTATCCATTAAGAATTTTTTAAATTTTATTTTATGCTATAAATGCTTTGGCTACATCTATCTGTGCACCACATTCATGTAGTGTCTATGGATATCATAACATATCAGATCCCCTGGAACTGGAGTTACAGGTTTTTATGAAGCTGCCATTGAGTATTGGAAACCAAACCTTGGTTTTCTTTAAGAGGACCAAGTTCTCTTAACTGAACCATCCCTCCACTTCTTCCAACTTATTTTTATGCAGACTTTCAGTGAATGTATAGCTTATCTGTCAGCTAGGTTGGCTGGCCAGCAACTCCAGTGATCCTCATGTATGAACTTCTTCAGTACTGTTACAGATGTATACAAAAGAGTCTGGCTTTGTAAATGGGTTCTGGGGATCCAAACTTAGATCATCTTGGTTGCATGAAAAGTACTCTAGATTCTGAAATACTTCACAGCCCTACTTAAGGGTTTTGTTCTTATTGTATTTAAATTTAAGGCTTTTGATGTATATCATTTACAAATATAATTAATGAATTTTTCTAAATTTGTTTATTTTCTTTCAAAACTGAAATTGATATGTGTATATTTGGGAGTTCTATGTAAATTCTAAAGGTGATTTGTTAATTTTTATGTAAATATAGTAAAATTTTTGAGAGAAAACCGTGGCTGAATTAATATGAATTAGCATATTTTATCTTTTGAGCATAATGTGGTTTATTTATAATTTCTACTGAAATTTAACTTTCATTTTAAAATATTCAATATTAAAGTTTTATATTTTTTGAGTATTTGATTTTTTTAAAAAATGATTCACAGTTCATTTCTGTTCATATTTCCTATAGAAATAAAAGTGATTTTTTTATATTTATGATGTACCCTGAAGTCTTTCTGAAATCACTTAGTTTTAGTACACTTTTAGGTTTTCTTATTATATTCTATCTTTTACTTTTCAACTCTTATATCTTTAGTAATAAATATATTACTAAATATACATATATTCTCTTGACTTATTGTGGTAGCTAGAATCTTTAAACTCTGAATAACTCAAATTAGTCAATTATTTCTATTTAAAAAATCTTTCTATGAACTGTCTATGAGTTTTAAATATGTTTTTTATGCTTATTTCAGCTCCATGAATTTAAGAAAATGTGGATACCTTTTTATAAATACTTAAACATTTATTTAGGAGAGTGGGTGAGAGAGAATATAAATATAAAAAGAGTTTGGGTGAGACAAGGACATTTCATTAGACAGTGGACTGAAACTCACTGTCTAGATCAGCCTGGCTGGGACCCCACAGACATTCCTGCCCTGTACCTCCCAAGTTTCGCGATTAATATCTTTGCCAGTGCACTTGGCAAGATCAAAGTTTCTTATAAAAATATTGTAAGGCTTCATAAACTCTTTTAAAATATCATTTTTAAAATAAGATATTTTTTAATATTCCAGTTATGTTGGTAAGAGTTTCTTCTAACTGATCAGACCTGGAAGTGTACCTCCCATTCTTCTGCACGTGAATTCCCTCTACTTTCTGGGGATGCTTTTCTGTTTCATTTGTTCCTTATCAAGGGCGCAGATACAATATTGAAGCAGATTGTGGCCCTAGAAGAAGAGGAGGGATAAGGAAAAATGTTTGCTTGTTTGTTTTCCTGCTTGCTTGTTTGTTTTGGCTGTTGTTTTACTACATTGTTTTTTTTTTTGTTTAGTTTTGTTCTTTTTGTTTTCATCTCTTTATTTTCTAAAGAGAGAGAAATAAAAAAAAACAGAGTTTGAAAGCCGTGGAAACTGGGAGGATCTATGAAGAGACAAGGAAGGAGAAATATGATCAGAATGTATTACATGAAATAATTATTTTCAATTAAAAAGAGAAATAAAAGTAGCCTGTATGTGTGCTTTAAAGAAGTGTTTCTGTTCTTGTCATGTTTCCAGTAGTGAGGCATCTGATTTTGAGGGCCGTTTAAATTTCTAACAAATAAAGCATGATTGCCAAATAATCTGCTCCAAGTCATCTCTTTCCTGTGTTTAGCCTCTGAGATATTTTAGTCACATTTTATGATAGAACCTCTAGGACAAATGAACTTTGTGCAAAACAAGCACATTATAATATTAAAAATAAAGACAGCAATTCAACACAATACCTTAGAACATTCATCCCTAACGACCACCTATCTTTAGTTATTTTTCTATTGTTGTGAAGAGACACCATGACCAAAGCAACTTACAAAAGAAATAATTTGATTTGGGGAATCACGTTCCATAGTGTTAGAAGCAGAAAGGCATGACACTGGAATTAGGTAGCTGAGATCTTACTTTGATAGACACGGGATCGAGGTGGAGTGAAGGAGTGGGTGAGTTACAGGACTCTGGGAGCGGCGTGGGATTTTGAGAGCTCCAAGTCTGTCACAACCTCCTCCGCCTCGGCGACCATTCTGATTCACACGAGCACTTCCACCCTCCCCAAATGACTCTGGAATGTTTTCTGAAGAGAAGAAGAAACGTTTCAAGAGCCAGACATGGTGGATGATTCAAAGAAAATGACATCTTCCAGACACAACAGTACTGATATGCATGAACTCACAGAGACTTTGACAGCATGCAAAGACCTGCAGCAATTCAAGACTGACAAAAATCCCAGAATGGAGAAGAGAAGGGGAAGCGGATAAAAATCCCACCCTTATCCAAGAAGCTACTTGCAATTGATACCTGCTAAGAGAGATACATTTGTTTTATTCTATTGCAGAGACATTAGGTATATCAGTCACACTTCAATTAGTCCTCATACTAAGAAGTTTTGTTGTTGTGTATTTTTTTCTTTTTGAGAGGAGGAACAAGTTTGATGGGTAGGAAAGATCTATAAGTCACGAGGGAAGGGAAAATATTATTAAGTACATGATATGAAATTTTAAATATTAAAAATTAAAAGAAAATAAAAAAAATCAAATAGCAACCTAAAACAATTTTTCTGATTTTAAAGATTTCTCAAGACTACTTTTGCAGCAAATCTGCCCAAAATGGTACACTCTGCATGTACACACTCTGGCTGGCCCCACACATATTTTGTTCCTCCATTATTAACTTCCCACAACATCAGAGCATTCTATTTGCTCTTTTTGATGAGTCTGCCCAGAGACACCTGATCCTGCAGGGACACAGTTTATGCTATAATGTGCTCTACAGTTTTGAGAAGCATAGACTTGTGTGTGGCAGGACAGTGCTATGCAGTGCATGCACCAGTTTCCATGATGCATCTTAGGACCCCTGTTCCCTGCAGTCTTTAACTTTTGCACATGGAATGATCTAAGTGTACTTATAAGAAGATTAGTCTGAAACCCTGTCTCGAAAAACCAAAAAAAAAAAAAAAAAAAAGAAGATTAGTCCGGCAAAAACATTAACATTATATATTGAGATTTTGTGGCTGTTACCACATTACAAGAATCTTAGAACATATATTATCAAGTCTTTCTAAATGATTCACAAAGGTGTGTTACTAACTAGAATTATTGAATATATTAAATAAGATTAATGTTACATTTGAGTTCATAATGCAGTAACTGATTTCCAGTGTATATTCAATGTCAAAACTGCAAAGAGCTAGATTTTTCAGAGAAGTCTAGTACATAGAAAATGTAACTATTTATATGTTATGTATATTTTTCAGAGTGACATTGTGAGGGCAGTCTAATAGAGTATCAGTATGATTGCCTATGTATGTGTAGAAATGCAATTAAGGAATCGAGTAGTCAAGTATACAAATTACATCCACATGTTGTGCAACCCTTAGGATAACATGGAATTGATGGAAGAAAGCAAATGATTATTCTCTAAGTTTTCCTGCTGTTTTTTTGAAGCCTAACCATGAAGACAGGAACTCTTTTAAAGCATTCTTAGTAAGACAAATTCTTTTCCTGCTCTATGTGAGTTAAAAAGGCCAAAGAACAGACAAAGAACTTCAATAAAGTCAGATTCATTTGTTCATTAAATGTGCATCAAACTTGAGCCAATTCAATCTCTTCCATAGACTTGGCAATGACTTTCTTTCCTGAAATTCTTTGTACATTACAGGCATATCTATTTGCCAGATATGCAGTGATCCGAACATGAATTTGGCTGTGGGGATGGGAGGGAGATCGCTGGCATCTTTAAAATTCTATTTTTTAAGGAAGGTTTCAGGCAGTTATTCAGGGTTTCTTTTGGAACTTGATGAGGTGTTACAACTCTTATTCTTATTGGGCTAGCTACTAGACTTATGTATATTTGAGAAAAGATACAGATAGACCCTGAGAACTTGGAATGTACCTGGATATTTCAAACATTTAAGGACTGTGTTTCACACTAAAGAAGATACACATGTCTGTCTACTAATACTAGGATATTTTCACTTATCTTTTAAGTGACTTCCTAATGGTTTTTTTTTACATTAAAAATAGCAATCAATAGCTCATTAAGTACTTAAACATGTGTATACTCTTAAGATGCTTTTAATCTCATGTAATCTGTAAAGTAAAAGAGCTAGTTTATAGAAGAGTTTAATGACAATTGATTTTCTCCCACGGAAGACAATTATGAAACGTTAGATCTCAAGGGGTAGGCACCACAGCAGATGTTTGCCAGTTTCCTTTTCCCACCATTTGCTTTCCTATAGCAGACCAGAAAGAAGCACACATGATATCCCAAAATGTCTTTTAACTTTAGATTTCATCATAAAATATGATGGTTTCTGGTCAAATGATGTATCTTCACCTCCCAGATTCTTCCTTCCCAATTATTTATGAGCAACAGTCTGCACTCCTTAAGCTATGGAGGCATTCCAGTGCACAGATCTGGGTTTCCTATTAGTAAATGAACCATGGTGATGATTATAGTAGACTCAGAGAATTTTGCCTCACCTCTGTGACTCCACAATAAATCTAACATTGCCTTTATGTTGTTCATTAAACTAAGGTTATAGTAATTCAGAGACTTTAAGACAAAAAAGTCAATATTTTAAGTTGAAATGTTTGACTAATAATCTGCCTTTAATTAAATTAGTCTTAGAAATTCTTGACCCCTTAACATAAAACAATGTATTTTGATGGAGGTGGGTCTTGTATCTTATCTGTTGCTTTCATTGGTTAACTAATAAAGAAACTGCCTAGGCCCATTTGATAGGCCAACCCTTAGATGGGTGGAGTAAACAGAACAGGATTCGGGGAGAAGGAAGCTGAGTTGGAGAGTCGCCATGATGCTCCCATTCCAGCGAGACGCAGGTTAAGATCCTCCCTGGTAAGCGCACCTCGTGGTGCTGCATAGATTATTAAAAATGGGTTAAGAGGCTAAAACTAATGGGCCAGGCAGTATTTAAAAGAATACAGTTTTCCGCGTAATTATTTCGGGTACAAAGCTAGCCGTGCGGACGGCCGGTTGGCGGGACACAGCCCAGCCGCCCAATTGCAACAAAGTGGCGCCCAGACGTGATGGACTAAATCCACTTAAAAACCTGAGAAGGCTTAAAAATAAGGGAGAGAGAGTTTAACACAGATTTTTGCTGTTTGCTGGGCAAACTCTGGCTTTAAAACATTTCAAGGCTTTTATGGGACTGGATGTTTCTGTTCCCGCTTGGGATCGGAAGGAGAATGGCTCAGCGCTCCCTGCCTGCACCTGGGCAGAATCAGGCTTAGGCCGGCGGAAGAGCATGGCAGATTCCTGCCGCGTTACAGAGACGTGTTTTCACACTGCGCATTGCTCTGTGTGTCAGATTTGGCTGTAACTTGGATGAAAAGAGATTCTGTGCTCTGTGCCTGGAACTGTATATGGCTCAGGGGCACCATATGGCTCCGAGGCAGGAGCGGCTCAGCTCCACCTTGCTGAACTGAGCAAGTCTCCAGCAGGACCTACCGTAATTACTCTGATAACAGTGCAGTTAAACTTTAGACTGGGCAGGATATAGGCGGTACCGTATTACCTGTACATGGTGCAACTTAAGTTTTTAAGAACTGCTTAACATTTTAAGAAATGCTCCTGGATAATAAAAAAATTACAGATTCACAATAAAACAGATTCAGACAGACCACTAAATGGGTCACAATGTTGGATGAATGTACGTAGGCTTGAGAGAGAGAAGAAAAAATATAAAAAATAAAGTTAATGCCTTTAAAAAAAAAAGGGTAAAGTCTTTAAAGAGACAGAATACAGATAGTTATAGATTAAAAGAAATAAAGAAAAATAAGCCACGTAAAAATGGAAAATTCACAGAGAGTCTGGATTCTTTGTATTATTATGTTTTCTTTAAAATTTTTGACTATGAAGGAGCTAAGTACAGAGAGACATTTCATTATATGGGCTGCTAAGCTGAACCTGCACATATGTTCTAAAGGTATCTTGACTTCAGAATTTGGATCTAAGGTTATGATGCTTTGGAAAAGTCCTTCTTTTGTTTTCACAGAGGATGAGACCCTGTGGATTTCTTCTATTCCGATTTGGTATGATAGACCTCGCCCTCCTGAAAGGTTGCTGTGAACACCCTCAAAAAATTTACTTCACTCAACTGCCAACTGAGATGAATCTAGCACAAAGGTTATACCATGAAAGACCTAATTAACGACGCCCCCATTCAGCAGGAAGCAGTTTGGAGAGAAAAAACTGCGCCCATGTTCCCAAATATTGTTTATAATTGTTCTTTTACATTTAAAGGGGGATGTTGCAATTGGGCGGCTGGGCTGTGTCCCGCCAACCGGCCGTCCGCATGGCTAGCTTTGTACCCGAAATAATTACGCGGAAAACTGTATTCTTTTAAATACTGCCTGGCCCATTAGTTTTAGCCTCTTAACCCATTTTTAATAATCTATGCAGCACCACGAGGTGCGCTTACCAGGGAGGATCTTAACCTGCGTCTCGCTGGAATGGGAGCATCATGGCGACTCTCCAACTCAGCTTCCTTCTCCCCGAATCCTGTTCTGTTTACTCCACCCATCTAAGGGTTGGCCTATCAAATGGGCCTAGGCAGTTTCTTTATTAGTTAACCAATGAAAGCAACAGATAAGATACAAGACCCACCTCCATCATTTCCCCTTTTTCTGTTTAAACAAAAAAGAAAGGCTTTAACTTTAACAGTAAAGTTACATATAACAAAACAGTTATCAAGTAAGAATTACAGTTACAATATTTGTATCTATTTTATCTCTTATCATAACTAAGGAAAACTATAACTATTTATTCTTCAATTCCATCAAAGACTCCAGAAGGATATAATAATACCTAAGTAAACTGGAAGTCCAAAACTCTAGAAATGACAGAGACATCTCGCTGCCTGGACAGTCACCCAAAGTTCCTCTGTACCGTTGGGGCATCCATCTTTGGCCTACAGGCCCATGGTATCCAGAGACATTTCCATGAAGCAGGAAATTTCAAAGGCAGTTCAGTCACTGTCTGTTGTGTCCTGCAGAATGTCTCGTAGACTCTTTCATGAATCAGGAACCCCGAAAGATCATCTCACCTTTAGGCAAGTTTAGCAGTCCTCTCTCTGTGGGTTCTCTGTGTCCAGTTTATGCAACAGTCCAGGCAAGAGCAGTTTCTTGCCCAAATGGCTATCAAACTCCATAAGGATCCTCTTCGATGCCCATCTTCTTCTTGAAGTAGATTGGTGCTGCCAGGAGCAGACGTGTCTCATTGTCATGAAAAGCCCTAAGTTATTAAAACATTTAAATGCCATATTCTGCAGTCTTTGAAAGATATGAAGAATGCCTATCCTACTGAAATATATTTCTATATATCTAAAAAATCGAACTAACATGACTACAAGCTTTATTATCATCAATGATTATCCATTAGCAACCTATATTTCTAATTATACATTATATTTTAAATGAACTACATAATCACAATATCTTAATCAAGATCAGAAATACATATACATATAACAAAATTGACCTTAAAATCCATACCAATGCAAATTATTCATATCTATATCAGTATTTTTATCATTAAAGCAAATTAGGCAAACCAAAACTGTCAAGGGATATTCAAATCACTGTAATTCTCAAAACTTAAAACTTAAAAATTTTAATGCAATTAAATGATATGTTTATATGAGTTTTGCTATGTATGTGCATAATAATGTATTAAAGATCACTACAATAAGACTTTTAGATATTTGAAATCAAAAGGTCTACTTAAATTCTGTTATGATTACTGAAATGTTAGAACTGAGTAAATCTTACCCAATAAAGTCTCATTGGAAATGAATCTTGACCCAAACAACAAAACAATTTTGATCATTTTTTACTTTAAACAATAAACCCATTTTAAATCAATAGTCAAAATACTTAGAAGAATTACTATTTAATAGTGGCTATATGGTTAAAATTCAGATACATAAATAAAATAAACATAAATTTTCCAACCATCTCAGAGCTAGTCTTTTAGCTCTTAAATCAACCAAACAAATGAACTAAATAAAACTATATGTCACGTATAGCCTAAAAGTTCATGGAAATATGCATTGTGGTGGTTTGAATAGGTAGCCCCCCACATAGATTCAGGTGTTTGAGAGCTATCCACATAAGGAGTGAAATCCTTAGGAGGTGTGGTTTCGTTGGAGTAGGTGTAGTCTTCTTGAAAGAAGTATGTCACTTTGGGGGTGGACTTTGAGGTCTTATATGTGCTCAACCTATGCCTAGTGTGGTACTCAGTTGCTTCTGCTCCATGCAGATCAAGATATAGAATTCTCAGCTCCTTCCCCAGCATCATGTTTACCTTCATGCCTTCATTAAGATGATGGACTAAACCTCTGAAACTATATGCAAGTCCTGAATAAATGCTTTTTATAAGATTTTTATGGTCATGTTGTCTCTTCATAGAAATAGAAGCCTAATATAAGACAAATTTAAGAAAAATCTAATCAAATATTTTTATGATGCATTAGCAAAACCAGTAGCATATTTTGCATATCTGTACTCTGGAGATCTCTACATGTATCCTTTATTAGACCATTTAAAACTTGTTTTATAAGATAATTGCCTAGCAACTCTATGGCAAGGAGACTCATATGTTTTACTGTTATTCTGAACTACAGTCTAATTATGTGGTTAAGCTGACCTCCAGCCTACCAGTCCACTCTTGCATTCTCCTAAGCTCTGAGATAACAGTCACAGGTTTCCAATCTCAGCAGAATTCATATTTTTCTAATGGAAGGATGCTTTGTTGGTATGGGAAGTCCTTCTGTTTATGTGGTGCTTATACTGCTTAATGAATAAAGCTGTTTTGGCCACTAGCTTGTCAGAATAAGGCAAGGTGGTAGTTCTAAACAGATAGAGGAAGAAAGAGTAGGCAGAGTCAAGGAGATGCCACCAGAGACAGAGGAGCGCACCTAAACTTTGCCGGTGGGCCACGAACTCATGGTGATGCACAGATTAATGGAGATGGGTCAGTTTAATATATCAGCCACAAATATGCTTAAGCTATTGGCCAAATAGTATTATAATTAATACAAATTTTTGTGTGATTATTTTGAGTAAGGGAAACAAACTATTGGCCTACAACTACATTTTGTGTTTAGCAGAAAAATCAGTCTCTAGTTGTTACTCAACATTTGTAAAAATGTGGAATCATATTTGGGCAGAAAAATGTTTAAGCTTCCAACCAATTCAAGAGTTTCAGCTTTATATCTCTTCCTTCAAATTCATAAAACAATAGTGCTGACTTTCATATAGGATCTTTTTATTGCTATTATTGTCATTGTGATATATTTCAACCCTAATAAACTTGATTGTATTCACTTTTATTGTTGTGAATATTTAGTAGGTATCTTCTCTGTCTTAGAGCTACATTAGAAACATAATTGTTATTAATACAGAAAACATTGCTATGGTATGACATTTCTTGGTTGTTTTCTGTTGTTGTTGAAGACTAGCTTTTTACAACAAATTTGATGTAGTTAATAGGTAAAGGGACATCATAAAAAATATGTTGTGTTCTTGTAAACTGCCATTTAGATGTGCTTTTTCTCTACTAGGTTCAATCAATTTTAACAAAATCATCACACACATACCTCAAGCTGTGATATTTATAACTATAATATATCACATATTTCTTAGCTTACAGCAATGCTTTTAGGAGTGAAGACTATGAATCAGTACCACTGTCATCAAGTGTGAACATATTAAAATTCAAATGTACACCACAACCCTAATCCTACTGACCGAGAAACATGGAAACAAGATTAAAACCTACAAGACATGATTCTCAGTTATGCTTAAGTGTGACATAGACTTAAAATACTGTTATACTATAAAGTGGGCATGTCACAGCCATTAGTGCCTTCAAAAGTTTGCACATTGAAACACATAGACATCACTTTTCAATATGAACAAAAATTTGATGATTTACAGTGTGTAAATTCAAAAGAGGAGGAAACTGACATTCACCAATGGAGGACAATGTTGTTTCAACTAAAGCACTTGCCCTAATAAGTGAAGCACATTCTGTAGTATAATGGTAAGACGAGCAAGGTTTCTGAAAAGAAACTTGGTTAGCTTATTGAAGGGTTACAAAAGTATTTTTCCTATCTCCTTATCATGGATTAGGATACCTATGACACCAGACTTAGCCAGGAGTCTGACCTGTCCTAGAGATCTGTTCTGACTAGAGGATTGATTCCCCTGGATGAGCCTCTGCTGCTACTACAAAACTTCTAGGTAATATGCAAGATATTCATCAGTATGACTATAGGATAGGATCATTTCAGGTTCCCTATCCTCAGCTGCCCAAGTAACTAACTGGAGACATTGCCCTGGGCACCTGGGCACCACTCTAGGTTCATGTCTCTTACCAACCCTAAGGTGGTTCCCTTAATTAAGTTATGTGATTCCCTGCTCCTCTATCCAACCTTGTTTTATCCCCAATCATCCCGTTTCCCCAAGTTCCCCCCATCCTCCCCTTCTCACTTTTCTCTCCCCCTCTCCCCTTACCCCTATCCCACCCCACCCCCAAGGTCCCAATATTTTGCCCAGCAATCTTGTCTATTTCCCATAGCAGGGATAATAACTATATGTTTTTCTTTCGGTTCACCTTCTTATTTAGCTTCTTTAGGATCACAAATTATAGACTCAGTGACCTATATTTATGGCTAGAAACCAATTATGAGTGAGTACATCCCATGATCCTCTTTTTGGGTCTGGGTTACCTCACTCAGGATAGTGTTTTCTATTTCCATCCATTTACATGCAAAATTCGGGAAGTCATTGTTTTTTTACTGCTGAGTAGTACTTTAATGTGTATATATTCCACACTTTCTTCATCCATTCTTCCATTGAAGCACATCTTCAATGTTTCCAGGTTCTGGCTATTACAAATAATGCTGCTATGAACATAGTTGAACAAATGCTTTTGTCATATGATAGGGCATCTCTTGGGTATATTCCCAAGAGTGGTATTGCTGGGTCCAGGGGTAGGTTGATCCCAAATTTCGTGAGAAACCGCCACACTGATTTCCAAAGTGGTTGCACAAGTTTGCATTCCCACCAGCAATGGATGAGGGTACCCCTTTCTCCACAACCTCTCCAGCAAAGGCTATCATTGGTGTTTTTGATTTTAGCCATTCTGACAGGTGTAAGATGATATCTCAAAGTTGTTTTGATTTGCATTTCCCTGATCGCTAAGGAGGTTGAGCATGACCTTAAGTATCTTTTGGCCATTTGAACTTCTTCTGTTAAGAATTCTCTGTTCAGTTCAGTGCCCCATTTTTTAATTGGGTTGATTAGCATTTTAAAGTCTAGTTTCTTGAGTACTTTATATATTTTGGAGATCAGACCTTTGTCTGTTGCAGGGTTGGTGAAGATCTTCTCCCAGTCAGTAGGTTGCCTTTTTGTCTTAGTACAGTGTCCTTTGCTTTACAGAAGCTTCTCAGTTTCAGTAGGCCCCATTTATTGAACCTTCATCTAGCGATGGATGGAGATAGAGACAGAGACCCACACTGGAGCATCGGACTAAGCTCCCAAAGTCCCAATGTGGAGCAGAAAAGAAGGAGAACATGAGCATGGAAGTCAGTACCACGACAGGTGTGCCCATCCACTGAGACAGTGGGGCTGATCTATTGGGAGCTAACCAAGGCCAGCTGGACTGTGACTGAAAAAGCATGGGATAAAACCTGACTCTCCGAACATGGCGGACAATAAAGGCTGATGAGAAGCCAAGGACAATGGCATGGGGTTTTGTTCCTACTTCATGTTCTGGCTTTGTGGGAGCCTAGCCAGTTTGGATGTTCACCTTCCTAGACCTGGATGGAGGGGAGAAGACCCTGGACTTTCCACAGGGCAGGGAACCCTGACTGCTCTTCAGACTGGAGAGGGAGGGGGAGAGGACTGGGGTTAAGGGGGAGAAGGGTGGGAGGAGGGGGAGGGAAATCGGAGGCTGGGAGGAAGCAGGGATTTTTTTTTTCAATAAAAAAAAACTTCTAGGTAGAATTATAGTAATTAATGTCTAACATTACAGAACAACTCCCTGCTATGAGCCCACCTTTATGTAGAAGACTATTTACTAAGATAACTGAGATAAGAAAGCCACACTAGATTCTGTTATCACCTTGTTTATACCCTCAGGTTTGCTAAGTATGAAGTAGACAGAGACATGGTCCAGGTGAAGGTATAGTATTTTATTGAAATATATTTATATATTTTTCTAAATTGATGCTATTTTTGAATTTTAAAAATTTAAAATTACAAAAGGTATTGTTTTGATGCAGAAATTCTGATATTACATATGACATCATTTGAAAATGACTTTCCATTATATCAGTGATCTTCTTATTTATTAGAGGATAAAGATATCTATCTGTTGATTAGATGGGTAATATAATTATAATTAGTAAGTAAAAACACAATGAGAAAATATTTCTGTTCATTTCGTACTAAATTATTTTATGTAACTTGGCTTCTTTGAACAAAAAAGTTCAATTTATTCAATTTGATTTAAAAAGAAAGAAAAAGTTCATTGAAACCAAAAAGGAAAAGAGACAGAGATCTCAAGCTGTTAGGTTT
Source organism: Neodon shergylaensis (assembly GCA_025134845.1). Taxonomy (NCBI): domain Eukaryota; kingdom Metazoa; phylum Chordata; class Mammalia; order Rodentia; family Cricetidae; genus Neodon; species Neodon shergylaensis. The sequence continues at coordinate 7,957,086 of JABTXL010001671.1, forward strand.
GAAATTTTGGCAAAGAATTGCTTTATACAAAACTGAAAAAAAGAAATGTTGGATGAGGATTTAAAACATCTACCTCTTTAGAGCTATTCAGGCTTCTATAATACTGCCATGGAGGACACGAAATAATGAGAGACTTGGCTAAGCCAACTGAAGAAAATAATTTGAAATGTTGGCATGCACACTGAAAGAACTTAGGTGACTCATGAACACACCCAAACACATCATTCTCTTTTTTATACATCTATCACTCACTTATATGAAATTAACAGAATCCTCAGAATAGATATGCAAATGAAAATATAGAATACTAGCCACTGTTCATTTCCATGTTCTTTGCCATCCAGAATTTAGTAAAGTTTCCAGGAACGTAAAACATAACATTGTCATTGAGTTTGACTAATTATAGCCAGCTTCTTATACACTGGAGTAGTTTCTAAAGACTTTAACACATTTCTGATGACTTGCTTGTTTTCTAGTTGGTCAGATGTCAGTGATATTAATATGTATTATAATTTAGTGGGTAAAATATTTGTGAGACAGGAATGGGATGTTTAAAATGTTTTTGATTTGTGGTCTTTATGTTTTCATTTATGCTCTTTTAAATCATGTAACACAAGGCAGAGTTGACAATTGCAACTGGAAGAACAAAGGGAAAAGCCTGGTCTTGTTTTGTGAGTTGAATTTCATTCTTAGCAGAAAAATGAATGGTTTCTCCAATACCAACCACTTCTTGGTCAGCTATCTATGCTCTTCTGAGAACAGTGATAATTGAAATGAGAGACAGAAAAGGATAAGGGACCTTAAAAAGTGGTAAGCAGAGGATTTTGCAACTCTCTTTCATTGATTTTTTTTTCCTTAGACAATTCTCAAGGTGGGTAAAAGATTCTGGAGATGGAAACATCTTTATTATCTATGCAAAACACCATCTGTTGAGAGTAAGTTTATTTTCCAAACCTGCAGGACCTTAAAAAGAAAAGAATAATTTGGAAGTGATACTTTTCTGTACTGTCCTTCCCTCAAGTGCCAGAATTGCTTTGGGTGAATTTAGAGGTCTGTTTCTTTTTCTTTTTTTTTTTTTATTAAAAAATTTTTTTTTCGCCTCCTCCCAGCCTCCCATTTCCCTCCGCCTCCTCCCACTCCTCCCCCCTCCCCCCACTCCTTTCCTCCTCCCCCCACTCCTCTCCCCCTCCCTCTCCAGCCTGAAGAGCAGTCAGGGTTCCCTGCCCTGTGGAAAGTCCAAAATCCTCCCCCCTCCATCCTGGTCTAGGAAGGTGAACATCCAAACTGGCTAGGCTCCCACAAGGCCAGAACATGAAGTAGGAACAAAACCCAATGCCATTGTCCTTGGCTTCTCATCAGCCCTCTTTGTCCACCATCTTCAGAGAGTCCGGTTTTATCCCATGCTTTTTCAGTCACAGTCCAGCTGGCCTTGGTGAGCTCCCAATAGATCAGCCCCACTGTCTCCGTGGGTGGGTGCACCTCTTGTGGTCCTGACTTCCATGCTCATGTTCTCCCTCCTTCTGTTCCTCATTTGGACCTTGGGAGCTCAGTCCGGTGCTCCAGTGTGGGTCTCTGTCTCTATCTCCATCCATCGCCAGATGAAGGTTCTATGGTGATATGCAAGATATTCATCAATATGGCTATAGGATAGGGTCATTTCAGGTTCCCTATCCTCAGCTGCCCCAGGAACTAACTGGGGACATGGCCCTGGGCACCTGGGAGCCCCTCTAGGTCCAAGTCTCTTGCCAACCCTAAGATGGCCCCCTTAATTAAGAAATGTGCTTCTCTGCTCCCCGTCCAGCCTTCCTTTATCCCAATCATCCCGTTTCCCCAAGTTCCCCCCATCCTCCCCTTCTCACTTTTCTCTCCCCATCTCCCCTTACTCCCCTCCCAGCCCACCCCCAAGATCCCAATTTTTTGCCCGGCGTTCTTGTCTACTTCCCATAACCAGGAGGTTAGCTATATGTTTTTCTTTGGGTTCACCTTCTTATTTAGCTTCTTTAGGATATCAAATTGTAGACTCAATGACCTTTATTTATGGCTAGAAACCAATTATAAATGAGTACTCCCATGTTCATATTTTTGGGTCTGGGTTACCTCACTCAGGATAGTGTTTTCTATTTCCATCCATTTGCATGCAAAATTTGAGAAGTCATTGTTTTTTACCACTGAGTAGTACTCTAATGTGTATATATTCCACACTTTCTTCATCCATTCTTCCATTGAAGGACATCTAGGTTGTTTCCAGGTTCTGGCTATTACAAATAATGCTGCTATGAACATAGTTGAACAAATGCCGTTGTCATATGATCGGGCTTCTCTTGGGTATATTCCCAAGAGTGGCATTGCTGGGTCCAGGGGTAGGTTGATCCCGAATTTCCTGAGAAACCGCCACACTGATTTCCAAAGTGGTTGCACAAGTTTGCATTCCCACCAGCAATGGATGAGGGTACCCCTTTCGCCACAACCTCTCCAGCAAAGGCTATCATTGGTATTTTTGATTTTAGCCATTCTGACAGGTGTAAGATGATATCTCAAAGTTGTTTTGATTTGCATTTCCCTGATCGCTAAGAAGGTTGAGCATGACCTTAAGTGTCTTTTGGCCATTTGAACTTCTTCTGTTGAGAATTCTCTGTGTCTGTTTCTAAAACAGAATCCCAAGGAAAGTGTTTGAAATAAGGTTTTCCTCATCCAGTCTCAGTATTATGTTCTGATTTACAGATAATGCTTTAGGACAGAATGTTATGCTTGATTGGTAGCAGTTTCTTGTATCTCTTTTAAAATATTTCTTCTGATGATTAATACCAGTGCAGTTACTGTAAACTGACAACCACAGACCATCATTCAAGAACCTCTGATGGAAATACAGTGCAGTGGAAAGGCATCATGCATTTTTGCTTTGGCTGCAGAGAAAACAAACAAATAAAAAAGACAAAACAACTTTCAGCCTATATTTTGGTATGATTACATTCTTTTCTAAAATTAACTCCAAATTCTCTTTAGAATGAAGGAAACTATCACTATTTATTGAAACTTTAGCCATTTTCTTAAGTTTTGAAGGCTTGGAGATGAACACAGAGGTTCTTACATGATTGTGAAGGTGACAGTGCTCTCTAAGCTCCAAACATCCTAATTTTCCCAAACAAAGTAGCTGAAAAGATCAGACAACATAAAATAATCTCTAAACATACAATCAGGGTGATATTATACAATCTATTCTAATTAAACAAAGAAAACAAAAAACAAACCAACCAAAATAAAATTCGTTGTACATTTGATTTTGTGTGGAAACAAATAAGCACACACACACATTAAAAAAAAAACTTCTTTAAATTATATCTTCCTCTGAATGTTCATCTTTTTTTTTCTGGCATGTATTTCCTGCCATGGGCTATAAATCCCACTAGCTGTTAGTTGGGTTTATTTCCTTCTTCCTCTTCATTTCTTCTTAACTTAATCTTGCATTCTTCCTTCTTCATGGCACATACACTATTTCTATGTCACAGCAGTCTCCAAAATCCTAAAGTTAGAAGAGTCAACAGTTCCTTATGATGCATTACTGATCCTGATATGAACCTGTGGTCAGAACAAATGTCTTCGATGGATCACAACCCTCAGAAAGCTTTTAAAGTGAAAGCCAATAACTCTCTTCAAACTCTAGAAGAGACTCAGCGGAATCTCAATCATATAACTTCTGAAGTGCACCACAAACCTTCCCTGATGCATGCAATGATTAGCATGGGTCTGTATAATAGCTGCAGTTATCAAATGCCCAGGCTAGACAGTGCTGGATGCGTGTTATCATGGGTTTTGGTGCTTAGATTGAAAATAATTTCATATCCTCTTTCTTAACTGAAAACTATATTTATAATCAGGTTGTCATGTGCCCTCTGTCTTCAAAATGAAACATAGAATTGAAATGAGGGAAGATAAGTGTACCTTAGCATACTGTCAGAGAATAAGTGGCCAATGCAAATACCCACTGTACTCTTTAGGTTACTGCAATGATCATTTTGTATCAGAGATGCTTCATAGATAAACAGTTCTATGATAATCACTAGACTAACTCAGATAGCAGTCAATGCATGCTCAATGGTGCTATTGAACTTCTGCGCCATCTCTGTCTTTAATATGCCTTCTCTAATGGACTGCATACAAAGTTTAGAAACACTATTCCAGCATTACCTTATTTGATTCAAATGAACACTAATTTCTACCATACATAGATCCCTTTTATGACTACAAATAAGTCATGTTATAAGATTTCAGAGGAAAGTAACTTTTCTAGACCTAGGAATACTTTTTTGAATTTTTTCTTAAGCTTTAAGTAGTTAAGTTTGAATGCACCAAAATTAAATCTACTCTAATAACTTTAAAAATAGAGCAAGTGACAGATAATACTAGCATTGAGACTTTTACTTTATTTTCTAGCTTGTTTTATCAAAATAAGTAATTTTTAGAAAAATTCTGAATGACTGGCTATCTTCATTATGGATCACTGAGTTCTGAAAATGTGTCCAGAAAGTATGTCCTCATCTAGGCAGGAGAATTTATTGCTCTCATTGTGCACAAAGCAATTGTTGATTCTGACCTCAGGCAAAAATAAAAGCCACACTTTCTTTCTTAATTTGATGTTCAAGGAGAGTTTAGTGCTTAGCAGGCATAGTGATAACCCCAGAAGCAATGAAAATAAACAAACAAACAAAAAAAAAAACGATGAAAGAGCAAAGATCCTTAACTTTCTCTGAAGGTCTCCTTCTGAAGACTAAGATACAAGATTATGAACAGTTCAGCACTAAGGTGGATGATGGAAATTCAAGGTTACACTAAAAAGTGTTATTACCTCTTTTACTCTGTAAGCCAAGAAATGTATTTAGCTGGTTTTTCAATTGAGTTCTGAGCCAGGAAGTAAATAGCTTAACCATGAGAGGTTAAATAGAAAATAAACTATGATATTCAGCTCCAATAACATATGACATAGCTACTTTATTAATGTACTTAAAATTTATAACAATGGCAACTGTGAACATTTTGTTACTTGGTACTATATAGATTATATTTCATTTAAAAACTACTAACATAAAAAAATAAGTTTCTGGATGATATATTATTAAACAGCTCTCAATTTTTAAATGTCAGAAACAGAATAACTGGAAGAATTTTATTTATTCAATAAATGTAGGATTAACCACTATTATATGACAACCTGAAAATCTGTATCATAGATATTAACATTGATGCTTTCTCCATTTTACAAATAAAAATTAGCTCTGCTGTTCATATTGCGTGAGCTTTCTGTCATCCAATTTTAATATAACATGTGAAATGTTACACAAACTGGATTTGAATGTAATTTATATCTGTATTATATTTATATTTATATAAATATTTTATATTTATATAAATATCTTATATTTATATCAACAGCTTAATTACTAAGTACTGTTTATATTATTATGTACTGTGTAGAATGAGGTAAGCATTCAGCAAATAAAATGACTTTCATGGTTTATTTTCTTCTCATTGTTTTGTTGTGTTTATGTTATTACATTTTGTAAGAAATTTTGTCTTAAATTATCACTTTGTTACATAAGATATAGTAAAAACCAAAGTATTCAAGTTATCTACCCTGCTTAACATATACTAATGGGCTTTATAGTAGTTCCTGACAGGCAAGGTTGCAGGGTGTTTAAATCAGTGTATATTTATAAGGGGTAATTGTTAAATGATAAGTGTATGAATTTCCTAATATTCTTGCTTCTATATGAAAGTGCATTTATTAATATGAAAATATTGCAACTTACTTTTTACATTAGCCATAGTTTTTATTGTTACTTGGTTTTATGAAGCCGATTAGTCTAATAAATTCAACTTAGGTTAACAAGACGAGGTAGTTACTTTTCTGGTTTCAGAATGATACCATAATATGGGCATGTAGGGGGAAAATTACATGGGATATATTTAAGAAATCCAAATTTTACAAATTGAAAAACATACAAATAAAATTTAAAAAATGCTAATAAACAAAGTTTAAACCTATGAATATTGAATTTTTATTTACTAAGGAAAATTACCCTCATGTTTCTCTTAAATTTCTTAATTTTTCCCCAGTTCATTTCCTTTTTCTAATTCCATCACCTTTTAGGCACCTGTTTCATACTCTGCTATTGTGTGTCACATAAAATACACACAAAGTGATCCACTTCCTCTATGCTCAATGTTTTGATAAATGAGCATCTAATCATAATAATAAAATAGCTGCACTGACTGTGTTTTCTTACTAAACTGCTTAATTTCAGAATATAAAACATTACTTATTTTTCTACCGTAGAACAATGCCCATTAAAGCCAGGGATGTCAATTATTGTTTTTATCTGATATTTGTATATTTGATATATATATATATATATATATGCTCTGTGTCACGAGTTACTAGAGAGTAAGGGAGATGTTGGTAGAACTTTCAAAGGATGATAACAGAGACATGCGTCTACTTTGTATGATAGTTCCAGGATCTCCTGACAATACTTAACACCATTTTGGTGATTTTGGACTTGTGACTACAGACCAATAACTAAGATGCCATCTGCTGTTATATGTGCTAAGACAACTGAGACAAAATTGAACAGAAATATTGCTCTGTTTGTTTTATTTATAGACAGTGGCAAATGAGATGATACAGTCAGTTTGTATGAGTGCTAACACAATAAACAGTTTAAATATCCATTAATTTTCCTTATCACACAGAATCAGGACACAACATTTTCATAATAATGAATGCAGAAAACAAATGTAACAAATAGCTTTGTATAAGAAGATTCTTGGGGTCTGTATAGATAGTTCAGCAACTAAGAGTACTTGTTCTTGCAGACGCCCTTTGTTAGATTTCCAGCACCCACATGGTAGTTCACAACCATCTGTCAACTCAGTTAAAAGGGATTTGATGCCTTCTTCTGACTTCTAAGAGCACCAGACACATACATGGTGGACATACAAATATGCAGGTAAGATATTAATATATATAATGTTAAATGGATAAATCAAACTTTTTTATCTATCATCTATCTATCTATCTATCTATCTATCTATTTATCTATCTAGTTGATTTTTTGAGACAAGTTTTCTCTGTTTAATATCCCTGTCTTGAAACTAGCTTTTATAGACCAGGCTGTCCTGAAACTCACAGAGATCCACTTGCCTTTGCCTCCTAAATGATGGGATTAAAGGCCTGCACTTAATTAATGCCTGGCTTAATTGAATCTTTTCTTAAAAGAATATATTTATATGTAGTGTAGATTATTTATGATATATAGTAAATATATATATATATTTAATATATATATATTAAAAAACATGCCAATCCAAATTTCTACTCCCTCCCCTCCTCCCATTCCCTCCACACATCCTCCCTCCTCACCTCCTCTAATCCTAAGAGAGGTTAAGGCACTTTGCTTTGTGGAAGTTCCATGGCCCTCCCTTCTACATCTAGGCTGAGCAAGGTATACATTCAAAGAGAATAGGATCACAAAAACTCAGTACATGCAGTAGAGACAAATCCCAATGCCACTGCCAGTGGCCCCTTTTGGAGGAGGCTGCTTATTGTCCCGGCTACCCAGAACCAAAATAACCACACAGAAACTATATTAATTAAAATACTGCTTGGGCCATTAGCTTTAGCTTCTTATTGAATAACTCTTAAATTAATTTAACCCACTTCTATTAATCTGTATATTTCCATGCAGCAGTGGCTTACCAGCAAAGATTTGGCATGTCTGGCTCTCGCAGCTCCATGCCATCTCTCTGACTCTGTCCTTCTTTCTCCCAGCATTCATTCCAGCTTTCCCTGCCTACCTAAGTTCTGCCTTGCTGTAAGTCCAATGCAGTTTCTTTATTCATTAATGGTAATCTCAGCACACAGAAGGGACTCCCACATCACCTCCCCTTTTCTGTTTAAATAAAAATGAAGGATTTAAATTTAACATAGTAAAATTACATATAACAAACAGGTATCAGCAAAAATTACAGTTACAATATTTATGTCTACTTTATCTTTTACCATAACTAAGAAAAACAAAACTGTCTATTCTTCAACTCCATCAAAGAAGGATATATTACCTAAGTAAACAGTAAGTACATTGTAAGCAACTTCCAAACTCTAGAGTTGACAGAGACATCTCACTGATTAGACAGATACCCAAAGTTTTTCTGTACCATTGGAGCATACATCTTCATCCTACAGGCCCATAGTTATCAGTCATTTTTTTCTGTGTCCTGCAGAATGTCTTCAGACTCTTCCATAAAACAGGAACCCCAAAGGATCATCTCAACTTTAGGCAAGTTCAGCAGTCATCTCTCTGCAGGTCCAGCATGTTCAGTTAAGCAGTCCAGGAAAGAGCAGTTTCTTGAACAAATGGCTAGCAAACTTCATAAAGAGCCTTTTCAATGCCCATCTTCCTCTTGAAGTAGGAGCAGATGTGCCTCACTGTCATGAAAAGTTCTAAGTTCATAAAACATTTTAAATTCCATTTTCTGAAGGTCTCTGAAAGATTTGGAAAATACCTATCAAACTGAAATATATCTCTATACATCTAGAAAATCTAACTAACATGACTACAAGCTTAACTATTGTGGATGAGTATCTATTAACTTATATTTTCTAATTACACATTACATTTTTAAATGAGCTACACAAACACAATACCTTAATCAAGATCAGAAATACATATACATATAACAAATTTGACCTTAAATTTGTATCAATAAGCTAAGATCCATACCAAGGCAAATTACTTATACCTATATCATATTCCCCTTTAAATGTAAACAATTATAAACAATATTTAGGAATATGGGTATTGTTCTGTTCATAATGCTTCCTGCTGTTTGAGGTCACTGATAATTAGGTTTTTCATGATGTATCCTATGTGCAAGGTTCATCTCAGTCAGCAGTTGGGCAAAGTATTTTCTTTGTGGGAATGTTCACAGCCACCTTTCAGGACGTCTTGTTCCATGTAACCATATTGGTCTGGAAGCAATCCCCAGGTTCTTATCTTCTGTAGAAATAAAAGAGCATCTTTTCCAAAGCAACATATCCTTGGACCCAAATTTGGAAGTCATGATACCTTTATAATATAAATGCTGGTTTAGCTTAGCAGCCCATACAATGAAATGTCTCTCTGTACTTAGCTTCTTCACAGCTAAAAAAATCAAAGATAACACAATAATATACAAAATCCAGACTCTGTGAATTTTCCGTCTTCACATGACTTATTTTTTTTTCTGTAGTCTGTCTTTTTAAAGATTTTACCTTTTTAAAGACCATTTTCTTGTTTTATAACTGTCTATACTTTTTTTCTCTCCCCCAAGCCTACATACATGACCCATATATAGGTCTTGTTTTATCTGGATTTTTCTTTATTGCATATCTGTAATTATTTATCATACAAGAGTGCTTTTTAAAATGCTTCAGCTGCACCATTGTTTTAATATATATGATACTTTCTGCTTGCCTGCCTATTCTAAAACTTTTACAGCTCCATTACTATGATATATATGGTACTTCCTGCTAGATCAGCACAGTCCAGCATAGTAGAGCTGCTCACCACCTCAACTTGCACAGTGCCCCATCTCTAGGCACACAGCCAGTCCATGCCACCATTAAACAAGCTGCAGCAGTCTGCTAAAAAACTCCATCCAAATGCTCTGCCTCCTGAAAGAGCCAGAGGTCGCATTGGCAGCACAGCCAAGAAAGCCTGCATTTCAAAACTGCTGCTTTTTTTTCTGCTATAGCTGAATCAGGAAAATCTCTCTTAAGGGAGCTGTGATAAGCCACCAGAAAACAGCAAAAAGCTGTGTTAAACTCTGTTTTTTTACATGGACACATCAAAATGTTAACAGCTGTGCTGGAGATGTAGTTCAGTGGTAGATGTGAAGAGAACTGAATTGGAACCCCAACACACGACAGGGTGGGGTGGGGTGACAGATTTTCTAAAGTGTTTAGTAAGACAAAAAAACCTGATTTTAAATCCAGAATCCCCAGCACAAGCAGGTTGTTTTGAAGCCTGTAGACAGCAGGTAGGTACCTTGTCCTAAGTGACTCCATATCGTATAAAACAGTGGTTTTTCTCCAGGTCCTTTGCACTGAGAGGCTCCATTGTACAAGCCACTTATGACCCCGTTTTGAGGAAGGAGGTGACTCCGCAGCTGGGCAGCCCAGTGTCTTTATCAGGGTGACCTGGGGCTGTGAGAACACATGGACTGCGGTGGCTTGAATAAGAAGGGCCCCTCAGCCCCTAGATTTGAATGTTCAGTTTTCTGTTGATGGACTATTTAGGAAGGATGAGGAGGTGTGGCCTCGCTGGAGTGATGTTGGAGAAGCACATGTGTGTGTTCCCTGCACAGACACATACATAAGGCCTTTGATGCATCCATCCAGGTGCTGGGAATTAACAGTGCCTGCTAGATTGCTTTAGAGAGTCTTTGTGAACAGCTGTTGTGGTGGTTTGAAAGAACATGGCCCCCAAAGGAAGTGGCACTACTGGAGTATGTAGCTTTGCTGGAGTAGGTGTGGCCTTGTGGGAGGAAGTGTGTCACTCTGGAGGCGGGCTTTGAGGTCTCATACATGCTTAAACCAGTCCCAGTGTCTCAGAGCACTTCCTCAGCTTCCTGACCAGCACTATGTTTGACTACACATCACATGCCCTGTCATGATGATAACGGACTGAACCTCTGAACTGTAATTCACCCCAATTAAACGTTTTCTTTAGAAAAAAAAAACTGTTTTTTTTTTTTTAGTTGTTGTTGTTTGTTTTTTTGTCTAGAATTCCTTTTCAAGCCCTCTCAGGTTTTTCATGGATTTAGTTGGCCATGTGGGTTCCAGGATTCTCAGTCCACCCCAGCCATGCAACTGTCAATCACATTCAGAGAGACTAATTTGGTCCTATGCTTATTCCCTCCCTCTCCAGCTGGTGTTTGTGAGCTCCCATTAGCTCAAGTATATTGTATCAGTGGATGAACCCCTCATGGTCTTAACCACTTTGCTCATATTCTCAGTCCTTCTACTCTTCAACTGGACCTTCGGAGCACATTCCAGTGCTCTGATGTGGGTCTCTGCCTCTGTTTCCATCTGTTGTTGGAAGAAGGTTCTATGGTAGTATTTAGGATAAGCTAAACCTGAAATTGAGAAGCTTCTGTAAAGCAAAGGACATAGTCAATAGAACAAAAGGGCAGCCTACTGAGTGGGAAATCATCTTTACCAATCCCACATCAGACAGAGGACTGATCTACAATATACACAAAGAACTCAAAAAATTAGACATTAAAATTCTAAATAACCCAATTTAAAAAAGGGAGGGGCACTGAACTAAACAGAGAATTCTCAACAGAAGAATTTCAAATGGGCAAAAGATACTTAAGGAAATGTTCAACTTCCTTAGCTATAAGGAAAATGCAGCTCTGAGATGCCATCTTACACATGTCAGAATGGCTAAAATCAAAAACACTAATGATAACCTATGCTGGTGAGGATGTGGAGTAAGGGGAATACTCATCCATTGCTGGTGGGGATGCAAACCTGTGCGTCCACTTTGGAAATCAGTATGACAGTTTCTCAGAAAATTTGGAATCAGCCTACTTCAGGATCCGGCAATACCACTTTTGGGAATATACCCCAAAGAAACTCAATAATGCTACAAAAGCATTTGTTCAACTATGTGCATAGCAGCATTATTTGTAATGGCTAGAACCTGGAAACAACCTAGATGTCCCTCAACTGAAGAATGGATAAAGAAAGTGTGCCACATTTATACATTAGAGTACTACTCAACGGAAACAACAACAACAACAAAAGAGTGACATGTTGAATTTTGCATGCAAATTGATGGAATTAGAAAACACTATCCTGAGTGAGGTAACCCAGACCCCCAAAAATATATGGTAAGTACTCACTCATAAATGGATACTAGCTATAAAGAACTTTGAGCCTATAGTTCACGACCCTAGAGAAGCTAAGTGATAAGGTGAACCCAATGGAAAACATATATTGACCTACCTGGAAATTGGAAACAAACAAGATCACCTGACAAAATTGGAAGCACGGGGTCAGGGAGTAGAACAAGGGGAAGAGGAAGTGAGAAGGGGAGGGTTGAGGAAAACATGTGGGTTTTTGTAACAAAGAAAATTGTCACAAATGAGAGGGAATTGTTCATATTAAAAACAATTTATACAAATACAAGATCATATATGTAATTCTCAAAACATTTACTTCTAGAATTAAATGAATTCCATAGACATCTATAACCCTGGTTTTCTGCATTGCTAAAATAGGCAATTGTCATTTCTGTAACTTTGCTATTAATGACAAGATTGTACTGATTAAAAACAATGTTTGGCTAATTGTGTTTTTATTAGATTTTTTCTAAGTTTAATTATTATTTAAAAATGTATTTAAATCAAGGTAACATATGGCATTTATGGTCTCACTGTTTAATACCTGCTTTTGAAATAACAAGAATTATACTAACATAACAGATGGCCAGTGGGTGGGGTGAGATAAATAATGTCAATTTGAGAACTGGGAAAGTAACTTATATACTGTGTTTTCTTTTGTAAAAGAAAAACAATGAGCTAAAAACTACAGCAGATGAATATAAAGCACCTCTCAGAATTGTGTATGCCCACTTCTACATGAGCTTCTAAATTTTCTCGCTTATTTATATTCCCCATTGCCTGAATATCAGACTTTCCAAATATAAACATCAAAATTCCATCTTACAGATTTCTATATTGAACAAAGAGAAAACAGAGTACTAGAAAACTTTAGAACTATAATGCATACATAACATATACTATATATTTTATAATTAAAGCATATATGTTCTTTCAAAAAATTCATATTCATAAATTTTGCTTTGAATTAGTAAAATATTACATGTCTCATGAACACACATAAAGTACATTATTTGCACATAAACATAATTAATATTCCTCATCTGAAATGAGAAATGTGCTCTTGTATACATTTGGTTTTGAAGTGATCTCAAAGTCTTCCCTACCCCAGAGGGTGGGAGTTGGAGCTCATCTCACCATAGTCCAATTTTCTCAGTTCCAGCACTGCTCCATGATCCAGGAGGAAAGCCTTTGGCAGCTGGCTTTATTTGAGGCCTGTGACAATTCACATCCCTCCAGCAGGTAGCCCCTTATTTACAGGGTAGTCGTATATACTTAGCACATAAAGGTAATAATTATACCTTGTGTGTATACATGTTCATCCAGAAAAAAATGGTTGCTGTTAATATTTAAATGGAAGACTTTATGACAATAAGTAAAAGAAACAGTGCTTCCATCTAAATAAAAAATCAGTTTTGATCAAATTATTATGAAATGCTCTGCAGTTTATACCTTGCACATTTATAATACATTTCAAACCATCTGGAGTCTGTTGTTGTTGTGTTTTTTCAAAATTATGAAGAATATTTATATTACTTTAAAATCACTGAGGCCTTTGTATGTATGAATATATTCAATTTTGTTCTTAATTTTACAAAAATTTTGCCTTTTCTTTAATTTTCACAATGTTTTCCTTAGTACTTATTGGATATTTTTATCAAGAAGAGACAAATACATGAAGCATAATTAATAAAAGCTCAGAGACAGAAATTGGGGTTCAACCTAAAGACCCAAAAAGGAAAGCAACCAATCATTGGCCCTTATTTCAACCTCAGTTCAAAATGCTGACCTTGCCACCAGGAATCTCGGAATGAGACTGCCTGGGAGCTGTCTCCTCCTGTTTTATAATTCTTTCTAGGACTGGGATTAAAGGTGTGCACCACTGGGATTAAAATCAAGCAACGTCTAATTTCTATGACAACTAGTGTGTCTACTTGGATTAAAGGTGTGTGTTTATCCGAAGTGAATTAGTATCCACTGATAAAATGGGTATATCGAATTAATAAAATGGGAAAACAGCTATGTTTAGACTAATGAAAACATTACCTTAGCATATATAGTGTTCTTCAAGAGAACTGTGTAAAGTAGTTGGCCAAAGTCAACTGCTGTCATCCTACTGATAAGGCATGTACAGCATGGCTTCTGAGTGTGACTGTAATCTGGTCCCCTAAAACCTAAAATCAATCAACTTTACAGTTATTAAGGTTATTTTTTATTTTAATATATTTACTCGCAGTCAGTTATTCTAGAGATACAAATTCCATGCCTACCATTCATTTTCTTTTATTCTAAAAGGAGAAATTCATAGGTGATGAACTTAGTCCCTTTCTTCAAGAGTTCAGAGTTAAGTACAAAACCAATATAAGAAAACCATCACAAGTATACTATTTTCTTCCAAGGCATGTAACAGTGCAGCAAAATAAATAATAAAGTTTGGGGGTTTGATAAAATGATGATAGTCATAGAGGGGAATTATAATGTGCTCGCTTCAGGGGTTTAGTGAGTCTTGACTCTTTAGAACGCGACTAGATGCATAGCAGGGTAGAAAGCCAATGTGTAACACTAGGGTCTCTATAATGATGTATGCTTAGATCATTATGTGTGCAGATAAAATCAATTGTGAAATAAATAGCATTGGCTCATTCATCATGAATGGTTAAGCATTATTGTCTAGTAACTCTTGATACCTTACGGATCATACTCCATATAGAATGGGCATCAAGATGTTGTTATTTGGCCACATTCAAAGACTCATTCATACTCCATTCTGGTCTTGCTACCTTTGTGCTCCTAGTAATTATTAGTCATGGAATATTCAAAAAAGGAAAGTGAGATAATATTTCCAAGTCAATGATACAGTAGTTCTCTTTATAATATAGTAAACCCCTACAAAACAGAGATTATGGGTAATTTGTGAAATTTTCATATAAAATAATGAGATTAATATTTTTAAATTAAGGATTAAATTAGAAATAACAATTATTATGAGAATCCAGAAAAAAATGGGACAATCTACTGATAACTGTTGATATAATCTATAGGAACCTTCTTTTTTTCTGAATAAGATAATTCTAGTCCAAAAGGTCTCTTTTCCTTCAATAATTAAATTGCTGAACAGTAGATAGAAAGCTGAAAATAATTAATACTAGTGATTTCATGATATGTAAAATCGGCTCTCGCATCTTTCCCCGAGAAGGCATGCAAAAGGGCTAGGCAAAGCTAAGGACTCCAAGAACAGATAAGCATGAAGATCCCCACCAGGTTAGATCAGGTTAGTGGCAGTGCTTGGAAAGTGTAAATAGAATCAAGCATGGACTATTTTAAATATTCACATCTTAAACTGCCTAAACATGAGTGTGCACACATCCTTGAAGAGTCTATTTAGATAAAAAATCATTTAGACAGTATACACCAAGGCTTTTCTGCTGCTCAAGTTTCATCTGTGAAAAATGAAGAGGAATTATAAAATATATAATACATAGTTTTGGGGTTTTGTATTTTGC
Organism: Neodon shergylaensis; assembly: GCA_025134845.1. Taxonomy (NCBI): domain Eukaryota; kingdom Metazoa; phylum Chordata; class Mammalia; order Rodentia; family Cricetidae; genus Neodon; species Neodon shergylaensis. The sequence continues at coordinate 7,972,535 of JABTXL010001671.1, forward strand.
TTTGTTTTTTTTTTGTTGTTGTTGTTGTTTTCTCACATGTTCTGATATATGTTTGTTTGGAGACATCTTTGATTTAAAAGTTCTAGTTATGACAGTGTTTTGATTTGTTCTTTAATCATTCATGTGGTTCTTCAATTTGTGACTAGCACTAAGATGTGGGTAAATAATCAGCAATGATTTATTTTAACTTTTAATTTTCTCCATGACTACAAGTAACAGTGACAAATGCAGTAATCTAAATGTATTTACTGTTTTACTGAAAACCAGATATTAAAACATGTATACTTTGCTCCATGATAATGGCAAATTTTATATGAAAAGGTGATAATTAAACACAATTCTTAGAAAAGAATATATGACCTAAGTCAGTAAGAATTCAGAAATAGTGACTTTGGCAAGCGAGATTCCAGTGCTTTTTGTTTTTGTTTTTTGTGAAAGACAGATTTGCAGTCCCTAATACATATCTGGTGTGCTTACTAGCAATTTGCCTTATATCAAGGTGACCTTGATTATGAAGATCTTTAACATGTCATTTATATTTAATTTGTTTTATTATTTCATCACTTGAGTAAATAAGAGTTACAAATTTAAACAGAACTACTAATCCATTTAATGAGAAACATATAGGCTTTAACATGATTTGTTATTTAACTCCAATTTGTTTATTCATTTATTTTGATTTCATATATGTGATCTGTATTTACATCATTCATGATAGCTTACTGTTCCCCAACCCTTCCAGTGGTCTCCTCTCTGTTCTCCTCAAATTCATGGCTTGTTTCTCTTCATTATTACAGCACACACACAAAAATGTAAATGCAACCTATGAATCCATTTGATGTTGCTTATATGTATACGTTTTCAAGGATGATCACTTGATGTTATAGACAACCAATTAGGAGACTCATTCCCATGGAAGACTGATTTTCTCACTTTCAGTAGTCATTAATTTCCTGTAGCTATTTATCTAGGATGTGGGAATGTAAGTGTAACCCATCCATGTTGGCATATCAACATGTTGCTGTTCCCCAGGCCTTGTTTATGCTGCTATACCCCTGAGCTTTTATGGGTGTATCTGCACTATTATATACAGAAGCCACAATCTCAGAGAAGATGCCCTGGCCCTCTTACTTTTTCTACCTCTGTCTCAACTCCTAAACATGTTCTGAGCCTTAGGTATAGGGGTTGCATTTTACACAATGGAAGCTGAGTCAACTTCATTTCCTTCTTAAAGTAACAAACATTTTTTTCAAGCCCCACAGGTTTTGAAGACTAAAAACAATATAAATATGGTAAGACAAAAACAGAATTTTCTGTTTAGGCTTTGCACTTGTGTATTTGCTAGATAAAGTAGTATCATCACGAGTTTGAGTCTAGCCTCTTCTACATTGTCAGTTCTATGCTAGTCTAAGTTATAAGGTGAGACCCAGTCTTAAAAATCAAAAAGGTTAGTCAGAATACACCAAATTTGTATGTGCCTAGGACCATCCTACCAGAACATTAATTCCCCATCCACTTGTCTGCAACAAAGCTGATTTTGTGAAATAATGTTCAAAGATTCAGTATCTTAAGAACTTGAAAAGCTTCTTACTCAATATCATATCCTTTCCTCCCATTGAGTGTTACTTTCTACTTCCTCCATGGAAATCTATGCTGTAATTGACATAAACATACAATGGACTATATACTAGGATGTAGTTGAATTGCTAACATTATAAACATTGGGTAGAGTTGACTTTTTTTATGAGGGAATTTGATCATTCTAAGCTGAATGAGCCCTGATTTCCTTTTTGGACAGAAGACACAATCAGGGTTGTGTAAAACCCCAAACTAGTATGAGTTGTGAAATCTTGTAGTAATTGTTTTTGAGAATAATTTTAACGCTATGTTAAAGGACACAGGAAAGGTGCTGTGATCCATCTTCAATGTTTGTATGCCAAGGAAGGGAAAGACTTGCTTTCAGTGTTTGCATTTTCAGCTTCACAAGCTCAAAATGAATGATTATGCACCTGCCTTGATAATGTTTGGAAACGAGATTGCTTTAGTCAGAAGCCAGTCTTCATAATTGTGTGTGTATAAGTGTGTTTAGGCCTAAAAAGACAATAAAATACATTTCCAGAAACATTTTAAGTCAAAAATCAATCAATCTAAAAAAATTTAAAAATTTTAGAAGCAATTATAACGGTTATATTAACACTTGGCATAACACAAATAAAATTGTTTTGTAAAGCAAATTTCAGTAATAGAAACTCTTCCCATAGTACATGTGCCTTTTGTAAAATTGAAGACCAAGAAAGGTTAATAAGAGAAAAGGAAATGGGCCTACTACAAGTTGTAGTAGCGAGTTTTCTAATTAGAAGGGTTAAATCACATGATGGTAGTGATAATGAAGAAATAACATAAAGTGAATTTGCCCCAGATTTTCAGTTTTTTCACTTGGTAGAGAAGAGAATAGCCAGCTATGACTAGAATGAGCATCCTCCTTGAAGGCCCGAGTTCACAGGATGAAAGGCTTCTATGCTTCCAATGCAAGAGGTGGCCGAAGAATTTTGATAATAAAATAGAGAAAGGAGTGACATTGCTTTTTCGGACGCGTGCATTAGTATGCCCATGCTGGGATAAACTTCCATCATTTATTTCTTTCTGTTTAAGGAGAATTCTGTTGGAAGCAGAATAAATTCTGTAAATATTTAAAGTTAAAGCTTTAAAGAAAACCAAATCCTCTGTCTTCGTGGTGGTATCCTCTAATTTGACATTATCCAGTCACTTAAACATGGGTGTGTATTGTTACCCAGAATTTAAACATCTAGTTTTATTGCCAATAAAAGTTATAAAAAGACACTCAACCACACAAACACACACACACACACACACAGAAGTCTTAAAAAGCATTTAGGAAAAAGTTACATAAGGGTAAACTGGGATAACACATGAACAGGTAATAACATCACCATTACAAAATTAGGCAAATAAATTCATTTAATAAATTCATTTCCTTTTTCTATTTTCATAACATTTCTTAAACAGGTCCCCTATATCAACAATTATTCATATATATATATGAATAATATATACGCATATATAGATACAGATAAACACTCAAAATGTGTTAAAATTAAAATAATGTAATATGAATGCTAATATTAATGCTTCTAATTCTTTATTTGCTCAGACATATAGGTTCTATTTTTTAATAGAATTAATGCAGACTATGATTTTTCTATGTTTCCATTATTAAATTTCAAATAGAATGTTTAAATGAAAGTGAAAAAGCTAAAAATTTTATTCATGGGTTATGTTTGAATCTTATTCACTTAAGCTCCATGTACCTACAAATCCTTTGGGACAGAAACACATTTGAATCATGGGGAAGAAAACACAGCCAGTGTTTAAACGCAAGAAAACATTATGAGTAAGTGACACTGTATGCAGTAAGGCTAGAATTTGTTATTCGTGTCTACTCATAATATGAAGTTTGGTATCCCGCACTCTTGTTTAAAAGATCTCATTCAATAATTACCTGCTTTCCAAGTAATCCAAATTACAAACTCCAGTGGATATTTTGAAATAAAAGGCAGGATGAGAATCTACTTAGTGCTGCATCTGAGCTAAGACCTTCATAAACAATGCAGAAGTGTTTACACTAATCTTGCCTAAGGAGGACAGGACCAAATCTCTTGTCTTGCCTACATATTATCAAAGAGACCAACTGGAAAATTACAGGAAGGAAAATCATAATGCACAAAATGCCTTCGGCAACTCCACCAAATTTTAATTTGTCATAAAAGTCTGCACTTATAAAGCAGGTCTCAGGGTTTGATGTTAGTGGGATGTGTTTGGTGATCAATGTGACTACAACTCTATATGACGACAACTAGTTTTGGTAAACAGACACACTTTTACCAATAAAAACAAAGAGTAAATCAAGAGGACTAAAAGATATTGTTACTTTGTAGATGGAATTATCTACATTCCATTATCCTTTGATGATATAAGTTATACATCTCAATAATCTCATTGCATTAGTTGGAAATCAAATAATATATGCAGGTTAAATTTCATTAAAGGATATACTTGCAATTTGTTCCCCTTTAGCACATATATGAGACTTCCAAAATAATTTGATGAAGATAAACATTTATACTTGGTGATATTCATAGACTAAAGGACTAAAGTAAGAAAATGTGAGTTCACCAGCAAGACAGAATCCCCAAACTGACAACATTCAGAACATAAACACAAGAAAGAAATGCAAACCAATTTATCTAACTTTAATAATTACTCTAACATGGTAAATTAGTAATGCTGAAAGTAATTATAAGTTCATAATTGTTTTGAAAAAGTTGTTAAGAACCAAGGTATCAGAGCTGTAGTTGGACTTTGATAATGGCAAAATTTATGGACATTTGTTGTGCTCTGGCTCATTATTTTAAAGTAGGAATTGGTTAAATAATCCAGTATCTAAATAGGAAAACAAACATGCCATTCTCTATAAAGAATATAAACATTAAGCAATTACACTAGGGAGAAGTAAGCTGATTCAGCAAATAAGTTTAAGAATTTGCACAGCATAATAAAAATGCATTAATATCTTACTCATGTATATTGGTGCCATAGGTGACTTTCCTCAGTGTGACAACCATACTTCCCCACTCCTGAGTTTTTCCATTTTTAGGACCTCAGATCCAGTACATCCAGCTGTCAAATAAGGGGAATAATAAGAAGAGTAAGCTTTCTTGTAAGCTCTGGTTTGGAAGGAACACACAAGACTCTCCAAAATACAACTCAGGCTCTCTCTAAAGCATTTCATGATTGCTATCCCCTGCTATGATGCCATCCGCAGATTCCAGTTGTACTCTGCTCCTAGCTCTATTTTGTCATGTTGCTCAAAAAGATTTATTTATTCTGTCCTCAAGTTTAGTATTTTTAGGTTCATTGCCCATAAAATCCACTTTGATCTCTTCTTTTGTTTCTTTTAAAAACAAAAACAAAAACAAAGAAAGAACTGTAATGAAAATAACTGTCGGGTTTAAATAAGAACCTAAATTCAGGTTCCCAACATTCAAGTAAAATGTTGCATTGGCAGTGTGGGCCTGTAATCCTAGAACTCGGACCACTAGACAGAGAATTCTGTTTATTTAACAGCTAAAGTAGTCTAAGCGAGAAATTAAAGGCCCAGTGAATAACTATGCCTTAAGAGAGAGAGAGAGAGAGAGAGAGAGAGAGAGAGAGAGAAAGAGAGAGAGAGAGAGAGAAAACAGCACCTAACTCCAATATCTGGCATTACATGGCTCACATGGGTAAAAACTCAAACTTGTACATAACACAGACACACACACATATACGTGCATATAATTTGAAATTAAATTATAGTTGATTTTAGTATGCATATACCATAATATATACACTAAATTATACATATATGCATATATATAATCTGCTCATCATAAAAACTTTAAAGGTTCTTCTGTAAGCATTTTAATGACAGGGAATGAAGTTTGGAACTCAAGTAGTGTTAGATTTTTACATGACATGTGGACCAAACTTGAAGTTCACAGAAACTTCACTCTGTTATAGAAATTAGATGGAAAATAATTTAAAAGACATTAAATAGAAAATAATTGAGCAAGACCTCAATGTATTTCCCACGTTTTCAGAAGGGTTTTCTGTTTGTTTGCTGTTTTGTCACCTCTGATTCCCTAAGTGTCTCTCCTTTCACTCACCATGCACAGTGCTACCTTACCCCATTAGGAAAGAAAACGCCTTGTCAGCTAGGCTATTTTAAACCTATTGACTCTGGAGGTGTTAATTGGACAAGATGATATATACACATGGCTTTGCCCATAACAGTTTATTTAAAATTCCTTAAAAGGAGATCTTCTAAGCTACGAGAAAAAAAAATGGCCAAACAAAAAATGCCATACTCAGCTCCTGCATTTTCTGTCCTGGAAGCTAATTTGGAACATCTTTGTTACTTCAATGATATTTGTAAAGTCTATACTCAAGAGATAAATTGGGCACAATGCATTTTGAAGTACACTGAAATTTAATATTATTTTAAAATTCCACAAGGTATCTTAGAGAAGTCAGGGACTTCGACACACCTACATGGTGTCATTTAGTGAATGTAATAGTGAAATCTCTTTTGTTTAAAACAATGGAGATGTGACTACACTTTTCATGCTATACTGAGTTTACACTTCTATGGTGGCAAAGCTGTAGTCTCTCTTATGCATTCAAAGGCTTCTTAAAAGACAGACAATGCTTTTACATGGTGACTTTTTATACAACATCCTAGTGAAAGCCCTTTCTAAGATAAATAGCTCTGTCATACACATCTGCTGGAGTTCCCTAATAGCCACAGACATACGATCACTCAAGCCATATGGGAAAGGAAAGTGGGTTTACAAAAGTAGTCTCTTGGATCCTGAGGGTAAAACCTTGTAGGACTTTCTGGATAGTTCTGCTGTGTAATGACTATTCGTCTCTTGACAGAAACATTATGGTAAAGTATTTTGGACATAAGATATCAGAGGTAAGTAGATTAGAGTGAAATTACAGCAGCACAAACCTACAAGATAATTCAAGGTCAAAAATACTCATTTTCATGCCATGAAAAGTAATTTTGCATCAAATTATTTTTAATACATATCTGGAGTGTTTAAATTGCTCATTTTATACTAGGAACACAGGGACAACATCCCTGGATCAACCAATATTTCCTTTCAAAATAAAATAATGTATTCATCTTAAATTTAATGTGTAGCGTTATCTTCATTGTTGCTCAGTTATGTGGTACTTATTTCATAGTTATATTGGGATTTTAGAACATAACCTACTTCATATATATATATATATATATATATTTGCATTCATTTAAATTATGCATATGTTTTTGGGGGTGCTGTCACATAAATGACCTGTCCAAATCGGCCAGAAGAGGGCATGAGCACCTTTGGAAGTGAAGTCACAGAAGGTTGTCAACCCTTCATTGTGGGTACTGGGATCTAAATGCGGGGCTTCTGGAAGAGCAGTAAGCCTCCTTTCCTCAGAGCCAGAGCCATCTCCTTTTCTTAACACCTACATATTATTTCTTGATGAAGATTTTGCCTGAGCATGTTCATTCACTATCTGCTAATTAATACGCCCTGATGTCAGTCTCCAGTTTTTCATTCCTTTATGGTTTCATTTCTCCAGTTTTCTTTTGCTTTTTCCTGTAAAAAAAAAAAGAAAAAGAAAAAGAAAACTGTACTTATGTTCCTCTAAGAAGGTGCTACGAACTATGATTGTATTAAGTGAGCATCAGGATATGGAGATTTCCTGAAGTTTTGACTGGGGGAATTGCATCAGTTATAAACTATGCTCTAGCTTAGAATATAAAAGGCTAGAATAGAAATGGCCACTGTATGATTTGACGTTCTCTGAGTCACAATTAGTCTTACCAAACTGCATCTGCTCTTAAAATTATTTCCACTACCAACACCTGCCCAAAGAAGCTGCAAAGTCTTCAAGAAGGTGCTCTGGTGTACCCTGCATCTTCTGTAGCAGCAAGAGAAAAGCACTATGAAACACATGACCCTTAGGTGTATTCCTTTCAGTGTATTTATCAAGTATCATGGGGTTGTATGATCATGGGAAGGATTGCTGCTTCTTCCCAGCTCCCTACCTGAGAGCTGCAGCTCCAGGGCTTCTTCTCTGAATTTCAGAAAATTATCTTGACTTATTTAACCTTAAGTCATGCTTGAAATGTTTCATTCTTGTAGACTTGTCCTTAAACACATTTGCCCTTGAAAATGGGTTATTTTTCTTTGTTTTAGAATTTTACCGCATGCTTTTGAAACACTCTTCAGAACTTAAATCAAAGTGTCATTTCCGTTACTGTGAACTTCGGTTACTTCACAGATGGCAACGTGAAAAATATAAAAAAAATACCTTACTCCAAAGTATCAGCTGTTTTCATTTCCCACATTTACTCTTCTCCTTTTTCTCCCAAGCTGCATTAAGTATAGAGACAATTATAGTCTTATGATTAAAAATTGTACAAGGTGTCTTTCAAGTATAATTCATTTTGTTTGGACACATGTACAACCTTCTGCCATTTTTTTATCAGCTACTGGTTATAGACTGGTTTTACTAGCAATGTAGTCTCAGCTCTGAACTTAACAGCTTCAAAAAATCCAACAATTCAAACCCTGAGTTTAGTTAGAGAGGTAGAGTAGTTTCATGGCTTATACAAAGAGGGAACACATAATGAAAACAAGGATTTTTAAGTACCACCTTTGTAACCCCTGAAATTCTCAGTGATTCCTAGCTGCTCCAAAATAGAGGAAATTGATAAAGAATATATAATGATCACTCTTCAGTGGGCTTTCCCACTTTCCAAGACCTGGGTGGTGGCCAATTCTGTTTTCTGCATGGTTAATCTGTGTGTACCAAGGACATTTCTCATTACTAATCTATGAATATTTTTTTATAATTCATCATGGAGTTTCTGTATTTTTGGGTCACTATGTCCAAAAGGAATTGTTTTTATTTAAATATTCTTTAAAATATATGAGGTCAATGCCTTTGTTTACTAATTCAATGGTAAATCTAATAGCAATCAAGTTGCACAAAATGTAAAGACAGTAAGAACATTAGATACTTAAAACAAAACTTGAGACACAAAGGGTTAACTGTCAGACAATTTGAATCTAGTTTTATTGGAGGGGGAGTTCACAATGAAAAAAAAATGTTTGGATTGATTGGGCTTTCCCAAAGACCCCTTAGCATATCATCATAATGAAGACATTTTCTCTAATCTGAGCACAAGCAGAAACAGAACAGAATGAACTGTACAAGAAATCTTTTAAATTTTGTATTTCATTTGCAAATGTTAATGTTATGTTGATTTGGTATAAGTTAATATTGTTGCACTTTTGTCTTTGTGGGTTCTCCTGTATCTGGATCTATTTCTACACCAAATACCTGTAATTGTAAAGTACTCATGAATGCAAGTTTCAGGCTTAAAGCAGTGCTGTCTTTCTTTTTGGCATATTGTTTCCAACAGAACTTCATAAACAAAAAGTTTCTAACAGAGAGAAAACTGTCAAGGGCTGTAGCATGCATAGGAAAGCTAGACATGAAATTGATATCATTCCATAAAATATGAAATAGGTAAGACCAAGCTGGTCGAAGGTTGCGAAACTGAAGCCTTTACTCTCCTTATTTCTTTTTTTTTTTTTATTAATTTTTTATTGAGAAAAAAAAAACGTTTCCCCCGCCTCCCCGCCTCCCATTTCCCTCCCCCTCCTTCCACCCTTCTCCCCCTCCCCCCACTCCTCTCCCCCTCCCTCTCCAGTCCAAGGAGCAGTCAGGGTTCCCTGCCCTGTGGAAAGTCCAAGGTGCTCCCCCCTTCGTCCATGTCTAGGAAGGTGAACATCCAAACTGGCTAGGCTCCCACAAAGCCAGAACTTGAAGTAGGATCAAAACCCAGGGCCATTGTCCTTGGCTTCTCATCAGCCCCCATTGTTCGCCATGATCAGAGAGTCCGGTTTTATCCAGTGCTTCTTCCATCTCATTCCATCTGGCCTTGGTGAGCTCCCAATAGATCAGTCACACTGTCTCAGTGGTTGGGTGCACCCCTCGTGGTCCTGACTTCCTCGCTCATGCTCTCCCTCCTTCCACTCCTCGATGGGAACTTGGGAGCTCAGTCCGGTGCTCCAGTGTGGGTCTCTGTGACTATCTCCATCCATCCCCAGATGAAGGTTCTATGCATTTGTTCAACTATGTTCATAGCAGTATTATTTGTAATAGCCAGAACCTGGAAACAACCTAGATGCCCTTCAATGGAAGAATGGATGAAGAAAGTGTGGAATATATACACATTAGAGTACTACGCTGCGGTAAAAAACAATGACTTCTCGAATTTTGCATGCAAATGGATGGAAATAGAAAACACTATCCTGAGTGAGGTAACCCAGGCCCAAAAAGATGAACATGGGATGTACTCACTCATAATTGGTTTCTAGCCATAAATAATGGTCACGGAGTATATATTTGGTGAACCTAAAGAAGCTAAATAAGAAGGCGAACTCAAGGAAAAACATATAATTATCCTCTTGGCTATGGGAAGTAGACAAAATTGCCGGGTAGAAGATTTGGGATCTTGGGGGTGGGGTGGGATGGGATTAGCGGGGGATGGGGAGAGAAAAGGGAGAAGGGGAGGATGAGGGAAACTAGGGGAAACAGGTTGATTGGGATAAAGGAAGGTTGGATAGGGGAGTACGGAAGCACAATCCTTAGTTAAGGGAGCCACCTTAGGGTTGGCAAGAGTCTTGAACCTAGAGTGGGTCCCAGGAACCCAAGGCGAGGTCCCCAGTTAGTTCCTTGGGCAGCTGAGGATAGGGAACCCGAAATGACCCTATCCTATAGCAATGCTGACGAATATCTCCTTATTTCTTGTGTATTAAAATCTTTCCTAGGCCAGCAAATGCCTGTGACACAGTCAGCAATAGTGTGGGAAAAGAGATGCTTCCCTTCCAGAGTGAGCCAATCCATTAACTCACACCTGCTAAAGCTTGGTTAGTCACAGTAATGACTTTACTTTGCAATTTCAATTTTTTATTTATTTATAATATTTCAGGAATATTTTCCACATATTTTTCCAAGCATAACTTCATGGAATGATCATTATAGAGAAAAAGCAAAAGGAAGGAAAGAAGGAGAGCAGTTGGGAGGTAGGGAAGAAAGGAGGGAGGGAGAAAGAGATGGAGGAAGGGAGGGAGAGATAGAGGGAGGAGATATTTCCAAAGAAACTGGGCATTCTAAAAATTAAAAATGATGCTGCAAGCAGTTGTAATTACAATGAATACAGCATCTTTTCTTCTCTCCAGTGTTTACTCTTACTCAAGTCATTTTAGTTTTACTACTCTACCAGATGGGGGGAATCAAAAAGGTAGAGTTTGTGATAAATTACAAGATCACACAGTCGCTTCCTGGAAAGAGTTTAATAGGAAAGGCTCCATTAACCAGACTTTGCTGTTGTCACTCCTGAGAACTGTGGGGTTGACAGCCTTAAGCTATATTTAAGTTTATGATTGACAATTCCTGATGCGCTCTTTGTGATGTGCATATTCAAGCTGGCAGAAACAATGGTAATCATATAGTGTCTCTCCAAGGACCCCATTCAAACACTGGGACTGGGGAGCGCTTCACTGCTACAACACAAGCAAACCTATTTCTGCCTTTTTGTAAAGTAGATTTATTTTGCTTCTGTATAATAAGACAGACATATTTATACATATTTTACTCTGAAACATTTCTTTCCTCTCTTCTATCCTTTTACACTGAACTCAAACATCTATAGGTCATTAACTATTTGTTATTGTTTAGACTGAATAAAAGAGAACCTGGTATAAATATGTTGGTTGTTCTCTAAAAAAATACTTTGTGAAAAGAAAGTTGAAGACTCCTACAAATAGGGGCTGGAGAAAGGTGGCTCAATGCTTAAGGCTACTTGACCATTTACAAGAGAACCTGACTTGGTTCATAGTACCTATATTAGGGCAGCTCATATCCACTAGCAACTCCATGTCCAGGGAATCTGAGAATCTGCGACTCTCTTATGGCCTTAATATATATAACTTATATATACATGTGTGTGTGTGTGTGTGTGCACAGACAGACATGTGTATTCAAATATTACAAAAGATTTTTAATTGTTTTATTGAGCTACACATTTTTCTCTGTTTCCCTCCTTTCCTTCCCCCTTTCCTTCTGCCACCTCATTGTCCCCATGTTCTCAATTTACTCAGAAGATCTTCTCTTTTATGACTTTCTACATAGATTAGATCAATATATGTAGCTCTTAAGAGTCATTATTGTTGTCTAGGTTCTCTAGGATTGAGAATTGTAGACTAGTTTTTCTTTGCTTTATGTTTAAAAGTCACTTATGAGTAAGTTCATATGATGTTTGTCTTTCTGGGTTTGGGTTACCTCACTCAATATGATGTTTTCTAGATCTATCCATTTGCCCACAAATTTCAAGATGTCATTATTTTCTCTGCTGTGTAGTACTCAATTGTGTAAATGTACCACATTTTCCTAATTCATTATTCAGTGGAGAGACATTTAGTTTGTTTCCAGGTTCTGGTTATGACAAACAATGCTTCTATGAATATAGCTGAGCACATGTTCTTGTGGTATGATAGAGCATCCTTTGGGTATGTACCCACAAGTGGTATTGCTGGGTCTTAAGGTATGTTGTTTCCTAGTTTTCTAACAAATCGCTATACTGATATCCAAATCTGCTGTACCAGTTTGCAACCCACCAATGATGGATGAGTGTTCCCTTTACCTCACATCCCCTCCAGCATAAGTTGTCGTCAGTGTTTTTGATCTTGGCAATTCTTACACGTATAAGACGGTATCTCAGAGTTGTTTTGATTTGTATTTCTATGATGGGTAACAATGTTTTGCATTTCCTTAAGTATCTTTCTGCCATTTTGGATTCATCTGCTGAGAGTTTTCTATTTAGGTCTGTACCCCATTTTTAATTTTTGAATCAAGCAGTAATTTGCCTACAATTTTGTTAGAATACAATACATATTCTGCTATAAAAATTTACAATACTGGTTTTTAACTGAGAAATCAGAAAGTTACACTTATTTTTTTTTAATTCTTAAAATGTAGAGTGCTTGCAGCTGTTTTTGTGGGTGTTTTCCCGAGTCTTATCCTCATAAAACAATAATTTAACCCTATTACATCTCATTCAAAATCTATGTGTGTATTAACAACTTCTAAGTCTAGGTTATGTGCTTTCCTTGATGAAGACTTGAGTCTAACAAACTGTTAAATAATATTATCTGGATAACATACATCACCTTGATTTAAGATAAGATGTGATAATCTTACTCTTATCAAATATGTTGCTTGCCTTTCCTTTGATCTCTGAAGAGTAGTGGCAGTTATCACAGCAATCCCTCTTTTCTTAACTGATATAGTCAATGGCTTTCCAAACTATATTATTTTGTCAAGACACATCCCCTTCCTTTCTTTCTTTGTATAGTATTTAGTCTGACTCATGAGAAGTAGTTGAATAACCTCTGGCTTTGTGGGAGCCTAACCAGTTTGGATGTTCACCTTCCTAGACCTGGATGGAGGGGAGAAGACCCTGAACTTTCCACAGGGCAGGGAACCCTGACTGCTCTTCAGACTGGAGAGGGAGGGGGAGAGGAGTGGGGGGAGGGGGAGAGGGACGGAGGGAAATGGGAGGCTGGGAGGAAGCAGGGATTTTTTTTTCAATAAAAAAATAAATAAATAAATTATAATTTTGCAATATAAGTTTAGAAAAAAAATAATATCCTAAAAGGAGAATTCTATGACATTGATAGTCAAAATTCACCATTAAAAACTTTAAACTTAACTGCTTTATTTGACATCTAGAGATATGCTTATAATTTGAATATATGTTTTATAATATAAATAAATGCATTGGTTATTAGCTGTGATACATGTTTATTTAATTCTAGCTAGGCTGTTGCAGACCTTCCTGTTGTGGGAAAGTCCTTAGATGCCCTGGCTTCAAGGTCATTATGTCACTGTATTATGTTCTTGCATGACATTACTGAGCAAGGGGAAGTTGTAATCTAAATAGGAGAATCAGTAAAAATTATCAATTCTTTCTATCTTTATACCAAAAGTTATAATTTTCCTGTGACCACTCAACAAATGTTTAATGCTGGATGTCTTGACCTCAAAATCTAGTTGGAGGAACTATGAAGCAGCAGAGAACCTGGTCCTTGTTTTCGGAAGCAAATGAAGCAGTATACTTTGTTAACATCTATCCTGCTTTCATGATTTTACCAGAAGTTCTGAATTCCTCCATTTCTTTTAAACTGGCAAGATGAAGTACTGAAACTCTGAAAGTAAATTTACCAGGGTTGAACCAATTATGTAGGACTGTATTACAGGACAAAGATCAAATACAAAGCAATTTCCATTTGGAGGGGAGAGCTCCCAGCTTCTAAGAATTCTGAAAGACTGGAGGGGAAAGGAAACAGTAAAGAAGTACTTCCAAACCCATGCAGAACTCCTACAAAATAGAGCTCCGAGAACGCTGTCTTAAGCAGCAACACAGCTGGCCAGGGGTGCTGTGCCGTCACCCCAAACTAGAAAAGTTTAATTTTTCTTCTCCAGTTTTCTAATAGTTGGGAAAAGTGTCAAAACTGCAAACATTGCTTTTATCATCATCTGAACAATTGAGGTAGAGACTGAGTGACAGATTTACCCCCTTGGTTTTCTAATTTTCTTCTGAATCTTTATGATTATTTCATGAGCAGAATTTCATTGTGTTCAGATAGCTATAACTGAGCACCTATGTTTTAATCGTATGGTATTGTAAGGCTAAAATTATGTTATTACCAAGATAAAACAGTACTTTAACAGTAGACTGTTTCTGTATTTGCTGCTGGCTTACATTTGTGTTCTCTGCTAGGTGTCAGTATGACAAGGCAATATATGTCACAACATATATTGCTGTATATCACTGGAAATAGTAGCACCTGGACCCCTAGAACCATTCCAGCTCATTTTCTAGCAAATACCTGTCAAGAAGTACTTCTCAGACTGTAGTGTTATCATTGTTGCAATAAATCACACTAAAATATAGATGCTTTAAGGTCCACTTAAGAATTTTTGCTTTTGAATGATGGTGTTACATTTCATTATTGGTCGTCTGTCCTCTACTAAGGAAGAGTAACAAGCAGCTATGGTATAAACCACCCTGCAGCTGCTCTAGGACAAAGGTTTTTCTCTCTTGTAAACTCCAGGAAAGCCAGTTAACTTTAAGCTTCTTTCAATTTCTTCATTAATGATTTATTGAGTGTTTTCTGTGTGTTGGACAACCATCTGTCAGGCAAACATTAGCAATATATTGGCACTCCAATCCAGAAACACAGCCTCCTCCTAGAGGAAACGGAAATTGATGAATGGTAAAATGAACCCCAGACACTCACTGGATAAGAATTCATAACATCCTTTGCACTGTGTGTAAAGTAGATTAAAAGTATACCTGTCTCCACATTTGCTCTATTGTAATGGAATGTGATAAAATATGTATTGAATGTGATAGAATATTGTAATGAAATACACAACTTAAACCTGAGAGATGAGTTTCCCATAGATTTGGAATCTCACAAGTCCAAGATCAAGGTTCTGGTAGATTTATTGTCTATTCCCACACTTCTCACAAGAACACTCACTTAATTAATTTAGATTCAACATTTGTGATTTAATGTGTCTGTCTTTTCCCTCCCCTCTCTCACACACAGATTATATATAACCTAATTACACTTAATATATGATCTCTAATTTTATACAGTTGTATATACATATATATATGTGTGTGTGTGTGTATGTGTCTATGAATATATGTGTGTGTGTTTCCTATATAGAGGTGCACAATACCTCATCCACTTTTGTATTAATATTGATGTATTCATAATTCATCATGTAGTAGCAAGTAATGTATGTGATTAACACACTAATATTTTTTATTTATCTAGACTTTTAAGGTTTTTATTTATCTCAATTTTTTAAATTTTTATTTGTATTTTATGTGTATGATGTTTTATTTACACGAATATAAGTGAATCACATATGTGTCTTGTGCTGGAGGAGGCCAGAAGAGGGCAATGGATTACTGAAACTGGAATTACAGGTATTTTAACACACTATGTGGACTCTAGGAAGCAAATGCAGGTGTTAAGAGCAGCAAGTATGCTTAAGAACCATTTCTACATTTATAGCTAGATACTTTGAAATTTCATTTATTCCATAAAGATTCCCTTTTAAGCCCTCAAATGGCAGACAACTAGGATCATGAATGATAGATTAGTTTGACAAGACATACTTATTAGTTGTAGTATGGAAATGGTCAAAGAAACTCAGTGAAATGGACAGCAGCTCTCTCATTTCAGAGAGCATCTTACCTAGTTTGTCCAGCTGCACTGGGAGTGAGGCCTTGGAGGTTTAGATTCAATACCTACCAAAAGCTGAAGTCTGTTCAGTCTCCTAGCCAGCCTATGGTCAACAGAGTCTGCTAGGGAAACTTACGGTAGGAATCTTGTTTACCAAGAAAGCCCAGAATGAGGTGGTTATGTAATCGGAACGGTCACTCCATTGAAAGTCAAACTCCATTGACTTTCAGAAACCTTGCTTCCCTGATGTTCATTACATGTGACTACTGCAGAAATTAAGAGGGTGCTCCCTCTCCAAGCATTTGAAAACCACTTAGGTTTCCTTACTGTTCTGTTTTCTTCACCTACAAACTCGATTGGCCCAAAATACCCAAAACGATGAAAATAATACTTCAAATGTGGTATAGCAATGCAGAAATATCCCAATGAAGGAGAGGGAGGTTAGAGCCAGTACAGATTCTAGAAAATTCAATGAATAGGCAAGCTTATAAATTGAGCAACAGTTAGATTTTAATTTTTTTCTATTTCCTTCTTTCTTTAAATTTTGTTAATATTTATAAAATGGTTTTATACACTTATGGGGTACCGTATATATTATGATTTTTATATACATTTTTATAATAGAATTACTAGACAAAGTTAATGAATGTTTCTACTAATCTTCATTATTAATAATGGCTAAATTGCACAACCACCCACAGTATGGCTTGTGTAGTATTCAGCCTTTAGGAAGGATATTCTAAATTTCTCTATGCTTCTATAGAGATAGTCTGTTTCTCTATTTTTCAAAATACAATACTTTGTATTTTACCCTAAATCACTTTATTTTTCAAATATTTATTTCAAATAGTTTTATATATGTGATATTATTTTTATTTATATTTGCTAGCATTGAATAGATTATAAGTAAACTATTCTATTTTTGACACTTTCCCAACAATTTTACTTTTAAAAATAAAGCTATGATTAACTTCTTTATATTCATATTTGTATTTATGGCTTTTAGTACGATGTTCTCTCCAGGTTTATCACTAGGAAAGACATTTTCCTCAATGGAAGTGTGATATCATACCTTCCTTTTCTTTAACCATTCCTTGACTTCCCCAAACAAGGGTCATATCTGCCCTTTTCTGAGCTTTTGTTTGTAACTTCAAGTACTTCAATTCCAAGCCTGTGTGATTATCTGATATTTACCTTTTTATTCTCAGTAATTATAAGGTTTTCCATCAATGTCACCTGAATTTAGCTTCTCAAAAGTAGTTTTATGTTTTTCACGTGTTTCAGGTACAGATCTAAAATGCTGATTGGAATTGGCTTTGTTCTCCACCTCAGTCTTATGAAATCTTTGCTAACTACCTAATGGGCCCATAATGTAGCATATGCCCTAGTCTTGAAGTTAGAGTGCAAGGGTAGATGCAGTGATATATTTATTTACATGTCTTGATGTTGGTAGACATAGTGATGTGTTTATTTACATGTCTTGATAAAATGCTTTTGGCATCACAGTACTTTTGCTGTCTCTGACTTTTGGAGGCCAGAGAATAGGGAGGACTCAGACTTTCTGCTTCATGATAACTTATTGAGAAATAAGCCCATTGCAATTCTACTGTGGACTTTACTTCCATACTAGGGACGCCCCATCCTGAACCTGCTTATGCTGAGCTGTACACCCTGGAGCCTCACACCTCACCATGCACACACTGAACACCAAGTGTCTGGCAAGGATGTGAAGGACAAACTACTTTGAAGTGCGCCAGGATATAACGATTCCTTATCATTTACAACTCTAATCATCACCTCCCCAGCTCTCTGTTTGAGGACTTTTCATCTTTCGTTTCTAGATGCCAATCATTGACAGTTAGCCAAACGTCTTGGTATTTATTCATTCCAGGCAAATATAAGTTCAAAGGGAACCTGATTGAGTCTGGTGACTGGTGATCTCTTGGTTCTTCTAAAAGATTTGCAGCCAGCCCCTCTACAAATTTACTAAATACGTGTGTTTTTAATCAAATTATAGTTGCTTTCTTCTCATGCCAAATTCTATTAAAAAGTGAAAGTATCTTGACATATTCAGAAAAGTTTTGCTCACCCCTTTCCCTTGGGTGTATCTGTTGGCTTCTCAGTCACTCTGCAGCAAACTACCCTTAGAATTTGGTCTTGTGCTCCTGTCAGCTGGCCTTTCTTTTAGCCTGTGTTAACATTTTTCAATTGTTATAATCTGCAGATATCTATTAAGGAGCGACACTATCTTATTTATTTTAAATATTGCCGCTAATAGAGTTCTTTTTTCACACTATTGTTAATACAGGAAATTCACGATGTCTCTTTTACAGTAATGAAGCCTTTCGCCATTCACGTGCAAGCTTTTAACTCAGGAGTTGAGGTGTCAGACCCGCCACTGCCTAAAATATCCATAGAATCAGTGGCCTTCATGTTCCCGTCTCGCAAGTACAGAAAATGAAATCTATAAACCACAAAGGACGGCGTATATTTTGTTATGAAAAGCTTAAGAGAAAAACAAAAACAAAGCAAACAAACAATTTTAAAAAACCCACACAGAACTGATGACCAGCATGGGACTCACATCCTGTATAGAGGCTGGGGGGCAGGAGTGGCTTGGTCCTGTCCTCGCCCAAGTATGGAGGCTCCACTCTATTTCAGTTGCATGCAGAAAAGGGGTAATTCTTTAACTTAAAAGATAAGGGAAAAACTCAGTTCAAGTGTGTTTCTGGTATAAGCCAAGGTCATTTTCAACTTTAAACCAAAGAAAAACTTCAAACGTTGAATTCTTTTACCCTAAAATGTCTGTGAAATTATATTTCCTATTGTCATCACTGTGACCCAAGCCTGATGATTTGACTGTTCGACAACATATGAGGAGCCTGAGTTTGTCAGCAGCACTACTGACCTCTAGAAACCTCACTAGCATCCTCTCCCTCACCAGCATGTACAAGGAAAGAAAAATATCTCCAAACAAATTAAGTAATGCTTGGATAAAAAAAAAAGAAGAAGTTCCCAACTGAGAATCAGTGATCTTGAGAGGCCTGTTCGGTCATCATTCTATAGAAATATTTCTTTAGAAGGTTAATTGATAGATAACAGACAAGATAAAAGACTATAGATAGACGAAGGATAACTTTCTTTCCGTTCTTTCACAGCACAATGTCACAGTATAAATTACCAACAAAACAAAAACAAACCAAAAAAAAAAAAAAAACTTAGGAGGTAAGTATGAAGGCTCAGAAGTATACATTGGATTCTATAAAAGTGGGTTATGACAGTTCAGGATTCTGCATATAAGAAATCTTTAAGTGGCAATTTGCAAAATCTATTTAAAAAAATTGAACGTGTCTTGTTTGTCATTAATTATACATTAGGTTGCCAAGAAGTGTGTAGAAGTGTGTTTCAGGTTGTAGTAATGGGATGTTGCCTTTGATGATTTTCTGTTTTATTTGCAATGGTGGTGTTTATCATGAAAACCATTTAAATATATACAGAGCATATAACTTTTCCCCAGGAATGCATTGTATTAAATTATTTTTTGATAATATTAAAACATTAAAGCCAGGTTACAAGTACTAATTCTTAATTGCCTACCTGCTATTGTTTCCCCTCTTGCTACTACTTCCCATTGTATCTGGTGAGCCACAGGCAGCTTTTCCATGATAAAGCAACCATAATATTTTAGATTTATAATTACACACCCTGAAGCTAATGTCAAAAGCTATATGGATAACTAAAGGAGGGGGTGTTAGAATTAAATACCTAAATAATTCAGGACAGAAAGGGCACATGGAAGGGAAGAGGAAAGGAAATGGGAGGGGGAGACTGGAGAAGAGGGGAGCAAGCTATTCATACAGCCAAGAAGCTAGCTGAGCAAGTGCTCTTGCATAGCTCAGCTATGGACTTACAAAGACATTACAGGGTTGAAACCATGGGTCCTCTCCTCACAGGTTCAGTTTGTAGTTTTATTTTTTTCTCTCCTTTATTTTTGACACAAAACAAAGGAGGCCTCCCTATATAGTCCTCGCTGTCCTGAATCTAGCTATGTAGACAAGTTTGACACCAAGCTCATAGAGGTCCACCTGCCTCAGCCCATCCCTCCGCCAGTGATGGGATTCAAGATATGTGACACCATGTCTGACTGTGCTAAAGGATACTAATCCAACAGAAAATGAGGACAAGGGGGCATTTAAATTACTAGACGGTCAGATGAGACAGGAGATACCTGGGACGAACCTTACCAAATGCCTGGAATCGTGCAGTGCAGTCTGTTTTTATTCCCTGTTCTCTAACTAGAGCATGAACCAATAGAGACGGATGCTAAAGTTTTCTGTAAAACAGCCAAGAGATGTGAAGAAACATCTCAGCACCATCTGTCTGACAGCTTGACCCTAACAAGACTCGCTGCCATGACATGAGGCAAAATAGCTAATCTCATGGTGATAATTAGCACATGTGAGAAAAATTAATTATACATTAAGTCAATGTAGTAAAAAATATATAATGCCTGAGTCCATGCAGTGACTTTAGCAAATGCATAGGAAATGGCTCTTGGGGATACGTAACAATCAGTTCAGTTACAGGATGTTGAAAACAGCACATCAAGGAAGTGCTATAAATGAGGGGCTATCCAAGAACTGACAGAGAAAAATAGATGGGGAAAAGAATCTCAGAGTGAATGCTTGTGTAAGTATTTAATTTAAGGTAATGGGTTGTTTTCTCTTAATTCTAAATATTATTAAGCATATGCTTTCTAAGCCAGATTAGGAAATTTTCACTAGGGAATCTTTAACACATATATCTCTGGGGTTTCAACTTATGTAAAATAAAATAAACATAAATTGCCTGAGTGTTTATTTTGCTCTGCTTTTGTTTTACTTTTTAGATTAGGATGGCTTGGAATTCACTGTGTTACTCAGATTGACCTAAAAATCATGTTGATCCTTCTGCCCCAGCCTTCCATGAATTGGTGTTTCAGGCATGAGATTGTAACCCAGGCAATTTCAGCTTTTATGCGTTTGTAACAATGATATCCAAGCCAACTTCGTTAAAAGAAAGACACTATATCAAAGAAAAACATTGTCATGGTACATAAAGCTGTCACATAATTTACTTTCACTATTTCAGCATCCATATTTCTACCTGGTATCAAGTTGTTTATGTGATCTGAAGTCAAGTGCACTCTCACTGTGCCCTTTAGATGGTGTCTTTGTCCTTCCCTTTGCTGCAGTGGATCCCGATACCCATTTTTCCCAATTATGCCGATGATGTTAATGCCATGAGGCACCAAGTGTCCTGTAAATCTTTTCCTGACTCACCTCTTTAGGCAATCATTACATCTTTCAGCTTCTATTACTGCCCTCCATTTGTTACTGATGCTCACCCATGCTGTGGTAGTGAGAGCCATTTAGCTCTCCCTTCATTACAGACATTATAGTCCACACCTAACCACTCTGCCTTCCGCTCCCTCAAATAACCAAACAATCAATACCACAATGCTTTGTCTTGTCTTAATGAACCAATTGTTTTTCTTCTTGTGTAGTCAAAACATCTGAGAGGTACTTTTCTTCTTGTCATTAGTTTTAATTTTTACAAAGTTAATTTTCAACTGTTTTTTTGTTTAATAAAACAATGTGTATTAACCTGAAAATGATAAAGATATACTTTAAAAGAAAGATAAGTTCCATCTGATTGAGTATTTGTTTCAAGTGCATATCAGAAACATAAAGCTGTTATCTGCATATGAGAAACAAATCATGTCACTCTGCAATTGATTCTTGAAATCCATATGCACCGGTGCAAGTGTGTTCTTTTTTCTCCTCTTTCTCATTTTCAGGCATGACTACTGCATTTCCATCATTCCTACACTTTTCTACCTGCACAGACCTTTCTTGTGTCCCTCACTCCCTTTCAAATTGATTATCTTTCCTTATGTACCAGTGTTTTACACACACACACATGCACACACACACACATGTGTTCGCATGAAAATCCAATCTGCTGAGTATATTTAGTGATGCTTGCATGTGTGTGTGTATGTATATAGTGTTGATCACTAAAGGCAGAATAATTTATCAGGGGACTCATTTATGGAGAAGATTGATTTTCCTTTTCAGCAACCATTAATTGTCTGTAGTGCTCCATGGAGATATGGGACAATGCGAGATTTCCCCAATCTATGTGATATGTTCATTTGTGCTGTCATCATACATGGCTTGTTGGGTGCAGTTTCGCTATTACATCAAGAAGACTCCATCTCATAGCAGATATTCTGTGCTTCTGACTCTGGGGAAAGCAGAATTAATAGGTTCTAATCTAGAATCCATTAGATGGCTAGGTATATAGTACCAGGTATGCATCTGCTCTTATTGATAGAACCTTAAGTCCAATTAGTCAGCTGTTGCTTACTTCAGAAGTATATGTCATTGTTATACTACTGGGGATAACTCGTTGGCCTGGTCACTGTTATTATTCATAGACTTTCCAGCTTGGTATGATGAGGGATTGCTTTTCTCCTTTGACAGCTTATCTACTACCTTCAGATGATACGGAAGGCAATACAAAGGAAGATGGAGAGATAAATAACACTACGGATATGTGAAGAGGGAGGAGAGAGAGATGATTCAAAGACCACTTTGGGTGATAATTTTTCACTCCATAGTCACGGACATTCTAACAATACCCCAGTACCAATCATAGGAAACTTCCCTTTGATTGCTTATTAGGAAAATCCAAAGACACTCAAAACAATATAGGATATTGCTGATGCCCATGGTTGCCTCCAAGAACCTGAAGGAAATTCCCTGCTGCTCGTGACAGCATGAAATCGGATATAGGGTTTGGAGAAATCAAACTGGAATGTACCTGGAGAAAAGTTGTACTTTATAGAATCTTTCAAGCTTTATTCTCATGACTTTCTCCCATTATGCCAGCTCTACCATGTGTTATATGAAGTTTTTGCTCAATGGCACGCTCTAGACTAAGGGGGAAAAGTGTGAGCTCCAGCTACCTAATGTTGCAATATATCGTATATTATGTATCTTATGTCAGGCTACTACAGCTTTATTAGACATATTAAAATATTATTCCATGCCTACAAAGCAATTATTTTTGACAAGTATATGAATTACGGCACTACCACAATTATTTCTCACATTTAAATTCTCCAGTTACACCTCTATAATTTACTACTATTGGTAACTGATCAATGAGCTCTTAGCAAAAGACTAACTAAAGCCTTGGTTACTTTCTTATGGCATATTTTTAAGTTCTGTTTATACCCCACATACCTCAATATGTCATTCTTTTGTTGGTGAATATAATCATATGTTTGTAATCTAGCTTAATTTTATTAACTGAATCATTTCTTGCTTCATAGTTTTCCCTTATTACCCAGTGTTTCTTTCACTGTCTTGCCTTTTATGGATTCGGTAGCTTATCTAACTTTGCAAATGACCTTTGTGTAAGATGGCAGATAGGTCTACTAGACCATGTAATAAAATGTATCGTGTAAAGAAATGAGGAAAAGAGACTACCAAATGGCTCTTAGAATGGCGTTTAAATCCCTGTGCCTCATGTTCCTAGTCTGAAGAAGAGGTGAAGGGTCACTTTTACTGATTTACAGATTGCAATATTTTTTTCTCAGTGCCATGGCCCACTAGTTTCGAGCACTCCTAAAGTCAGTCATTTCAACAGCCTCCTACCATGAAGACTTCACTTCCCAGGCTTTTCCATGCTGCTAGATTTGTCCAGGAGTCTATATTTTGGATAATGAACTTTGAGAAATATCAGGAGTTAATTCCTGGGCATCTCGGTTTTAACATTACACAAGTCTCAGAACACTGCTCGGATATTTGCATAATGAGTAATAAATAAAGTTATGTGAGTAAAAACAACGGACATATTGTTTCTTTGGTTAATTATAGCTGACCTTAAGTCTAATACTTCCTAGACTTGTCACTCTTTTTTCCTTTTTCTGTAATTGATTTTTATTGAGCTCTACATTTTTCTCTGCTCTCCTGCCTCTCCTCTCCCCTGAAATTGACTCCTAAGGTCCCCATGCTCCCAATTTACTCAGGAGATCTTTAGACTTATCACTCTAAGGGAAGAATAATTGTGATGTTGCAAGAGAGTTTGAACAGGACTTACATCTTTTGTAAATGTTGGCTGTTATTCATGATAAAACTAGAAATGTTTTAAAATGAGCATTTTAACTTATGTAAAGGTGATGGGTAATTTTTAAACTTATATTATAGATTGGATAAAATGATTTAGAATTCACCATAACTCTGTCACTGAAGTGAATGTTAGCTGGGTTCATGGATGACATTGTGAACTAGAGAGGTTTAGTATATTATTGCAAAGAAAGAACAGGTCTAAGCCTGTTTTCCCATCAGTAAACAAATAAAACAGCAGCTTCAGTTAGAAGCTACAGGTACATTAAAAATAAATATACATGTATCAATACTCTGAGCAAGTGGTAGATGATCTTGCTGAAACATAATAAGGCACTATATATTTTGTAAAATTATAGAAAAATAAGCTAAATTTTATATGGCATAGTCCAGAATATCAAAGGGGATTGGGAAGTTGTAGAAGACACAGCATTAAGGTCATGTATACAGAGAAGAGGCATTGCTGGTCATGGCATTCCTTTCCACTTAGATCAGGATAACCTCTTGCTTTGTATATTGAGCATTTGTGTGATTCTTTTGGTTCAGGAAAATTTTGTGGAAATAAACACAGTTAAATATAAGAAAACAAGAAATGTTCCAAAGGCTTCCTTGCTCTCATTTGAGTTTTGAGTATTGTATATATTCTAGAAAGCGGGATTCTTCAGGTTCAGGAACAAGTTTTGCTTTTCCTTGGGTAATTTAATTTGAGAATCAGGGTGCCAGAATCCCATCATCACAGAAAGCATCCTTGAAATCAGACACTCCTGATTCTTGTCTCACAAATTAGAAGAATGAACTTCATGTACCACAGACAGTGAGTTTCTATAACTAAATTTATGATGAGGAACTTAGGAGGAAACAGAAAGCAGAGATTGTATATAGCATAAGAATCCTAGGAAATGCGGTACCGTTGAATCATGAGTCTGGTGAAATATGCAGAACTTAACGACAGAAACCAGGGTGAAAGCTTAAAATGGTGGTCAGTCCATTCACCCCATCGGTAATTGCAAGATGCAGAAACTTGGGTGAGGCTGAGCATTGGGGTCAGTCCATTCTGTCTGTGGTGTTCGGGTGTCTTCTCTCACTTCAGCCACATCCTCATGTAGAGCTTCCAGACACTGGTATATTTATTTTTCTTTTGTGGTGTAAATGAAAATAACAATAATAAGATTCCAGAGGAGCAGGATGAAAAACAACTTTCTAAGTTACCCTGTTTGCAGGGCAGAACCTAGAGCTAGAATTTTCAGGTCCAGTATAGTCCCTGAGTTTCTGTCCCTTGTTCTTCTTAATACTTGCTGATGGCTTGAACAATAATAATCTCTCATTACTGAATTAAGCAAATGGTTTTATCTCTTCTGATCCCGCATGGTGCACATAATACTCTCAAGCTACTGGGAAAAATCATATACTTGAAATATGCAAGAAATTATTTTTTAACGTTTTTTCAATTTATTATGCATATTACTCCAAAGAAGATACCCTCTGCTAAAAAAATAGTAATAAAATTTTAAGAATAAATCTTTCATTGGCATCCTAAAATTAATCTTTTCAAATGTGTTCATAAATACTACTTTTTGACATTTGAAATTTGGGAACATCCTCCAGTCCTATATCAGTTCACAAAATGCTGCCAAAATGCAAATAAGCTATTTTTTTCTCTGCTTTTACATTATTTGCCTTAAGACAATTGCCTCATTTCCATGATAATTCTCTGTTTAATTATTTTGCTCTCCCAGATGATCTTAAAGTCTGAACGTGTTAAACAGACTCTTCTCTTCATTATTCCTAGCCAGATACATACAGATACTCAAGATGTTAAATTTGGCCAGAAGGGTATCCAGGCAGAAATTTTTACCCCTTGACCAAAAATTTAAGTCAAATAATAAATAAATATATTATAGAAAATTATTCTTGTGAATTAATCCGATTTTCCAACAGTAAATGTTAAAGCAAGCATACTGGTTCCCTGCTAGAAATCAGTTCTCATAATGGAGAGGCAAAACTCTATTGTTGAGTGCAGCTTGGCCACTATACTGAATACTAGGCAAGCCTGAGGGTGAGTTTCTAACATATATAAACAATCAGTTACATTTTGTTAAGAAAAATGTCTTTTTCACTTTTCAAGATGGCAAAAAAAATGATAAAGAGCTCCTTGATAGGAGTGGGATCTTGTACATCTTGTGGATGCTTCCTTTTCCCAGCCTGGGTTTTTGTCTGGTTAGGTCTTACATTTTCTGGATGTACATGTGTATCAGCTCAGTTATCCAAAGAGCTCTTCTTTCTTGGAGTCATTTACTACACTTAGTTTGTTCTGAAAACTTTTCTGGCTTCTCTTCTGCTTTGATTCCCAAGCCTTCGTGGAAGGGTTTGATAAAGACAACTCTTTTAGGATCAGCACTCCTAAGTTGTTTATTTTGCCCATTGTCTAGTTATGTGTCTCTAGGTTATGTACCATGCAGTGGAAAAGAGAAGTTTCTCTCATACAGCATTGATGTATGTGTCTAGAAATTTGTCTTTAAGAGTCACTTTATTGCTATGTTCCTTTAGCATAAAAATAGTAGCAGATTTATTTGTAGGGTGCATAAGCTATCTATTCTCTAGTTTTGGCCACTTTGTCAGTATCAGATATGGGTTCCATCTTATAGAGTGGGCCTTTAATACAATTTTTATAAATAGTTGTTTCCTCCCATAAAGTTTTCACTACTGTTGCACTAGTATAACTTGCAGAAATGCCAGTATTGTAGGTCGTAGGTTTTATAGTTTGGTGTTATTGATGATTTATTCTTTCTTCCCTCTGGTAGTATCTTTTATGAATGCTAGTCATTAAGGATGAAGATTCTACTTAGGTACCCACTTATTTTCCCCATGTTGATGACATAAATAAGTGATGTCTTCAGCAATAGAACCTTACCATGAGGTTACAGAAAGTAGCCAATAGACTCAAAAATTGCCTTTGAGTCCTGGTATATGGTAGGGGTTTTCTATAGTACACCTGAGGAAACAGCTAAGCAAAATATATCAAACTACTAACATTTGTGGTTTCCTTGGTGGCATAAGGTATAAAATTGTAGCATTTTCTAATCTATCTTATGGTGTCTTTGCTTAAATTCCTTTCACATATGTATATATTTTAAGAAGCTACTCCAGAAATCTTACAGTAAGTGCTCATGGATTTTCAAAAAGCATTTAGTATTATTTGTCCCTCTCGATATTTCCTCCACTACCCTGCACTCCCTTGGCCCTCCCCATTCAGTCTTCATATTCTATCCCCTGCTTTATCTCTGCATTACATTATACCCCTTTTCATCTTCCTTGGAAGACCCACTCTTCCATGCTGGTCCTTCAATAGCTACTTTATTTCTGTGGTTATTATAACTGAATCATATTTCTAAAACCTAAAGGCTGTCATGCAATATAAGAGAAAGCATGAAATGTTGTCTTTTTGGCTTACCTTGCTCAAGATAATTTAATGTATTTCAAGTTTTTTTATGTAAGTTTTCTAAATCCATAATATAATTTCTCCCTTCCATTTAGCTTAGTGTAACTCATGAAAAATGGCGACATCGACTTTTTTTGTTGCCAATACTCTGAGTCCTATTTTTGTTTGCAGTTTCCAGAATGAGGAAACCTAGAGAGTGTACTTCTAACAATTTCCTTGGACGTTTCCTCCAGCACTGGTCATTGTTCACCTTTTCTTTTGTAGACTAAACAAAATGATCTTATATCCTGTAATTCTCTATTCTTATAACAACAGTGAACTGTTTCTTAAATTAAAGCTTATGCTAGACAGTTGGGCTACTGGCCACCTGTGAACCTCACACCCTCTGTATAGTTTTATTCTTCCACTTGTGAAGAGAAGTCCTAACTCTATCCGAAGCCTTCATGAGTTTTTCTAAGTTGCAATTTGAATATCACCTTGATTTTAAAAACCTAATTCTATGGTACTGAGATTCTCAGAATTAAATTCTATAACATGACAACAGATGTTCTTTGGATTCTGGCATCTTTTTAAAAACCTCTTGTCTCTACCTTAGAGTCCCCTTCAGAAGGCACATGTCTTTATTTCTCTTCCATTCTGTCTAATGTTAGCTGGCCTAATGTTTTGTGTCCACTGTTATCAGGCTCATCTCGCTGCTCTCTTAGGAGAGAAAACATCCTCTCCCATTTCCTCCTTGTTTGCTATATTGGTTACTTTTCTCCTTGATGTGATCACATACCTGACAAGAAACAACCTAAGAGAAGCATTTATTTTAGCTTAGCCTTGAAGAGGATCAAATCTATCACAGAAAGGGAATCATGGTGGCAGGAGGGAGAGTCAACTGGTCATGTTGCATTCAGAGGGTGGAATCGGAGACAGATGCTGATACTAACCTTGTTTTCTCCTTTTAGTAAGTCAGGAACAATGATTTTGTCTCATCTACACTTAGAGCCAAGTGTTGCCTCTTCAGTTTCCATTCTGGAAACACTTTTGAAATCAGTGACTCTAAATCCAGTCATAGCAACAGAAGAGAAGATTCATAGAATATTGAGCAAAGTAATTTTAGGGGTTTATGGAGACCTTTAGGGGGTCTTGGTCAATCAAACCATACTAGTTTGGAAGGAATCCACAGGTTATCATCCTCTGTGGAAACAAAAGCAGCACCTCTTTTCCAAAGCAACATAGCCTTAGGCCCAAATTTTGAAGTCATGATACCATTAAAATATATATGTTGGTTTAGCTTAACAGCCTGTACAAAGAAACATCTCTCTGTACTTATTTCTTTCATAGTCAAAAATTTCAAAGAAAACACAATTATATACATATTCCAGATTTTCTGTGCATATTCCATCTTTACATGGCTTATTTTTCCTTACTCCTTTTATCTATGACTGTCGGGATTCTCTTTAAATACTTTGTTTCATTTTTTATAAGCATTTACTTCTTTTTATAATTGACTATATTCTTTTTCGTCTCTCTCCCAAATCTATGTATATATATCCAACACTGTGACCCCATTTAGAGGTCTTTTCTATCTGGATTTGTCTTTATTATGTGTGTGTATATGTAATTTATTTTTACCAGGAACATTTTTTTATGTTAAGTGGGCATGGATAGGACAAACTCCACAGCCCTGCCTGTTGGTTCTGCCATGTAAAACATGGTGGAGGTATGTTTGCTGCCTCTGAGAACCATGCACGTTGCCCCATTTTCAAGCACACAGTGGGTCTATGTTGCCATTAAGCAAATTTCATCACTCTGTTCACAACACCCATTAAAATGCTGTGTATCTGAACCTCTTGAAATAGTCAGAGTCATTCATGCTGGTGACCCAGGAAGCCACTGTTTTTTAAAGAAGCTACATAGTTCTTACTGCTAAAGCTGAGTCAGAAAACCTGTTAAGGGAGCCACATCTCTACTTTCTGCCAGCAAACAGACAAGAAACTAGAATTTCTTTCCAAGTTCTCTTGGGTTTTATGTGTATTTAGCTGGCATACATTGATGCACCAATGTAAAGATAAAGACTGTTTGTTCTTTTCCCATCTGGCCTGGCTCAAATAATCACACAGAAACTATATTATTTGCAATACTGTTTGGTCAATAGTTTAGCTAGTTCTTATATCTTAAATTAACCCATTTCTATTAATCTGTGTATCACCACATGCTGTGATTTACTGACAAGGTTCTGGTGCATCTGTCTCCAGTGGTGGATACATGAACTTATCAGTAATTCCACCTAGTCTCTCTCTATATCTTTTCCATCTTGACTACATTCTTTTAGGCCATTGCCCAAAAGGAGTTTCGCTATTAATCAATGGTAGTAAAGCATACTCATCGCATACAGAGGGTAATCCCACATCAACGGTTGTTAAATCTTTCCTTATATTGATCATTAGATGGGGATGTGAGGACTGTTCTTGTTCTCATGGGCCTTGATCTTGAACACTGTTAAAGACAATAAGAAGGCAGCAGAGACCCTGACTGTGCTAATGTTTAACATGCATGTTTGTTTCTTAGCCTTTTCTTTTCTACACTTTTTTTTCAGGTATCAAAATAATCTGAAAAGCTGATCACTTGTGCTTTTAGGCTAAGCACTATCATGTAGATGAATGCCTTACACATTGGAAGATGCCATTTCAAGCCATGTTTTTAATGTTTCACATTCAAAAGTGAATCTGATGCTGAATTTGTATTACATTTAGTGATCTTTTTTCTACCAGTGTTATTTATGAATCAAAAATTTATCTTGGCAATGCTAGTCATTTTCAAAACCTCGCTGGAAATAGTTCAGAGTTAATTTTGTTTAGGAGAGGATTTGAGTAAGATGATGAATGCATCATGATATAATAGCCTCTTCCTTTCATCTATCATACTGGTAAATCAAATTGCAAGTGTTGCATTAATGTGATAAAATGCTTTCTCCTTAGCTTTTCTTTTAGCCATTTAAAAACTGAAATCAAATGAGAAAATTGCGCCCAAGTAAATGAGATTGCAACTGTTTAATCTATAAACCAATACATTAAGAGCAAAGGCTTGATCATATATCTCTTGAAGTCTTTAATTGTGCAGACAATTTTAATGCTAGCTAGCATATAGGTCAAAAAAAGCCTTCCCTTTTCTGTTAGCATGAATGATTGGAAGCTTTGTTGAAGAAAGTCTCGCTAATCTTCTTATCACTAACAATAGATATTGTTCACTTACAGGCAACCTTTCCCCTACCAGTGCACGTTTGCTAGCAATTACATGCTAAATAAAACTATTCACACTTGTCAAGATGAAGTCATTATTTAAAAAATGAACAAACATTCAGTTGCAGGTTTCTGGTAGAGATCATCGAAAAACCATTGCTAAGCACTTGTCTCACTGCTGTGAACTGACATGGCAGTTAAGCCTCTACTCTAGCACAGTGTTCAAATAGAAGGTGATTACTCAGTCCATAGCTTACCTATTGAGCATCAGTTAGTAGAAATAATGTGGAAGGAAAGCTGTTAGACATTTTGGGTGGTATCTAGATTTTCAACTTCATGCTTCCCTGATTTTGAACAATAGAGCCCATAATGAAACCAGTAGTTTTAATTTACTTTTATCTACTATCAGGTATTCTCTAATTTCTACATAAAATATATACTTTTTTATCTTTGTGCATCTATAGTTACCATCTGATATGTTCAAAAGAAGAGAATTATAAAGCAAATATTTTAAAGTAATTATTTATTCCAGCTCTTGTTTTGTAAATATTAGTCATATAACCATAGTCAAATAATAATTCTCTTAGTGTTGTATGTATAAAAATAAATTACCAATCATCCCAAGGAGGCTTATATAGGTACTGACTGTGATAATGGAGACCTATGGAGATACTGAGCTTCAGAGTCATAGGAGAGGGCATCGAGACATACTGATACTACTTTTCTCTTTTCCTCCAGGAGTCACATGAGCAAATTTCCTAATATAGTGGAACATTATGTATTTTCCCATCTAAAAACTATCATGTAAATTACTGCATCACATAGTCATGGCTTTTTTTTTTTGGTCTCAAGCATATTTGGCAATTAAAAACTATCCTGAATACCCTTCCAATGCATAGAGCCTATGCAAACAAATGAAAACTTAGGACCTCTTGTAGAGAAATACAAAATTGTGAAGACCAAGAGTGGTGTCATTTTTAATGATGTTTAGGAAACAGTGCTACAGAAGATGTTATAGACACAAAAGAAAAATAATCTTTCAACATTGTTTTTGTACATTATTTATCTCTTTGCCTCTATACACATGATCTCTATCTATATTTGCCTGAGTATGGTGATACAGAAATGGGGGTGATTGAAGGCGTAAGTCACGAACAATGCCACACCAGTTTATAATTATGATTAATAGGGTAGTATTTATTTAAAGGGGAAAAAACTTACAGATCACCGTCATAGACAACAGCCCTTTGCGCAAACAGGAAGGGGAGTCTAGTCGCCAGCGGAGCAGGAAGTGAAGAGAGCGAACGGAGGGAAATAGTCACCTTTTAAAGGGGGAGAGACCACGCCCCAATGGGCTGGTATCTCAGCAGCTATTGGTTGGAGGAGCGGAAGGACCTCCCGCAACAGGTGATGTTTTAAAGAGGAAGAAAGAGAAGTGAAACCTTAATATTTTAAGAAGGCCAAAGGCAAAAGAAAAAATAAAAGCAATTACCTTTGTAAATTGCTGAACTATTTATTATGAGAAAATTTTGGAATAATCTCTTTTATACCTTGTAATTATTTTATTTTTTAATTTTTTTGTTTTTGTTTTGTTTTTCGAGACAGGGTTTCTCTGTGGTTTTGAAGCCTGTCCTGGAACTAGCTCTTGTAGACCAGGCTTGTCTCAAACTCACAGAGATCCGCCTGCCTCTGCCTCCCGAGTGCTGGGATTAAAGGCGTGCGCCACCACCGCCCAGCTTTATTTTTTATTTTTTCCCTGTTATTGAAAATAGATTAGATTATTTTCTCATACTATATTCCCTGATTAAAATTTGCCTCCCCCCTCTGCTCCTTCCAATTCCTCCTCACTTCCCCTCCCATTATTTTCATAAGTAATAAAATGCTAAATGAATTTCTAAGAGATATATAGATGAGTTTGACAGGATAAAATCAATTTTAATATTAAATTAAGATTAATTTGAGAATTAATTAAGATTAAGAAAGGATTAAAATTATTTGAGAGTGCACAGCATTAATTTAAGTGAGTGTAGAGTTATTCTCATCCAGATCATCTCGTACAGGGTTTGCTGTTATTAGATCATCCTACTGCACAGCTTGCACTTACTCTACATTGATGATTTCTGGACATTTTCTAGTCTGCTTATTATAGTAAAAAAAGACTGACAATTCTGAACTTTTCTCTATTTTCTTTTGTCTTAAAATAACTCTGCAACTCCTTCTTGTGTTCTGTCTTTGTCACCTTCATTTACCCCTTCATTTTTCATCTCTTTGTCCCTATTCTCCTTTCACATGAGACTGTATGCTGGCTTAAGCTGAGTCCTTGAGAAAAGGCATGGTGGCATATAACCTGAATACCCCGAGCCAGTGCTTCCTCTGCTTATATTATCTGGTCCCTTTAAGCAATTGGTCATGTTTAATTAGTTATTTTAAACACTCTATGGAAGTAGAAATTTTATCTGCATTTACACTTTAATCATACAATTATAATAATTCTTTTCCTTAGTTTCTTGTAAGTGGAGTTTCAGGTACTCAGTTTGATCATAACTCTTCTTTTTGAAGCACTATGCCTATAATGAATGATTGCTATGCTTGTCCTGGACTTTTCAGAGACACACTGTAATGTATTTAAATTATCATGTTACCATTTAGGGATGATAAAATGCATATTATTTTAAAAATAATGAACTATATAATAAAGCAAATCTTGTATATTAAATAATATCCTGGAAATTCATAGTTCAAGCATGTAATAACTAGGAAGCAAATGTTCTTATAATTTTATGACTATCATGATTATCTCTGTAATTTGTTCTTTTTTGATGCAAGGAGAATAATATAACTTTACAAATTACAAAGGCTAATATTTGAAAATATGGATTCTGTCAGGGAGCCTATGATTTTAGGAAGTCATCCTCTGTTATTAAAGGACTCCCTTCCATTTCACTGTAAGTATAGTGATTTAAGGAAGAATAGGACTGGTGACAGGCATACATGCTTCCATGTATTATTGGCAGATGATATCTATGGTGGTAGCACCCATTTATAGTTCCATTTGCTGTGCTGGAGTCCATACAGTCTCAAGACTCCCAACTTTATATTCCTTTGCTTTATATTTGGGGAAAAAGGATGTATGTAGAAATTCTCAATTTTAATGTATATTTATCTACATTGTAGTGTATTTGAATTCTATCTAAAGTACACTCTTTCACTTTGACTTCACTATCTATAAAACATTAATATAAATGTAAAATACATTATATTATATATAATATAAATACCAAAAATATATGTAGAAATCTGTGATTTTAGGCAATCCAAATATATTTTCTCCTTTTCCAACCCCTCCGCTGTACTTCTTTTGTAGTTACGATTACTCTGCCCTTAACCTAGTGATGATATAAGACAAATCCGAGTTCTTATTCATCTTATCAGACCTTCTAAAATGAGTATAATAAATAGAATTTATCCCAAAGTATGGAAATGTATACATCAGATATACAATATTCTTTTAAAATTAAATTTTAATTTCAGAAGTCCATTTTTTTCTGCTCAAATGACATAAATTTTAACCACATAATTTGGGCTATTAAAATATTGACATTTCTGTATTATTTAATATAAGCCAAACAGACTTCTGCTATAAAGTATGTATTGTGTGAATGCTCACAATTTTTATTTTATTATTTGAAGTATTATTTAATTAATGAAAGTGATTTTTCCATTACTGTGCTCCCCCCCCCCTTTATTTCTCTTGTAAAGATTTTTGAGACAGGGTTTCTCTGTGTAGCCCTGGCTGGAACTTGTTTTGTACTTGCTTTGTAGTAGACCAGGGTGGCCTAGAATTTGGGCATCTGCCTGCCTCACACACCCAATTGCTAAGATTAAGGGCACCCACCATCACAACCCAGCTCACTTCATTTCTTAATGTGGAAATTATGCTGCTATTTTTAGAGATACCTATTTCTTCCTGTCAAATTTGTAGAATAATTACTAATTACCTTGAAAAGCATGCTTCTTTGAAAAAAAAGTCATCTAAAATAAATCACAACTTTTCATATAGGTTTTCATATTCATATATGGCAGAGAGAAGCTAGCTGGTAGCTGCACAAAGAACACTGAGGAGTGGTAAGACTGGAGAGGATTGCCACAGACAGCTGGACTGGCTCTTCTTTCACTGAGAGTTGGCTTTTACTCCTTGTCCAAGTGTTCCTTTTCCAAACTATATCATGACAATATTTGTATATTATGCTATTTTATCTTAAAATTTTCTTTATCTGAAATGCCTTGTTTAGAACAAATTTTATTTAATTTTCAGTTTTTTTTTTTATTTTCAAAATATCTCTTATTTTCAAGTATCCCCTGTCTTTTTTGAATATTTTATCTTCAATAATGTCATCTTCCCAAGTTTTGATTATATAAATTAGATGTAAATTTCCATCATCTGTGTAACGAATGTAGCATTGTAACATTTATTTTATCATCAAACATTTCCATTGATCTTCTTCATACATTTTTTTATTATTCATTTTTATTCCTATCTTTTGCTTTGATGAGAGGTTCTGAATTATTCCAGTTATTTTGGTGCTTGGACCAAAAGCACTTATTTATGTTTCCATCATCATCTGGACCTAATTAATAGTTGCCTCTCCTGGTCACAAATAAGTTTATTGCTAGAGTGCGGATTTCATAACCACATTCATTGGGTGAATCCCAATTCTGGGCATGAGGCAGAGGATTTGGGTTTTGTGCTTCCCACTCGTATTTTCAAATAAAGAACAATATTAGCTACCAACTCTTAGCTATTTTTATTAAGACTACATGAGTTAAGCTGCAGGCAGTACATTTTCAATAGTGCACTTTCATGTAGTAAACACATACTATGTGGAAGCTATTGCTACAATAACTCAGAAATGGCATATTACATTTAATAACTGACACTCCTAATGCCTGTTATTTAGAACACTCCTCTCTCTATACATCATGGGTAGACAAACTGTGTCAGAGTCACTTAATATTTCATCCTACATTTTTAGGAATATACATTGTCACCACTGTTATTCTTTTATAAAGCAATTCGTTTAATAAATTTTGTTGATTTCTTATTTCATATCTTCCTTCCCCCTCTTAGAGTAATTGGTTTCCTTGTTGGGCACACATTCTAAGGGACATTTTCAAAAAGATCTCTAGTATGGATGTGTTCCTAGACCTTTCACACTTAACTTATTAATTATTCCACAGAAAATGAATGCCACTTGGGCTTCAACACTGCGAATTCTATTTTTTGTAAGTTTGAAATTTTAAAGTACAGTTTTCTTTTTAAGAAATTAATGTGTTCACACTGTGCTTATGCTTTGCCTTTCTTCACTATTATTTCTCTTTTCTTTTGGCATGAAATTTCTAGCCTCCTAGGTCCTATGTTGACTGTAGTGTGTAGGGACTAGGTGCAGATTGTAGCTTTCTGTGCTGTGCACAGTCCTTCTTGTGTCCAGCTCTAAATTAAGACCAGCATTTCTTTCGGCTGAACAAATTATACTGTTTCTTTCAAAAGCATCCCTCTGGTGAGTGTTCTACTTCTAACCTCTCATTAATAGAGTTAATATTAATTCCATAAGGGAGGAATACTTAGGAACTTGGCCACCCTGTATTGAACACGGCGGACCAATCAAGGTCCAGTGATTGGAAAAAATGAAAAGCTTATGCCTAGAATGATCTCCTCCAGTTCAATTTACTACCTTCATCCCCTAGTCCTCTGCCATTTTTGTCTGCAATTTGCAGTATCTGATTTTCATTGTTTTAACAACCGTAGATATTATGCCTTAAAAATTTGCAAAATTAGAAACGTGCTGTCTTGAAATTAAAAGATGAGACAATATTTAGATTGGATCTCTTGTTAAAAACCTAGAGCTAAAGAAACGAGTGCTGCAAGTTACTCCACACTCCTGATAATTGGCTACTGAGTCCTGCTACTATGCTTGAAAATACACATTCCAATCACTGAGAAAATCTCAGTGATTACCAGCACTTGGTCTTTCATAGAACCTCTTTGTGAGTCTTGCCATCACATGTAGGTTCACAACCACTCACCTCCATTTCAGGGGACCTTTCACCTTTTGATCTCCCACCCCCAACACCAGGACAGCAAGTCAGACAGAAACATACAGCAGAGAAAAGCATAATCCACATAAAATAAATAAATATAAATTAATAAACAAAATATATCAAATTTAATTTTGTTTTGATTTAATTAATGCTCTCCTAATTTTGGTACGATTATATTTCTGTCTGTAGGGGACCAATTCTATTATTTTTCTGAAGGTCTTCCTAATTTCTTTGATTTCTCATTTGTTTTTCAAGTCACTCTTTTAG
Source organism: Neodon shergylaensis (assembly GCA_025134845.1). Lineage (NCBI taxonomy): Eukaryota > Metazoa > Chordata > Mammalia > Rodentia > Cricetidae > Neodon > Neodon shergylaensis. Next base: position 8,009,703 of record JABTXL010001671.1, read on the forward strand.
ACACTGTTTTGAAGAGACAGCAAGACCAAGACAACTCTTATAAAAGAAAGAATTTAATTGGGAGCTTGCTTATAGTTTCAGAGGCTTAGTCCATTATCATCATAGCAGGGAGTGTGGTAGCAAGCTGGCAAGATGTTGAGAGTTACATCCTAATCCACAAGCTGAGAGAGTAGGAAAGAGACAGACATACTGGGTCTGGAATAGGCTTTTGAAACCCACCTCCAGTGATAACCTCCTTTCAACAAGGCAATAACACCTCCTAATCCTTCTAATTCTTTCAAACAATTCTGCTCCCTGGTCACTAAGCAAGCATTCAAATGTATCTGGCTTTGAGGTTCATTCTCAATCAAACCACCACAGGTATTCTGTTAATTTCACTTTAATTATTAATTTTGAGGCAAGATCTAATGTATCCCAACCAGAGGATGACCTTAAGTATGTAAGCCTTGTCCTTCTACATCACACATCCTGAACTTGTAGGCATGCACTAACACATTTATTTCATATGGAGTGGGAATCTAGGATCGAGCTCTTGCATACCAGGCAGCATTGTGCCAAACAAGCTACATCTGCAGTCCAACATACACCTCCTAATTTAAAAGTTCCATCATGACACTCTGTTACAAAGGCATTTATTAATGCTCATATGTTCTGCAGTACAGATTGTTTGTAATACCTACTTTCAGAATCCTACTTCTCCTTACCTTCATCATCTTTCCTTTTTTGTGTATTTTATTGTTTTTATTGAGCTATATATTTTTCTCTGATCCTCTTCCTTTCTCCCCCTTCCCTATATACCCTTCCCTATTATCCTAATGCTCCCAATTTACTCAGGAGATCTTGTCTTTTTCTATTTTCCATGTAGATTAGGTCTATGTATCTCTTTTAGTGTCCCCTTTGTTGTCTAGGTTCTCTGGGATTATGAATTATAAACTGATTCTTCTTTGCTTTATGTCTAAAAGCCACTTATAAATGAGTATATATGATATTTGTCTCTCTGTGTCTGAGTTACCTCACTCAATATGTTTTCTAGATCCGTCTATTTTCCTACAAATTTCAAGATATCGTTATTTTTTCTGCTGTGTGGTACTCCATTGTGTGAGCATTTAGATTGTTTACAGGTTATGGCTATGACAAACAGTGCTGCTGTGAAAATAGTTGAGCACATGTCCTTGTGGTATGATTGAGCATCCTTTGGGAATATACCCAAAAGTGGTATTGCTGGGTCTTAAGGTAGTTTGTTTCTGAGAAATCACCAAACTTACATCCAAGGGGCTGTACCAGCTTTCACTCCCACCAGCAATTCAGAAGCATTCCCTTTACCCCACAACCTCTCTAGCATAAGTTGTCATCAGTATTTTCAATCTTGGCAATTCTTACAGATGTAATATGGAATCTCAGAGTTATTTTGATTTGCATTTCTCTGATTGCTAAAGATGTTGAGCATTTCCTTAAGTGTCTTTCAGCCATTTAAATTCCACTGTTGAGAGTTCTCTGTTTAAGTCTGTATCCCACTTATATTGGCTTATTTGTTCTTTTGATAACCAATTTCTTGAGTTCTTTGTATATTTTTGACATCAGCCCTCTGACCTCAACATAAAACCAATCACAATGATCCTTATAGAAGGGATAGTGGGAAGTACACTTTAACACATTGGCACAGGAGACCTCTTCCAAAACATAACCCCAGTAGCACAGACACTGAAAGAAACAATTAAATGGGGCCTCCTGAAAGTGAGAAGCTTCTGTATAGCAAACGACATAGTCAACAAGACAAAACTCGCAGCATACAGAATGAGAAGAATCTTCACCAACTCAATTACTTTCTTTATCGTCTGGACATTATTATTTATATGCCTATCCGGAAAGACTTTGCCTTTTACCCCCTACCTCTGGCAATCTTGGCCTTGGAGTATGAATTAACATGCAGGGTGAACTCTGCTGTCAATTATTCCTTCCTTGTTTTGTATGCATCACAGTATGAGACAGTTTTCTCTCTTTTTTCACCTGTACCCATGTAGAGTATATGTTTAAGAGGAACAAAACTCCACATTACTAGATTGCAAAGTACCTATCATGGCACTGATATGGCTGTGTCGTCAGAGTGAACAACAATGGGAGAAAGAAGCATCAACAAAATTATGTCAGAAAATGGACAAAGCAAACAACCTATGACTGGCTGCCTCCCATTTATAAGAATGTGCTTCAGAAAATAAAGAAAAAACAGATTTCACTGGAGTTGTTATTTACAGAGGTGGCATTGCTCTTTAAATATCTAAAGATCTCTGGAGGCCACTCTTATAGATAGCTGCTTACATCCAAAGCCCTGTCACTATGCACCGATAATTACTTGTATGATTTATGTGTTTGTGAGAATCTTTTTTCAAGATAACCCCTTCCAATCACTTTTATTGTGTTACTGTCAAAAAACCCGAGTTTGAAGTCTATTTCTTCCATTCAAAATTCTCTCTTGGTTAACTTACAAGTCTGATAGTTGTACTGAATGCATAGATAAAGTTTAGATATCCATATAGAAAGATGAAAAGATATAGATATGATTATATAGATGTGTGGGTGTGAGTGTGTAAAATTTTGCCAGTTTTTTTCCTTATGTACTGACCAATTTTGTGAGAAACCTGACATGTTTGGTTTGTATTGTTAAAAGGCTTTAAATGATGTTTCTATGTCCTGGGGTACACAGACATCTTTCTACTGATACACATCTCTATTGACTTTCTGAGATAATGGTTGTCTTTACCTTCTTCCTCAGCCAGGGGACTGCTAAGCTTCTATACTTAGATTGGGCTTCATTGTCTACAAACTGCCTAATATCTGATATTCTGAAAGTGTGATTTAAGCTTTTACAGAATTGTCAATAGAAAACTTAAAACAACTCATTGAAGAGTTTTGACAAGGAGTTGAAAAGTTTTACATATATATTGTTATCACGTGTACAAAGGGGTTTAAATAAAGTACTAGATTTACATATAATATTCAAATTGTTACAAACAATTCTGTTATCTTAAGTAAGAAGTATTTAAAATAATACAATTCTCACTCCTAAAAGGAAAGCTCTCACTTTTATAGCCATTACTACCAAAGGAAAGAAAACTCCTTTACAAATTTTGTTTGTAATGCATTGCATTTAGAAGGAACAATAACAAGTCTTTTGAAACTTAATTTTATGAATGTTGTTACTCTACTTTGCAGCTCAAAGCATAAATAGAAATTGTAAAATGCAAATAAAACTACCTTTATGTATATTTTACATTATTCACATATTTTTTTATTTTATTTTTGCAGCCTTTATCCCTTTTTCCCCAAATAACAACATGACAATATGTAGAGTATCATATTAATTATTAAAGCTATTTTTAAATCAAGGGTGTTTATTTTTCCATATTCCTTAATTTAATGGATTACTCTTAAGGATGTTTTACAAAAATAAAATATTCACACCAAATAATTTTGTTAAATAAAATAATATAAAAATAAAAAGTAAATTAAATTTTAAAAAAGAAAATTCCTGATATGACTTTATGAAACATGAAGCTTCCATACATGCCATTGAGTTCTTTTTCTTTCAGTCATCTACTGCTGGGCATGCAACATACCCTTAAGATTAGTTTGTTTCCCCTGTGAGACGCCTTAGAGAAAGCTAACTTTTCATTTGTAAGTGATTATCAATTGGAAATAACTTCTGGGCTAGGTGTGGGGGCATGAGTCTACTTTTCTTTCAGTTGCCCATCTGATGTAGACCCATACAGGCCCTGTGAATGCTGCCACAGTCTCTGAAAGTTCATATGCACAGCTATTAAGTTAATTTTGAAAATCTTGTTTTCTTGCTGTCATTCATTCCCTCTTACTCTTTGAATTTCCCACCTCTTCTGAAGGGTTCCCTGAGCCCTGAAAGGAGGAATTTTGTAGAGACATCCCTTTTTGGACTGAGTGTTCCTATGTTCCTCCTTCTAGGCATAGCACCTGGCTGGCTGTCATTTTAATATCATGTGTATTTAGCAGGATAATAGTAATATTTTCTTCCCTAGAGTCTATGACCTGTAACGATAGTGAAATATAGGGGTCTTCTCTCATGGAGGATACCTTCAATCCACTCAGAAAGCAAAGATTATTCCCAGAGAATTCATGTTGTCACTGCTGTGTCAGCCAGTACATCTTGTCAAGCTAGCCAGTAGGCATGATGCTTCCAGGTTAGCACTTACTTTATTTCTCTGAATTTTAAGGTTCAAATATGTGGTGTCTTTAGCAATAGGTTGTTAATATCATGTTCTGTAGGGTAATCAAATCTTTAACTAAATCTATCATAAATTTTTAACCTTTAAGAAGAAAATTGAAAAATACCACAACCCTATGTTCTAGGTGATACTCAAAAGTATAAATTCTGTAAGGAATATTTTCAAATCTTACTTCCTGAGATTCTAACCTGATTTAATATAAGCAAAAGTCAATACTAAGCAAAAGTCAATTACTGCTTATAATGTCCTTCTAAATAGAGCACCTGACTTTTACAAGAACTGTGCCCTTACATAAACTGTCCCTCTGGTTGTAGTAGCTTTATATAGTTGAACTTGCTTGAATTTCTTTTGATCTGTTTATTTTTTTTGAAGCCACAGTCATTTCACCCCTCTACTATAACAATAAAAATTCCTGCTGTTTTCTTTTAATTCAGACATCTTTCTCTCTTAAATAGAAGGCATGAATACATAAATGGGTAAGGTAATATGGGGTCCACCACTATTCCGATGATATTTTAAAATCTTTCTATTTGAATCAAGCTGATTTTACACAATATTTAGGAAGAGTTATGGTCAGAGTCCACTGTAATTCTTCTGCCCAGAATTTCTGAAATGATTGGTTTTCTAGTTTCTTATACCTGGCAAGCCTTAGAGGAAAAGTATAAATGTGTGATGTTAATTGCACAGCATTTTATATATAACTTCCTGTAAATAAAGATAATTAAGCATTTTTTAGGTTTAAATTCTAGACCTCCATCCTTTTGAGTCAGAGCTGAAATTTACTGTCTGTTTTATTTTTGTGTTAAATAAAATGTTTTAAACTTTTATAGTTAGCCCTTGAATTAGTGTATGAAGAATCTGTTTTCTTATAATAAATACCTTTAGCTAAAACACTTTATATTGTAAAATCAAAGTTAGAACCTTTTCTTTCTTTCCTTTTTAAATATGGAAGACATACTACTGCTGTGGCATTTTCAGAGAGGAATAGGCACAAAAGACGCCATTCTTATGATTTTGCTGTTAGATCTCTACAGAGGGTTTGAAAGGCAAGTGTTAGAAATAAGAACCCATGGAGCGGAAGACCTCATAAAGGACATGGCTGACTGCAGCAGCACTGGAAATATAATGTTTCCTGCAGACAAGAGAGTAGATTATTACATAGCTATTTTAATGAACCCTATATTTTTAAGAATAATAAGTAATAGAAGATCGTTTTGAATCTACATCATAAAATTAATAATTTAATATTTTTCAGAATGTGGGTAAAAGATCAAACGTATGTATACTGTTTTACTATACATTTTTTATACTGTGAGATTTGACTTCTGTTCTCCTATGACACATGCAATGACATTTTTATATGTTTCTACTGATTAATATTTCTTTCATTGGAATACAAAAATAGAACTTTCCTTCCCCTGCCTTCCTCCACGTCCTGGTATATGAGCCTTTGAAGGCTGCATGAGCCAAGGGGGTCCGGGTCAGTCACTCATGCCACAGAATGCTTTCTGCAGCTTCTTAGGGGTTTATGACTAACAAACTGTGACCACTATGATCATTTCCATGAAACAACTCTTACAAATTTCAGGAGGTGAGTTTTGGACTTTATCTAGTTCCGGCAGATGCAAAATTAATAGGAGAGTTGGAGGGGAACAAATAATAAAATATAAACTTAAAATATCAAAGATTGATCATTTTTTTGCTCCTAACCTATTGAAGTCAACAATAAGGTTATCTGTTAAGTCCCGTGTTTTCTTAAGATTAGAATTATTAATAGGAATTCTGTTCCCATAAAACCATAATTAAAAAAGTCTTTATTAGTGTGTTAAAGACAGTACCTGGAGCCGGGCGGTGGTGGCGCACGCCTTTAATCCCAGCACTCGGGAGGCAGAGGCAAACGGATCTCTGGGAGTTCGAGGCCAGCCTGGTCTACAAGAGCTATTTCCGGGACAGGCGTTGGAATCTCTGAATATTCTTTCTTGGTTTACAGATGTGCTAATAGTCTATTTACAAAGCTAACAGTGGTTGCTATTACCAGATCATACAATTCTAACCTTTCTTAGTTGTTTTTTCTTCAATTTGTCTGTACTAATGATAATTTTGATTTGGCATTATGCATATTATATAAAACATTTTAAAAGGACAGTAAAATACTCCCAATTTTAATGTAAAGTTGTGTTTAACATAGTAGGACTCAAATATTAAATGCTATTGTCTGGTATGCAAGACATAGATTCCCATTTTCTCCATTTTAGGAAAATTTTATTTAGTTTTTTAGATGCTTAACCACTGAAGTTCATCTACTGTTTGTAATATGTATGTACATTTTATAGACATATGTTTGAATGATCAATAAAAATAAAAAAAGGACAAATCTTTTTGTACAGACCTGTAATCCTAGCTTCTCTGGAATATGACAAATTTAAAGCCTGCCTGGGCTACAGAATGAGTTCAAGGCCCAGACAAAGTAATTAGTGAGACCCTGTGAGGACTGTAGTCTTAGCTAAGTGGTATAGTACTGGACTAACATGACTAAGATTCCTGATGTCTATCACTGTTCCAGCAAAAATTTAAAAGAAATTATAAAATAGAATGATTGAAATACTATTTCAGAGTATTCTTATCTAGAAGAATATTGATGAATTCAAAACCCTGTAGCATTGTGGATAACCACACATCGCCATGCATGTTCTAAACAGTGAGGTCGTTGGACACCTAAAAGGCACCAAAATTCCTGTCTGCTTCCTTCCTACATTTTATAACTATTAGCCCTTTGTTTACTATGAAAAATATCTCAATGTATGAGACTAAGCAATGGCAAAGGTAAATTGGCCATTTAGATACACTGGACTCTTAGATTTAAGTGCCCAATGAGCATCCTGAAAGTGAAAAATTAGTTTCAGCTTCAATTTCAAAAATAGTTTGTTTTTAAAGTAAAGGCGCAAAACCACAGAGTTATAGATTTTATGAGCATGTCAGGTCCTGAGCAAACTAATGATTTTACGCTTAGAAAGTATAAATGAAATCAGACCTGTATTATGAAAATGAAACTATTAAAATCCGTGAGAGTTTATTAGCATATGGATGAAGGTTCTGGCACAGTAATGTACCGCATGCTCTCCCATCTCTACTTTATTTTAGTTGATACATCAGCACCACGTGTTTCTTGAAAATGTGTTATTTTTATCTTCTTCCAAGTGCTAGGGAAGAACAATTCTGTTTACTCCCAGGTGGCTTAAATTTGATTTGAACTCACAGCAGAGTTTACGCTGATGAATAGCTTTTCATTGAACATGAATAAATTGAGAAATTCGGATTAGTCAGCCACTTTTTCTTCATAATTTAAATTCCAAAGAAGCACTTAGCAAAAAATAGAACACAAAGGCCTGTGCAGTTGATGAATTGCACCTGATGACTAGCTGAATTAATAAAACCATTACTACCCTGGACACAAAGCTTCCCAGCAGATCTGTGAAAATGACTATTTCAGGAAAACAAACAAAAAGGTGCATTAGTTTCCAGACAAAAAGAGCCTGAGCTTTGTCCTGTTGTGACAAAACGATGTGACATACAGAGAGATGCAGGGTTTCACACACATCCCTTTCTGCAATATGAGCAATTTTTCTTCCTTCCATTTTAGGTAACATAAACATGCAGTATCTAAAGGAACAATGTTACAAGTTTGGACATTCCTATAGAGAAAGGGGGGCAAAAACAGGAAGAGATTATTGTGTATATTTAAACATGTATAAGTTAATTATATGCGTGCATTTAGTTTCACATTCTTCCTGAACTTGTCCCTTTAAAAGTTCTGATTCTACAAATGTAGGAAATATTATGTCTTTTTTGGCATAATCATTTCAATTTGTTTTACTTATTCTATAGAAAGTATTTTTTATAAATCTTCAGAGGGGATTGTATGAAATAATTCAAATGTATCTTTGTATACTGAATTTATTGAGGATTCTAATTGCTGTTCCTGGGATACTTTTAACAATATTTGCTACTTATTTGGAAGAAATTAATTCTTTAAGATACTAATCTATGGCTAGCTGGGAAGCAAAGCATTCTACTAGCCATATCCTCACATATGGAGAAATTGTGGTATGCTGAAGGTGAAAACTACTTTTATATAAAGTAGTTCTGAAAGTGGAAAACATATTGCAGTAGACTTTTATTTTAATATCAACATTCAGATAAAATTATATAATTCCTTAATGTGGAAAAAACCTTGCTAATTGCATGATATTTAATTTTTGAAGCCCAAGTACACTATGTGTAGTATTTTCTATTGTATCTTACTCATGTCACAAAGATAACTTCAAAACTAATATGACAGGATTGCTATTTTCCTAGAACATATTAGACATACGTCGTATCACAGCTCTCTGTGAAATGGGATTTCTGGGGCTGCTCCAAACCATCGTAACAGGAAAACACAGAAGGTGATATATTCATGGCAATTTTTGTGTATCAGAACACACAATGGCGAGCTGGAAAATTCATGACTATAAACTGCAAGTCATTTTAGCTGAGAAAACCCTATGTAGCTAATTAATAGTACAGTGGTGTTATTTCCATTTCTAACGTGTTTGACTTCATGAGCCTCTGAAATGCACTTAATAAATTGGATAAACATAGATCTCAGTTTTAATGAAATGAATGTTTAAATGTCATTATAAAGTTTCCCTTTTGTACTGTATAATTCCTGAATGATCTTGAATAATAATGCAACTATCCCATGCACTAAGATACATAAATCAGTTAATCATTGTTAGTCAGCTATATTTTCCCTATTGGAAGAATAGTCATACCATTATTTTGTCTTTTGTATCATACCTAGCTATTTTTTTTTCAGGTGAGAGGGGGCGTTCAAGACACAGTTTTCTTGTGTAGCCATAACTGTCTGGTAACTAGCTCTGCCGACCAGGCTGGCCTCAAAGACACAGAGATGTGCCTGCTTCCGCCTCCCAAGTGCTGGGATTAAATCTGTGTATTGCTATTAATTTTTAAATTCATGTGCACATGCACACATGTATTTGTGTGTGTGTGTGTGTGTGTATGTATGTGTATGTGTGTTTACTGAATAGTTTGATATTAGCCATAATCAGACTAACAATATGTGATTTCACATTATTTTTAAAAGATTATTTTGAAGACATTGTACACTAGGATATTCACCTTGATGAATACTTGTAGGAATTGTTATAAATTTTGTACTGTTAGAAGCACAGTGACTTAATTTTTGGTCTTGCATTTTGTTCTATATATTAAGTATAAACTACATCCTCTGAAATGTGACATAAAATGATAAATCTGTTCTTAGCACACAACACTATCACCAACCTTAATGCAATTGTAGCTTAAGAAAGTATATTTGTTCGATCAGTTCAGAAATTCCAAACACATTCACCTACAAATAAATTTTATTGTAAATGTTTAAAATTGCACCAGTGTTAAAGAATGTCTCTGGTTCACATACATCACAGATGGTGGTAAAATATATTCTACATAATATGCAGTACATTTTAAAAATGGTATTTAATCAAATTGAAATGTATTGAAGATTCAGTCCTTGGAAAATAACAACTGGGAAACTAGTATGCATGACAAATTCAAATAAGCAGAAAGTGAAAATGATTTTAAATTGCCAAAGTAAGAATTAACAAAAGTAGCATTCAAAAGAAATTTTTTTATTAAACATGACAAAATTCACATTTATTATTTACTTACTTTAGTCTCCTTTTCCTTTTCTCTTCCTTCCCCCTGAATGCAACTGCAATACTCATGGTGATATTTTTTTTATATTCATTACTCACTTTGGAATCCAACTAATTTGCTGAAATTTGCTAATGCGTGATCTTATACTTTTATTTTCCATAAGCCATGGTCAATGAAGAAAAGGCTATAGGCTATAAACTATATATGTGTGTGTGTAATATACAATATAATAATATAAGATGAATGTAGCATGAATATTATATATAGTTTTACACAAATACGTATGTGCACATACATAAGCAAGTGTGTATTTAGTAGAGATTAATCAAACCATAATGTATTATTATGGGGTATTAAACATTACTAAAGTCCTACATTCTTCTTTGGAATTGAATAATAAAATCCCACTTTCTAAGTATTTTGTTAAAATTCATTGTTTTACCCATAAATGGAGCTAAAGTCAATGACATAGTCACAAATATAAAGCTTTCCTCAAAGGGCTGTGGGTGAGCATCAGAGTCAATGTGTCTGGTGACATATAAGCATGCTCAATACATGTGTGTTAGTAAACAGACCTGATTGTCAGGTCTGAGCATGTATTTTGTAATCCAGGAAACACAATTTTTGAAGCTGAAACAAATATTTTCAATTAAAATAATAAAAACAATTTAATAAACAGTGTGAACTTATTAAAGAAAGGTAATTAACTATTGGACTATTGATTGGTTTGGTAAATATTTTTTGTCCCATTTTGCAGTTATTTGGGGACTGCACATTAGTATTTTGTGTAAAGGGAAATAAACTGCTGTAGAACATTGGTGATATTGGTTCAGTTGGAAAGAAGCTATTTCTGAGAGCTAAAAATAGCTGAGTGAGTATGAATAGGACCTGGAAAGGGCAGCGGCATGGAGTGATAGCTTCTTAACAAGACACAGGGAAAGTTCAGAGGACAGAAAAAGATATGAAGGGAAGGACCTAAATGGATTTCTCAACAGACAGAGAAAATGGGATCAAGAGAACTAGCATGCTGGAATCTGAAGTGGCAATGCAAGCTCTGAGATTGCCAGTCTAATATTCCATCAGGAGAATAGTCACTGTAGTCATAAAAATCAACACCAAAAATGACAATTTATGAGATTCATATAGAGACATAAGTATTCATAAAATTTTGAGCATCAGGAAGGCAAATGAATAGGTGAAATAGAGAGGTCCCAATGGCTTATCCCTTGATTGGCTAACCAAAAGAAATTAGTTATTTGATTCATGCTCATTTGCATAATCTGGATAGGTAATAGTGAATGCTCATTATATAATTTATTCAAGACTTTTTTAAATCAAGGTACTTATAAATTTGAATTTTATATTAAGTCTTTATTTGGGTTTTCTTTTGGATTGCTTAAAAGTTTTGATTAGAGAGTTATTCAGCAATATTAAAATCACTTCACTGCTCAAGTTTATAACTCAAATTTTGATATGTTCAATTGGGATTTTAAAAAGTGAATTAATTTCATCATGCAGCATGTATTGCTCTCTGTTGTTGCAATTAACAATCTTGTGAATTCAGAGACCATGGACTACACAAAAATACACATTTTTCAGGTTTTATTATTTGTAGGTTGAGGCAACCCATGAGCTCTGTTTTCTGTTTACCAAACATATAGGGATTTCGGGGTTCCAGTAAGTAGTACAACCACTCAAGAACCAACTCTCCCTAGATACTTGTCTGCACACATAGGAGAGCATTTACTGATACATGCTATCTTGTTCCCAAATGATGTCTTTGTTCTTAAGGGTGTTTCATTGCAAATGTTCTTCAAATAACACTCATCATAAAATTAAACTTTTATTTAAATTTAACCTTGAAAAGAAAAAGCACTCTCTGAAGAAACTGTTATCTTTAAACATATATTTTCTTTCAATGGATTTTTTTATTCCTAGCCCTAATGTATCTTATTTGTGAGTTAAATAGTTCAAAAGTTTTGATATATGATGAAGTCTTTTAAAAAATTTTTATAAGTAGCTTAAGGAATAAAAAAATAATATATAATCAGATATCCAGAGAAGGAGAACATTTATAAAACGGTTAAAAATCTAGACAGGATAATAAGCAAAAACAAATGCAAGCCAGAAATTAATCAAAATCATTAATAAAAATATCACTAGACAACTTTAAGCAAATATCACTATTTAGTTTAAATGAGAAGTAAAATGAGAAACTCATTCAAGAAGAAACTGTAGTATAAACTACTAAACATATTCCCAAGACCAGTTAACTTATGATGTATTTATCTAAGACTTGTTGAAGAAATCATAGCAATTACACACACACACACACACAGAGTTTATTATATATGCATATATATGTAGTAATATGCATTCTGTTAATAATGTAGTGCTGGTTAAATATTCCATAAATAAATCACTTAATTTATACCAAGAAGGAAAACTATATAAATACTTAGTATTAAGAAAATAATTTTTACTAAATCGACTTATCTAGTCATGGTATTACCTATTAACAAATTGGTAAGGAAAATTTCTTACTTAAAATTGTAACTGCTCTTAACACACAGGAAATCAGATAAACATGAAACAGACAATTCAAAAGTGATGGCCTTTTAGAGGAGGGCTGCTTGTTCTTCCTGGACACCTGGCTAGATAAGCTCCGAAATAACCACACAGCTATTGTATTCATTAAAACACTGCTTAGCCCATTAGCACTAGTTTCTTATTGGCTAATTCTTACATCTTAACCCATTTCTATTAATCTGTGTATCGCCACAAACTGTGGCTTACCGACAAGATTTTAACTGGCATCTGTCTCAGGCAGAGGATATATGATGTCTGTCACTCTGCCTTTCTTCCCAGCATTCAGTTCTGTCTTCTCCACCTACCTACATTCTGCCCTATCAGGCCCAAAGCAGTTTCTTTATTCATTTAACCAATGAAAGCAACACATGAACAGAAGATCCTCCTACACCAATGGCCTGATTTCCCTTTGATAAAATACTTAAAACTATATACACACAGTGAAATATGTAATCAGTGAAGTTTAATATGCTGAATGGTACAGGACAGGGTTCAAAATGTAATTGTATTTCTATATATTAGCAACATATACAAGTATAAATGTAAAATGCTATAATTTAGATTAGTTTGAAGATTACCCAAGGTAAATGCAATTTTTGTTTGAATCTAAGAATATATTTACAAAGTTGAGAAGGAAAAGTTTGATATAACCAAAATATAAAATGAAGTAAATTCATTACAAGAGAAAACATTAAGAATTAGAATCTCTAATCCAGAGATTCAATTGAAATGGAATTCTAAAGAGATTCTTTCTAAAAACTAACAAGTAAATTTAAGATTTTACATGGATATAAAAATATAATACCCTTAATATTTTCTATATTTATTTATTTTGTGTCTGCATGCATATATTTGTGGGTACAGGCATCACTTATTGACATATGTCAAGGTCATGGTACAAATTACAGGAGTCAGTTCCCATCTTCCACCAGGTGACTTCTTGAGACCCAACTCCATTCCACAGGTTTAGTATAAGGCACCTCTATCCACTAATTTATCACTCTTATGTACACTCTTTTTCATTTTCATTTTTAAAATTAAAACTTTATTACTTCAGCCTCATCACACTCTCCCTTCCTTCCGCTAACCCCTCCCAGCCCCTTGACCACCAGCTCTCTTTCAAATTCATGGACTACTTTTCTTGAACTGTTATTGTTTTAAACACACACACATATGCATATAAATGTTTATATATACATATGTGTATGTATATATTGTTACCTGTACATGTATGATTTCAGGGCTGACTTTTTGGTATTGAATAAACAAGTCAAAACTAGATCGCTTGTGAGGACTTTTCTGTTCTCAGCAAAGGAGAATTAATTAGTTGCCTGTAGTCCTTTTTTAATAAGGCTGGGGCCCTGTAAGATTTCCACTTTGCGTGTTAGCATGCCTGTTGGTGTTCTACTTGTTTGTGTCTTCTTTTGGCAATCGTTTTGTTGAGAAGTTTCATGAGTGAAGCTTCCCTCTAACTTCTAGTTGATGCATGCAGTCTCACAGGAGATTTCCTGACCTCCTGGTTCTTACAATTTTTTTAAATATATATATTTTTAAAGTTTTAAGATTTGTTTTGGGCTGTTTGCTTGTTTTGGTTCTGGAGTTTCGAGAGAAAGTTTCACTGTGTAACCGCTTTGAATGTCATGGAACTATCTTTGTAAACCAGGCTTGCCTCAAATTTACAGAAATATGCCTGCCTCTGCTTCCTAATCCCAGAGACTAAAGGCAAGCTCCACCACAGCCCAGATCAATTCTTTTAAATGTTTTTAAGGAAGCAAATTTCCATTTGATTTTTTAAAAGAAACAATCATGTCAGATTCAAGACTGTCATGAGTTGTAGGATTTACTGTCTTTGGAGGTCCAAAACCATTCCATTATATACAGACAGTATATTTATTTAAAAATTCCTCAGTAAATTTAAGAAATAAACAAAAAATGGAAATCTCAAGTGTAATGAATTATTTGTACTCAAAATATATACACAGACTTACAACTTAAAATTAAAAGCAAATGATTTAATTGAAAATCATCAGCATTTTAATCAGACAATGAAAACATACAAATGACATGTAGGTACTTAAAAAATGTTCTGTGCATGAATTTAATCATTTTTCTACCAAAAAGGGACTTTAATAAGAAAACATTCTAGAAAAGACAGGAAAAATATTTTACTTATATCTATACACACACACACACACACACACACACACATATATATATATATATATCTTCAGTGATTCAGGATTAATGGTTTGTAATGTCTAGCATGTGATTCTCTATATTTCAGAAGCAAATAAAATGTTTAAGATGATGTCATGATGTTATAAAATAGTCATTAGACTTTTAATTTGTAGCATTCTTTCTAAATATATTATTTTGCTGTCTTCAAGTAGTCATGTTTTAATGAGCATTCTGTACTGATTTTTCTTCCCTTCCTTAGTGTGTTATGAAAATTAGTTCAAGTCTGAATCTCTTGATTCAATTAGTGACTACATTTCCTGAACTCTGTGTACAGGCTCACTGTTACTCAGGTATGATTCCATGATGAATTTTAATAATTAGTGTAATACACAGGAGCTTGTGTTGCCAATTTACAAACATGATTTATATAAAGTGTCTACAGTCACCCATATCATAGTCAGGTGGAATCATAATCAGCTGAGTAAATGTCTTATGGGCCTGAGACAAAAATTAAGATTCCAGAGAGGGTGAGGTTAAATATCCAAGAAGCCAAGCCAGGTGTGAGAAGAGCATGGTTGAACTGTTCCTGCCGTGTGTGTGTGTGTGTGTGTTATACATGGCTTGCATCCTCATATGCTAAAAGTATATAGATAAACACATGTGCACGTGTACGCACACACACACACACACACAAACACAAACACAATCTCCAGAGCAAATCTAATCCAGGGCCACCAAGTTTGTTTCCTCAAATAGCAAAGCTTCTTACACATTGTATGTTAATAAAACCTTAGGAAAAATATGCTGAAAATAGACGAAGTTGCAGCATGAGAGCCTAGACTGTGTGCCTTCATTGGAATAGTGCTCATGTCTTTTCATTTTTATACTTCTGACTATAGCATGCATACAGCTACTGACTTGTCCTTGCTGTGTGGTCATAATAGAAGAATCCTCTGTTTGTTGTGAACAAACCTTGCATTTTCCTTACATTTTATGAATGAAGTGTCTTTGTGAGCCACCTACCGGAAGCACACTGAAAACCACTAATTTATTCTGAAACCACATTTGTGTTCCCATTTATCAGTCTCTTCCTATTCAGTCCTAGTGGCATACAAAGGACCTAAACATATAACCACATTTCTGAAGTTTGTACACAATGGTGAAAACATCTTTGAGGGAGAAATGTCCCAACTGTGCTGTACTCGGAGGTCCTCATGGAGTTTTAATATCTGCAGAGACAAGGTTCCCATCCCCCAGGTTAGAATTTAAATGGTGTTGTTGTGATCAAGAGTCATGCATGCACAAAGCCCTTCTTGTGATTGTAGCCTTCAACTAGAACTGAGAATCACTGGTATAAGATGTGATTCACAATACAGCATTTGATGTAAAATGCCAGTTTAACGGTAGCATGTAAGTATTATAATTATCCTAAGCAGTATTCTACATTATTAATTTCAGGATGTGACTGATAGTTACTTAGAAACCCTTATTTGGAAAACTGATGTCAGTACTAGATAGTTTTATGTCAACTTGACACAAGATAAAAAGGAGGAAACATCAAATTAAAATGCCTCTGTGAGATTAGGCTGCAGACAAGCATGCAGGGTATTTTCTTAATCAGTTATTGATAGAGGGGGGCTCAGTCATTGCAGGCGGTGCCATCTCTGGAATGGTGGTCCTGGGTTCTATATCAGCTATTAGGAGCAAGACAGTAAGCACCACTCCTTCATGACCTTTGCATCAGTTTCTGCTTCCAGGTTATTTTCAATTGGTGAGTCCTCCACTCACTGCCTCAACACTTTTTAAGGTGAACTGTTATATGGAACTGTGTGTGAAATAAATCCTTTCCTTGCCAGTTGCTGTAGTCACAGTGCCTCATCACAGCAATAGTGACCCTAAATAAGACACAGACCCATCAAGTTTGAAGAGGTGATCTGTGACTTGCATTTCCTTCATTTTCTAGACTATAATCCCTTTGAATTGGATATCCTTTTTCTATTCCCTGTAGTTAATATCCTGAGAGACATATAAAACCAGTAGAGAAATGTCACAGGGTTCATTTGTAGCCTATAGATGTCAAAATGAAACTAGGAAAAGGACAGACATAACTTTGAATATAGTCTTTCCTGAAATTGTGGATATGGAAGAACAGGTGAAGATATGAGGAGCCTCTCCTGTGTCTTTGACATTTTCAGTGTTATGTTTTACTCTGATATTCTTGTCAATCCTTATCTTTGAAACTGCAAGCAAAGAAAAGCATGGGATACAGAACAGAACAATGCTATTTGAGAAATTGTGTCTCTTTGCTGCACCCATATATCTGAAAATACCTAACAAACGCAACTTATGTCAAAACATCTGACTGTCTGCTTTAATCATATTAGCAAACTCTATTCATATATTTAAAGCAGACATAGGTCTGAAATTTATTTTTCTCATCTTCTTTTTGAACCTTTTATTCTGATTAAAATTAGTTAAATAATAGAACTCTGTATGAATCAATAAGCTAAAGTATTTTCTCATGTGACTCCCTCAGTCTTAGATTTAAGAGCTCAATCTTTAATCTTTCCAGTCTTTTAGTATTCCTCTTTAAATAGACTTCAGACTTGATAGGCAATGTGTGTCCCCTGCCTGGGCAGTACACCCTAGCATGTTATACATTTTTGGGGTTGTCTACATATTTGTTCCTGTGGCGACACTAATGATGTAGGCACTTGGCACTGGTGGTAGCACCAATTATGAGATGTCTTATTTGGTTTTGGTGTTGTTGTTATTGTTGTAGGGGGAAGAGGTTGCAAGAGGAGAGGGTATAAGGGAGGGGACAGGGAGATTAGTTAGGATCAGGACGTATGAAGTGAAATTGACAATAAATAAATATAAGAAAAAAGAAAGAGAGCAAGGGAGAGAAGAAGGAAGGGAGGGAGAGAGGAACAGAAGGAAGAAAGGAAAGAAGGAAGGAAGGAAGGAAGGAAGGAAGGAAGGAAGGAAGGAAGGAAGGAAGGAAGGAAGGAAGGAA
>JABTXL010001671.1:8027469-8091601 GCA_025134845.1 Neodon shergylaensis
GAAGGAAGGAAGGAAGGAAGGAAGGAAGGAAGGAAGGAAGGAAGGAAATGACCTTGCAAACTTCCATTGCTCTTATATTTTCCCATATGTTTTGGCCACTTGTAATATCGTCCTGGTACCCAGAGCAACTGCTCCAAGCAAAGGATTAGTGGATACCAAGAACAGTAAAACTTAAAATTTTCAAACTTTCTAAGCCTTTCTTTCTCTTAAGAGTCCACCAAGCCTGGGTAAGGAGGATTTGACATACTTGTGCTCCTCTGCAGGGACACAGGTTAGGATTCACAAGCTGAAGCTCTAGAAACTCCCTCATCAAGGACTCATGTAGCATTTGGAATGATTCCTAGTGACACAAGTCATGCCTATGATTCTAAGCTGTTGGCCAATCCAGCCCTGTTCTTTCCTCGGGTCATAATCTCAACATGTTCAAATATGGCTACTTTCAGAATATATACCTTTATTTCAAGTGATTTTTTACCCTTTTGTTTAATAGTTTTTCTCCTCTCCAAAATTTTAATTAAAGATATTGATATTTTTCTATCTTATAGCTGTTTTATTAAAACATGCCACTTTATCATTTATTTACACAGTACAATAAGTTATTGTTTGCACACACATATATATGCTTATATATGTATGTAAGTATGCATGTAGGCATGCATATTTAAGCGTCTGACAACCATACATATACTCAAATGACTGTCTTGGTTGATATATAGATAGCTTCATTATCTTTTCAGCTATGAACATTATCTTTTTAGCTATTTAATTTAAAAACATAAATAAAGGTGATATATAGAGAGAGGAATGAAATTGAGGATATTTTAAATCCAAAAATTCTCCTATACAACTTGCTACTCGAAAAATCATTAACTAAATTGTAAAGATTGGATATTTGAAATTGAAACATAAAATTCATATAAATCTGCATTATCTTTTATAGGTATCTTTGCACATTTAATAATTTAATTAAAATATGAAATGTTATATTTGGATACTATTTGAATCATTCTTATTTTATTATTGTTTATATTATGTTTGTAGTCTTTCCCAATATGGTTATATTTCATCTTGTATAATAGATAAGAACAAAGCACTTTGCAATAACATGCAACCACACATATACAGGTATGACATTTACTTTCACCTTCAATTTTTGAAGTTTTCAGAAATATATAAACTTGTAACTAAATGCATTCCCTTTGAAACTTGAATATTAGTTATTCAGGACATGTTTAAAAGAGTTTTAAAATGTGATCAATATCCACTCATATTCTTTTCTATCATGTAGATTTTGCAGATTCTTTTTTGATGGAAGAATTTCATATACATCAAACAAAAATATATTTTATTTAAATAGACATGATTATTTTCACATTTCCTACAAAATGAAGTTTTCATATTGCTGTGTTTTTGTAGGTGTCCTGATTATTCTCATTTTGTAATATCATTTTTATTAGGTTTCTGAACAGCACCGTTTGTAAGAGGCTGATTTTGTGTTTGGTGGTCGTGATTAATGTAAAGAAAATCTAATCAGGATCATCTCAAAATGAATAGATCTCATGTCACATTTCACTCTGCAGTGGACTTTTTGCAAGCCTAGTACAATCCATTAGAAATGGAAAGGTGTAGTGGAAATGCTGACAGGTTACTCTACAGCTGTATGAAGGCTTTCATTGCTGAATCATTAATCTCTGTGGAAGACAGTACTGTGGCTTTTTACAAATCAAATCCTTCCTCTACAGTGGAGACAGGTCAAAATAGTGAAGGCTCCCGACTCTCCAACAGAAAGGAAATAGATGATGCTGACATCTCCTCTGGTTTAAGCTGAGTCCAAGAGCAGAGAGCTGTGGATGAAGTGCTTTGTTAAAGTGGACTGAGGGCTGTTTTCGGGCCATGTGAGTTTCCTTTTATTCATCATACCTAATAGCAGCGGGAATGCAGCAAGCTCCTCAGCACAGGAATAGAAAGATAGTACAGATCTGATCAGCACCTGAGCCCACCTGAGCTGCAATAGCTCATCTTACCTTAGAAAACTGCATACATTTTGATTTCCTCTGGTTTTATTTCCTTTTAATTTTTTTTCTTTTTTTTTGGGGGGGGGTCTTTTGTTTTATTTTTTAAAACTGTTTGCAGACTATCCTTTTTCTTTTTGTAGCATAGCAACAATTTTGTCTGGGACTCCCTTAACGGATTTGTTCTCACCTCTTGAGTTTCAAATGCCTTACAAGGAATGGTTATAAGTTAGATCATCTTCACCAATTAAGATAGAATTGGTATTTATGGAGATTTCAAACTTGTTAAAAGTACACAGCAATTTCCATATCTGTAATATAGGAAGCAACAATTTAGAATGCACAAGATCAATAACATATGTTAGTTTTTAATTTGCGGATATGTGTCCTATTTTTACCAGATTGGAGATTTTTCATTGCATAAGTAGGAAAGTGAAATTCTAACTAAGACATTAATATACTTAAAGAGATGTACATGAATGAGCCTGACTTAAATCAGTTTATAATTTACAAATATGTATAATACTTTAGGAAAAATTTGAACTCAGTGGTTTTATTTTTTTAACTGGTAAAATGGAAACAATTGTATGTCAATGTTTAAAGGCATTTATAACAGTAGGCACTGCTTTATTTATCGTTTATTTGTTTATTTATTTATTTTCAGTGTTTTTGAGACATGTTTTCTCTGTGTAGCTTTGGGACCTGTCCTAGAACTTGCTCTGTAGATCAGACTGGCCGCAAACTCACAGAAATCCTCCTGCCTTTCCTTTTTAAGTGCTGGGATTAAAGATGTGTGTCACCACCACCCTCCCCAGCCTGCCTCAACTATTTTAAAACACCCAAAATATTAACATATTAATTTAAAATTAATTTTATCTGGTCATAATTTGTATAATTTAACTACCCTACAGTATGAATCTCATGTTCACTTTGCTTTTCTTTAACAATATACAAAGGACTATTTGTCAAATGTCTTACAAATGGGCACTGCCAATTCTAACGGCTGAATGCTATGATGATCTTCCCTAGTATGAAATTTAAAACCCTTTTCCTGCTCTGTATTGTCCTGCCTACAGTAGTCAATGTAATCATAAAACTGATGAACAGAACAGTGTGCATGATAAGAAGCAAGCATAGAGCAAAATCATTCTTCTCCATTGATTATTTTTAAATATAGCATATGCTGTCTCAGCACATTTGAAGTTTCAACTGCTCCTCTGCATTTTGGTCTGACACAGCTATGGAAATAGTCTGAAGAAGCTGTAATTACTGGGTGAACAATGGGGTTGCTTGCATTCGGAAACTAGTTTTAGCAAAATTATGAAACAGTTTTGCCCCCTGCTTGTTCCTACTGCGACTCCTCTATGCCCCACCATTCTTTATTTGACTCTTAGATGCAGAAAGATTTCTGTTGGATAATAGTTCAAATTTGGTTATGAAGAGTATTGAGGATGAATTGCATCCTTTTTTATATTTTTTTATGTAAGAGTAGGAGAACCGGCATGCAAAGATAACCCAAGTATCTGTGGTCAAAAAAACCTACCTAGAGTGTCTAAAGCATAATATATTTAAAGATCAGAAATAATAGTTAATGCTTATTAAACACTTAACAATGCAGGCTTTGTGTTAAATGCCTAAATGTTCCAATTCATGTTCTTTTACCTAGATGTAAGTGCTGCTATTATTTGAATTCTAGACAAAATAACATGAGGCATAAATAAGTTTATCTTACTTCACCTCTGCTCCATGGGGCACACTGAACTTCAAGATAAACCTACCCATCTTTCACTCAAAGCAGTAGTTCTAATGCCATCAGATGCTAGCAGCAGAAGATCAAAATTAAAATACAGCCACAGTTTTCCTGTCCCCGCTCTGTTTTCCTCAAAGGAAGCACAGAGAGCATTGTTTGACCCTCCTCCCACGCGACACTGCAGCCTAGTCACAACAGATAGCTTCTGCTTGCCTTTGTTTGTGCTTCTTGACATCATGCTCCCCTCTTGTCCTTTATCTTGCATTAGGTGGTGGCTAAAAGAGCTTTAAGGGGTTTGTTCTATCCATTCTTTTCTGAATGTCTGTGCTCCTAGATTCTTCTTTTCGAAAAGTACTGACCTACTTTGGACAGTGCTTTATAAAGGAAGGTCTGGGAGTCTCTCTTCCCAGGTCTACTTCCTCTGCCTGCTCTAAAGTCTGGCTTGGCTCTGAAACAAGGAGCACAGCAGCTCTTTGTGGCTTAGGATTTCTTTTCCTTTCATCTTTCTCATTTTTCTTTCCATTCTAGGCCAGAAGCATTATTACTTGTACTATATCTGCCACTCAGGAAATACTTAGTGGTGTAATATTTATTTTTAATCACTAAGGATTCAATCCTATTTTAAATTTTACAACTGTGGTACATAATGCCGATCTTTGTTGGCAATTGCAGCTGTGCTCTAAGAATAGGTGCTGCATTTCTGTCACACCTTGCATTTGGTAATGCCAACTGGATGTGGATTTCTGACTTTAAGAAGTTCAAGTAAAACACAGCACCCTTGATAACAAGCTAGAGAAAAGCTATGATGACCCTTTATATAGGGGGAATAGCATATAGACAAAGAGGGAAATATTGTTAAAGAATTGGCCTTTCTGATAAGGATAAAGTCACAGCAATTATGTATATGGAAGTATCTGTCCTGCCTGGTCCTGTAGCCATTCAGTCCCAAAGAAACACACAGAGGATTATGTTAATTATAAACTGTTTTGCCTTTTAGCTCAGGTTTATTATTTACTAGCTTATACAATTTAAATTAACCCATAATTCTTATCTATGTTTAGCAATGTAGCTTGGTACCTTTTCTCAGTGAGGCATTCTCATCCCTGCTTCCTTTACATCTGTCTGGTGACTGCATCTCTGTCTTTTCTGTTCCCATAATTTTCCTGGTCTGGTTGTCCTCCCTATACTTCCTGCCTGGCTACTGTCCAATCATCATTTCATTAAACCAATACAAGTGACAAATCTCTATAATGTACAAAAGCATTAAACCATAGATTTATCATATTAAAGTGTCAAGTATAAGTACATGTGTTTGTTCCACTTAGAATGAATCCTCTTTACCTACTTCTCTCTGGCTTTGGCTGAAGTTACATCATGAAAGTAGGGGGTAAGAATGCACAAGCTAGTAATTCTCTTAAGAACTCAGGACCGCGAGGGGTGCACCCACACACTGAGAGAATGGGGATGTTCTATCGGGAACTCACCAAGGCCAGCTGGCCTGGGTCTGAAAAAGCATGGGATAAAACCGGTATCGCTGAACATAGCGGACAATGAGGACTACTGAGAACTCAAGAACAATGGCAATGGGTTTTTGATCCTACTGCACATACTGGCTTTGTGGGAGCCTAGGCAGTTTGGATACTCACCTTACTAGACCTGGATGGAGGTGGGTGGTCCTTGGACTTCCCACAGGGCAGGGACCCTGATTGATCTTTGGGCTGACGAGGGAGGGGGACTTGATTGGGGGAGGGGGAGGGAAATGGGAGGCAGTGGCGGGGAAGAGACAGAAATCTTTAATAAATAATAAATAAAAAAGAATGCACAAGCTAGCATAGTGAAGAGAGAGCAGTGAAATGCTAACTTATGCACATGATTTAACTGATATACACATCAGTTTACAGTAACTGTGGTTTCCTCAAATAGACTTGCATAACATCAGTCACATGAGAAGAAGTTGATCTAACCTCTAGTTTAGAACTATTGCAATTGATTGCTGCTGAAGGAAGGACAATCACTGACCACTGAGGACATAACAACTGGTGAGTTACCCAAGCATTCAAGTGTGAGTGGTCACACTGTCATGCATATTTGGAAGGCTTGAAATGGGGAGGGTGACAGTGAGGTGGCCTAGAGGGAGTTGGAGGCATTTAATAATGAATGGACATGATCAAAGTACATTGTAAAAATATATAAAATTTCAAGAATTAGTAAAAATATTTGAAAATCAATCAAATGAATAATCAAGCATAACAAAAGATATAATGAAAATGGTGTGTATATCTAATATATGATAAAACACAAAATGCTAACAACAAAAGTTTAAATCTTAAGAGCCATCAGGAAATTAGCTTAAAATGATGTGCTTTTCCTCCCTTGAGTACTTAGACTGATGGCTCTAAGTTAGAATATTACAGAAGTACTTGTACATTTATGCTTATTGCAGCATTATTCACAGCAACCCTTCTCAATTCCTCATACTTAGAACTGAACCTATGGTCTTACACATTACTAGCCCATTCTACCACTGAGTTACAACTGCAGCCCACCATAACAGATAAGCTGTAGAATCAACCTATTTTAGAATTAACCTAGTTGTCTCTATATCAGTAGTCACTCTTTTATTGCAGTGTTAAAACACGATGACCAAGGAAACTTATAGGAGAAAGAAGGTATTGGGATTTTGATTGCAGAGAGTTAGGGTTAACCATGACAGAAAAGCAACAAGCATAGAGGTTAGATTAACAAGCTGATATCTCACTTCCTGAACTTTAAGCACAAGGCAAAAAGAGTGTATTAGAAGCATATTAAATTCTGCCTACAGTAATAAACGTCTTTTAGCAAGGCCACACCTCTTAAAATTCACCAACATCACTATGCAGACCAACTGTTCAAATGCTTGAGCCTGTGGGGAACATCTCATTAAAACCACCATAGTATCCAACAAGAGGAGAATGGAGAGAGAAAATGTGGTATATATTTGCTATGGGATGACTCCCACCATAAAGAAGAATGACGTTATGCCATTTTAAAGAAAATGGATGAAACTGGACATAGTATCAATAAGTAAAATATGTCACCCTCAGAAAGAAATGCATTTTCTCCCATTTTGGAATTTTAAGATTTATCTAGATACATAAAATGCATTATTTGAAAATGACACAAAAGTAGAAGCAGGCTAATCTACAGAAACCAATAAGCTAATGGAAGGAGAGTAGGATAGTAAGGTGAGGGATATGTGAAAGAAAGCAAATTCAGAACACATGACACAGTCTCAGAGGAAAAGAATCCTGTGAATACAGTAGATATTCACCAGCGAAGGTTTCTAAAAACAAACAAAAAAAAAAGAAGCAAAGCAAAACAAACAAGAAGCCACACTAAGAAAGAGTTGTGTTTAATTGCTCCAAAACCTAATCCATTTAAATGACTCAAACTACAATATTTGAGTGGCAACAGTGATAAACTGACATTGCATACAGAAAATAATTTCTTTAGCTACAGATAGGACACTGATTATAGTTTACCAGCTTTTGTCAGAAGCAGGAAACTGCTAGAAATATCAGTGAGACATAAAATTGAAGATAGAGACCCTCAGCATTTCTTTGGTGCATACTTCCTTAATAATTGGTGAAATGAAAGACAGTGTGGGGTTGGGGGACGAGCCATAGTGAAGTGAAGGATAAGCAAGTCAGAACCGTAATGCAGGGACATTAGAAAGATTAGTCAACAGTCTCAACAAGTTTGATGCCAAGTAGGGATAGCAATAGAAACAGGGCATTAGATTATTAGATTAATAATCTAGAGTCTAATACACTGCATTGGTGTATTTCCTGTGTGCGCACTGCTGCCCTCATTTCTCTCTCTCTCTCTCTCTCTCTCTCTCTCTCTCTCTTTCTCTCACTTTCTCTTTATAAGTATATCAGTCACAATGAATTGTTTGTCACTTCATTTTAGCTTATTGTGAAGTAACAATATCTTCAGCAGTCATGTTCTACTTGGGTCTCATTTAATAGTAATGAGAATTATACCTTTTCCCTAGTTTGTCTAGTTCACACAAGTTAGGATCTTTTAGAAAGAGGGTCCTTCAGTCAAGAAAATGTTCCCACCAGACTTCTCTTTTAGGCATGTCTGTGGGGCATTTTAGATTAAAATTTGATGGATGGAGACCCAGTCCATTATTGGTTCCTCCCTTGCACAGGTGGTGCTAGGTTTTATAAAAAAGTAGTTTGAACAACCCCTAGGAACAAGCAGCATTCCTCCATGTCTTCTGCTTCAACCCCTGCCCCCAAGTTCTTTCATGAGTTTTTGCCTTGACTTCCATCTGTGATGTACTCTTATGTAGAACTGTAAGGCAAAACAAATCTTCCTTGTCAAGCTGCTTTTGGTCATGGCTTTTATCACAGCAATGGAAACCCCATCAAAGACAAGCTTCAATATATAAATTTGAGAGAGCTTTCCCTCTACAGCAAAATTCATTTGTTTTGTGGGAAACAAAGACTCCTGTATAGAAGTGACAGATGATATCACAGGAAAAATTAGAAAGGGCAAAATCTGGAATTTAAAAACATCTGTGACTTGATTTTGATGACAGACTAACTCTAGCACCCTTATGGTGCTATGTCACCAAAGCCTCTCATCAAATGTCATATCAAAGAGAAGCATATAAGATAAAATCGCATTTCATAAAAACAGGAGGGCAACATTTCTGTCTGGGATTTAGACCTGTACACATTTCAGTCTCAATTCATCAACTCTGCATGCACAGGATTCAGGATATCCTAAGACAGAATCTCAATATTTTACTCAGTTTAAAATAAAAAATAAACAAACAAACAAAAAACAGGCAGAAGAGGAAAACATAGATGACTGTTATATCTGCTAAGGAAATAAGAAAATTAAACCAGAGTGGGACAGTACAAGTGATAAAGGGGATAAGGTTAATGTGATGTGTATAGCTTATGCAGTAGTGGGAAGTTGCACCTGAATTGGTGAGAGAAAAGAATGTAATACATTTATCAATACCATTATTAATGAGTATTTACAATATACTATGTTTCCTTATGATGTCAAAATGTATCCTACTTGTTCATATTTATTAAACTGATACTGTTTGATTTGGTTTAATTTAAAAGTTGGATCAAATTTTATTTATTAAAAGTAAAAAGCACCTTGAAGGGATAATATCATAACAAGGCATTTGATGATACCTATCATGGAACTCCTAGTTCTAGAAACTTAAAACACCAGTTCCCTTCCAAAAAAGTTCTTCCTCAGAAAATACACATGTGTTTCAAATGAACACTAAACCTATTTCCAAAGCTAGACTAAATGTTCACTACCTTCTGCTTCTCTATGAGGTTATCCAAGTAATCTGTTCATGCATCTTTATTATTATTATTATTATTATATTATATATTTAAAACAATTTCTTTTTATTTTACATTCCAATTCAAGTTCCCTCTCCTTCTGCTCCTCCTACTCCCCCTCCCAATTTCTACCCACCTTATTCCCCATCCACTCCACAGAGAGGATGAGGCCTCCCATGGGTAGTCAACAAAGTCTGCCATATCACTTGAGACAATACCAAGGCCCTTCTCCCTGTATCTAGACTGAGAAAGGTAACTTTCTATAGGTAATGAGCTCCAAAAAGCTAGTTCATGCATTAAGAATAGATACTGGTTCCACAGACAGTGACCCCACAAATTGCCCAAGCCATATAACTGTCACCCACATTAAGAGGGCCTAGTCTAATCCTATGCTGGTTCCCCAGCTGCCAGTCTGGAGTCAGTGAGGTCCCACTAGCTCAGGTCATCTGTTTCTGTTGGTATCCCCATTATGGTCTTAACCCTTTTGCTCAAATTATAGCTCCTTATTCTCTACCACTGGACTCTGGGAGCTTGGCCCAGTGATTAGCTGTAGTTCTCTGCATCTTCCATCATTTACTGCATGAAGGTTCTATGATAACAATCAAGGTAGCCATCAATCTAATTACAGGGCAACAGTAGTTAAGGCACCCTTTCCACTATTGCTTAGATTCTTATCTGGAGTTATCCTTGTGGATTCCTGGGAATTTCCCTCATGCCAGATTTCTAGCTAATTCCACAAAGGTATCTCTTTCCTTGCTCTTCCTATTTCTCTATCATCTAAGAGAAGCTTCCTGACTCAGCTTTAGCTGCAAAACCCTTCAGCTCTTTAAGGGCACCATTCTGTAACAATGAAGGCCAGCTTGTTGGGGTTTCTGTCCAACCCAGTACCCCAAAGCTGGCAAGTCCCAAAGAAAATCACACAGAGAACTCCATAGGTTATAAAACTGATTGGCCCATTAACTCAGGCTACTTATTAGCTCTTGCAGCTTATATTAACCCATTGTTCTTATCTATGTTAGTCACATGGCTAGGTACCTTTCTCAGCTGGGTAGATTACACCCTGCTTCTCGGTGGTCTGGGTCGGAATGGGAAGAATGGGCTTCCTCCTTTTTAGCATTCTCCTGTTCTCATCACCCTAGCTCTACTTTCTGTTTGGTTAACCCACCTATACTTCCTGTCTGGCCAATAAGAATTTATTTAAAACATGATTGGCAGAATACAGACAATTCTCCTGCACCACTTCCCCCTCTTTTTTTTAAAGAAAGGAAAATATTCATAGTCCATTTTTGGGGGAATGTGGGTGTAGTTTTTCAGGCTACTTCCTGCTGGTTGAGGGTGCTGATAATCTTATGGGGAACTAAAGAAAATTTAGAGTTATAATTAAGTCCTCACTAGAGTATCCTATGAGTCTTGATCATCTCAGGAAGCAGTCTTGAATCCATTCTGGATGTAGAACTCAGCCATCCGGGCCATCTGTTTCTACCGGAGATTTTTCAGGTGGTCTTCATTGATCAAACTGGATTTTTCTTAGCTCAGAATGAAACCACAGCCTCTCATTTTCTTTCAAAACAAAAGCAAAATCTCTTCTCCAAAGTAACATACATTTTGACTTCAATTTTGAAGTCAAGGTATTTTTAAAATACCTATCATGGATTAATTCAGCAGCATCTATAAGCAAATATCTTTTAGTGGCTGTTGCTCCTTCCTCAGCATTCAAACAATTTATAGAGAACATAATAGCATATAGTATCAAGATTCTTTGTGTATTTTCCATCTTTCTGTGGCTTTCTCTATTTCTTTTATTTTTACTTTTAACTTTTGGCTTTTTGAGACAGGTTCTCTGTGTATCTTTGTCCTGGAACTCACTCTGTAGAGCAGGCTATCATTGAACTCACAGAGATCAGCTTGTCTCTGCCTCCCCAGTGCTGGGATTAAAGGTGTATGCTACAATACCTTGAACTCACAGAGATCTGTCTGTCTCTGCCTCCCAGGCATTGAAGTCACAGAGGTCAATCTACCTCTGCCCCTTGAAGTCACAGAGGTCAATCTACCTCTTCCTCCAAAGTGTTGGGATTAAAAGTGTGTACCACCACACCCAACTACTCTCTATTTTTACTTTAAAAACTTTAACCTTTAGCCTGCATATATTTTAACACACTGTAAAACATTTAGATAATGTATATTTCTTTTTTCTGACCACATGAGTCTTTAATTTACCAAGGAATATTGGTAGTATTAAAGCCGTTGCTTTGACAGCTGGATCCAGCCCATTCCTTAGCTTTAAAATCCAGCTAATGGCTGAGGTACCAGCTGTAGCCATTTTTATTGGCACAACTCCATGCTGCTCCTTTTACTACAATATATTCTGTTACATTAATAGTTTCATCATAAGAGATGATTTTAAAAATTGTGCTTGAATTCTACATTCTTCTTTTACTATGACTTAGTTAATTGGAGCCTTCCTACCTTATGATTAAAACATGCATTACAAAGGCAGGTCAATGGCTACTGAAGTTTTCTTCAAATGAATTGTTGACTTTGGTAGGTGTCTTTGTTAGTGTTCCATTGCTATGAAAAGACATCATATTCATGGCAACTCTTACAAAAGAAAACATGTAACTGGGGACTTGCTTATGGTTTCACAGGGTCAGTCCATTATCATGATAATAGGGAATATGGCAGCAGATGGAAATGGTGCTGGAGAGGCAGCAGTCAAGGAGAGAGAGAGACTGGTACTGACATAGGCTTTTAAAACATCAAAGCCCAGTCCCAGTGACATACTTCCTCCAACAAGGCCATACCTCCTAATGCTTCTAATCATTTTAAACATATTTACTCTCTGGTAACTAAGCAATCACATATATGAGCCTATGGGGCCAGTTTTATTAACAAAGCCACCATAGCCAACTACTGGACCGAATGCCAATACAGATATATCTTGGATGTATTATAATCTATAGTAGTCAAATAATGCAGGTGATCTCTGTAGGCTTTCCACCCCATAGTTAAAACTCAACTGGTCTCCACTCAAGTTAGTAACTTATTAATAGAAAGAAGTTGAGTTTCTTAACAACGTGAATACAGGTTCAGGTCCACCAACATTTACCATATGTACTACATTCTTGGAACTAAAGATGCAGAACTCTGTACAATGGAAGTTGACTGTCTAGCTAGCCCACACAGCAGTTTATACCATGTGTAAGTAAAACACTGTATTGAAAGTACTGCAGAGTTTAAGAGCTCAAGTATATTATTTTCCAAAATAACTGACACATTATTTTTCTCCAGTGCTAATTTATAAAACAGTGTCCTTTTCTTAACCTGTCTGAACATTTACCTCTTAATTTTCAGAGACCATGATTTGATTAAATAACTTTTCGACAGCAGATTTGCAGACAATACATGCAAAGAATAGAATTAGTGATCATGTACAGTAATTGAGAAAGGCTTTGGAGACTTTATAAATGAATTGTCTACTTGTAAGACATCCCTTTGCTGTTATTTTCTGGGTCTGAAAGAGGCATGTAAATCCAAATACTGTTTTAAGTAATTTAAATTTTTGTCCACATGATTGTGGGCAAAGTATTAAAGACAAATATGGCCACCAACAATTTAAAATGTTTTGTTACCCTATGAAACACATATCTGCAATTTCTGATGAATCATTAATTTCAAAAGGTATTTTTTATATTAAGATTTTAAAGTTAAATTTGATTTTAAGCTGGTCACATCCACGGTACAAATGAACAGGGCAGGAAGTGACCCCTTGAAGCTTCAGTTCTCGACAAGATTTCCTCAGGATCCTGTAATGGGGGAATTTTCTCTTCTTAGCAATTATGTCCTTAGGGATTTGCTATTGCTTTCCATTATTCTAAATGACTAGCTTTTATGATGCTTTGCCTAGATAAAAGGACACACTTAAATTCTGTGTCCTTTTTTTTTTTTTAGTTCTATGGTCTGGAATCCAGAAACTTGAGCTAACTAAATAGACGCAAAATTTAAGATTACATTCATTAGCAGAGAGATGCATAAGGCAACCCTGCCAGCTGACATCTGCCACAGTCTCTGCAGCATATTCTTTTCAGGCTACCTCCGACAAGACAAATTATTTCTACTACCAGATTCTGTCTTAAAAGTATCTGTTGTTAGCCAATGGCAGGAAACGCCTATCTGGTAGATATCCTAGGTAGGTTTATCACTGCTGTGATAAAACACCATGCGCAAAGCAAGAGAGAAAATGGTTTACTTTGTTTATGATGCCAAATCACTATTCATCACTTAAGGAATCAGGATAAGAACTCAAGCAAGACGAGCTGGAGAAGAGGACATAGTGGAATGATGACGATGGACTTGCTCCCTCTGGTTTGTTCATGCTCTGCTTTCTTACAGAACCTAGGACCACCAGCCCAGGGATGGCTCCATTCACAACCGTCTACACCCTTAATTAACCACTAATTAAAAAAATGCCCCACAGACTTGCCCATAGCCAGATCACAAGGAGGCATTTCTTAATTTAAGTTACCTCCTCTCAGATGATATTAGCTTGTATAATATTGATGTACAACTACCTAGAAAAGAAGAAAAGTTTGGATACAATTTAAATTTCTTTTGTGGGTATAGCTAGTGAAGTCTAAGGCTCTTTCTCTATGAATACCTATTACGTTTTTATAATACTACGATATTGTAAACTGTATATACAATGTGGATATAAGCTTTTTTTTAAAAGTAGGTCCAGAAACTGCAATTCTCATCACAACACAATCAAATGTTTTAGCTGTCTTCTATCACAACCAAGACTTCCTTGAAATACTGATACTAATTTTGAAAAAAAAAATTCCATCTTTTTTCTTCAAAATATCTTGTCTTTCTCTTTATCATTTTTATCAGCCAGATTTCAATATAAACCTGTACTTTCCAACATTAATCCTTTGAGAACTGATAATTTCTACATCCATCTGAAAATAAATGATTATACTGGATTTATTATTTTAGTCTTCAATGTCTTCACAATAGTTATAGTGTGTCATATTCTTGAGCTTACTATCTTATAATAGTATAATGACCATACTCTTATTTCCAGATAATGTCCATAACTTGGTCTTCCAGATTTAAGCACTAATAGTCACTTGATAACCACCACACCATGTCATGACTTTAGAAATTCATTGAGAACCATTTTAGGCCAAAAAAGTCTATGACAGATACAGATCCTGATATTTTATGACTTAAAATTGATATAACTTTGTATATCTTGCAATAAAAGAATAGAGAATTATGACTGCAGATTTGCATCCAGTCTGCAGGATCCTTTGCAGAGAAGTCCTGGTACTGTTTCATTAGCTTCCTTCAGATTTTCAGACATTCCTTGGTGATTTCAGTCACCTGTACCTCTCTGGCTCTGAATTCCAAGACTCCCTGAGCCCTCAAAGTCATTTATGAGGTAACAACTCTAAATTTTTAAGTGTATAGAATGGCTGAGTACACTTGTCCCAAGATTATCAAAGCTAGCCTTTAACTTTCATAAGACAAAGAATTTTTCAGAAACAAATATAGTACATACGTAATAAACAATGAAAAATGGAGAATATCCTGCCAAGGTCAGTAGGGGAGGCAACAGTAGGAATAGTTATTGTTATGTGTAAATAACTTTCACTTTTCTCTCTATTTTATGCTGGAACAAAATTATATCTATTTTTGGATGGATTTCTTCTCACAGCAACGGAAAACAAAAACTAATACAATTCTTTATAACACTGTACCAACTTCATTATTTCATCTCTAGTTAAAGGAGCAAAATCTCTGTTTTTTAGATGCACAGACTACTGGAATAACAGACTAGAAATCTTACCGAGGTGCCTATATCCTTTAGTGTTTCAGAAAGCTATAGCCTACACTTCCAATTCAGAATAGAAAAAATTCTAGGACTTGAGAAGAGAATGTCACTACTCTTTCTCTGTGTTCCTTATGGTAAAGAACTAGAAATTACTGTTGTACTTCTCTCTGCAAGCAGTAGACATAGGGTCAGTGTTGACACTGAATACCAACAGTAAGTACTCAGTACTTAATTGTATGTTTATTTCCTTATTAAGGATGTGGGACTTGGAGTATACTTTCAAATATTGTGTACTTAGGCTATCTCTTTTTGCATTCTTGATCATTAGAGTTCAATAGAATGACCAAACATCACAAGCTGTTGCCATTGCTCTTGATTGCACTCAAAAACTTGATGGTAAGACATCAAATATATGAGGACATATATTTGAGTAGTATAATGTGATGGAATCAAACTAGTACCAACCTGGAATCTTCATCTTTACTGATTAATTTTCATAGCACTGAAAGGTACTGTGTGTTCTATTGGGAAAAAAGAATCTACTGCCTTTCCCAGCCACAAATCAAGCGAGCTGCAATAATGGCTGGCTTAGAAGAATATGTCCATTGATACAATAGTGACATTAATGTTATGGGAGTAAGAAATCACTTCACAAGACAGAACACATTCCTAACAGTGGTAAAGGAACTCAAAATCCACAATTTACTAGATCATAGGCCCTTGGAAAGGGCCTGTAAATAGTAATCTGCTAAATCAGTGTTTCTCAACTTGTGGGTTGTGACCTCTTCAAAGGCTGAATGACTCTTTCATAAAGGTTGCCGAAGACCATAGGAAGACATGGATATTTACATTATTGTCCTCGACAGTAGCAAAGTTATGATTATGAAATATCAATGAAAATAATTTTATATTTGGGGGGTCACCACAATAAAGAACTATATTAAATGATATATCACAGAATAAAGTAAATCTAAGTTTTTATCCTTATAGCCATAAATTAGTACATCTCTCAGTTCTCAACAGAGAAGATTCCTTTTGAAGTAGATGATAATTAGTATGGAAATACACACCTGGTCAACTTGCAGAGAATAAAAGACTATGGAGTGTTCAACTCTAAATGAGTCATCTATATCACACTCTCACAGTGCTTATAGATCCGCATGGAGTGGGGTGGAAAGATTGTAAGAGCCACAGACAGTAGACATATTCAGTGTGGAATTATTTGCTGGACGTGACAACAGCACTGCAAACATAAAGTCACAGGGGCTGGAACAGCTTGTGGAAGACATGCACCAGCTAAGGCAAGGAAAATATCTCAGCATGGACCATGGAAGGGCTCATGAAGCTCAATCCCTATTTGAGGGGCTGTTGGCAGCTAATGGATACTAGAGAAGTATTTAAGAATCAGTTTTCTTCAGAGACATGGTGGTCCTTAAAATGCTACATGTGTTGTAGTGGATTGACCTACATTCTCCTAAAGGCAATGTGAACTGAGCCTTGAGTGTAGCAACAGCAATGCATATGAATTTAGGAGAAAAATGAGGAGGGAGAAAAGGAGGAATTTGAGAGGAGGCAATGGAAGGTATTTTATATTTGATCAAATATATCAAATAAATTTTAAATATTTTAATACAATCAACATAGCAAAAGTGAAACAATACTAACAAGAATTTTTGTGGGTGGGTTTAAATATCAGCAACACAGAGAAAATGAGAATGATTTGGCCTCACTAAATGCTGCCAAACATTAGACATTTATGGATATGCTTTACATTTCCTCTGTCTTTCTTTTTGCCATTGGCATCATTTAGTTATTCCAAATAGAGAATGTAACTCAGTCTGGTGTCTTCTCTGCAACCTCAACACTTTGAGCTACATAATCTCCTTATTAAATATGGTTTCTCCATTTTTACTTTAGGATAGGAAAATGTAATAGGAACTGAGTATTTCTCCTATGTATAATGCAGCATAAATTGAACTCTAAATAATTTTGGAGTCACTCAGTATTTAGGATTATTTACACCACTACTGCTTTCCAATTACACGGCTAGACAGAGTTGATTTACAATTCATTCTCTATAAATTTGATATACTCAATCACTAAGACATGAGATGAGTTAAATTGTATACCATGTAATCAATTAATTAATACAATTGATATTATATAATAAAGATTAAAGAAGAATATTAAAAATACTAAGGGGTCTCTTTTATTGTTTTATTATGCCGTACATTTTTGTCTACTACCCCCTTCTTCCCCTCTCTCCTTTTACCTTCTCCATTGGCCACCATGCTCTTTAACGAAACTTTTTCCTTGTAATTGCTTAGATAATTTTTTTTTTTACTTAACACCACAAAATTCTACAGTCCTACCTAGCCAATAAAATACTGAAAATGGTTTATCAAATACTTATACCCATCTATTTTGGGTAATGAATTTTCACTGCCTCTGCTGTCTTCATCTGTTCTTTATATTTTCATTATTCTCATTCAATCTGTGATAATTAGATAGAGACACTCTTGGGAAGAGCAAAAGAAAGAACCTGGGGATGACAGTTGCTTTACAAGTACTATATAAGATAGATGAATCATAATACACCTCCTCTGTGCCTTCATCCATAAGCCTTTCAATGGATTTTCTTAACTGCAAATTTTATATTTGATTATAGGACAATATTAAATTATTTCTTTAAACAAATATATAAAGTAATTATACACTGTTTAACACTATAGACATTTTGAAGATCTATCTTGTTTTATTTTTTCTGTATAAGGCTATCATATAGAAATTATTTTCTATTATGAGTTTGGTTAGAAATATATTGACATTATGATCAGGAACAGCTTAGTGTGACTTAGTTTGATGATATAATCATACTGTCAAAGACTTTGTATTCAGAGAAATTTAATGACTTGGATGAACTTGGAAAATTAATTGAACAGTAAGTCTCAATTTGTTCACCAATTAAGTGGAACTTAAAGAAGGCTTAATATCATCAGTGTTTAAGACTAACAAGTTTTGCTAAGTCCAACTATATGAGATCTGAATGCCGCTGTAAGCAAGCAGAGAAATGATGCACCTTTTACAGATGCTTTGGTCTTGTGTTATTCTGACTAATAAGAAAGATCACATCTACAGAGAAAGCCTTTATATTTACACATGAATATTATCAGTAATTATTGTTATGAAGCAGAAAATACATAGTGTCAAAGGTGGCAGATCTCTAGTAGTATCAGGTTTCTTTGGTTTCACTGAAATAGGTAAATATCTGTAGGAGTCTGGCTGGTTTTAAGAGAGTCTGCAATCATTGTTCATTGAAACAGACCTTGGCTCCTATCACTCTGCTGCTACTTTAAAGGTATGTGCACTTTTCAAGCATGTGGTATATATCTGAAAGAAACAGTGGGATTTATTGTTCATTTACTTATTCATTTGTTTTGTGACACTGGAGAATGAGGCCAGAATTGCGCTAGGTAAGCACAATGCCATGGAGCCTGATGAGGGATATTGAAATGGGTCAAAATTCATATTCTCAAAGAATATCCAGGTGTTTTGTAAGATGCCTCACTTCCATTCTCTTTGCTGTGTTGAAGAAATATCAGCACTTTTTTATTGTCTTTTGGCTATTTTCAGACATAAACATTAGAGATAATTAATAGCCATACAAAAGAATCATTTTCCATAGACATGAAAATAGAAATTTAGAATTAACAAAGATATATTGATTTTGTTTCTTCCCTTTAGAATTCATGTTTAGGTCTGTCAATTCATTTCATTATTTTTGTGTTTGTGGTTGGCACATATGTGCTGGGAAATTATATTTTCCTGGCCCCCAAACAAATTAATGAGACAAATAGAACCTTTTATATGTAATCATCTATATCCATGAGAATTATGATTACACGCTCTTCTAAAATTTATCCCTTTATATGCAGTGCATTTTAGATGCTCTTCCTAGCAGAATTCCTGCAAGCATTTTTCATGTATCCCATTTAAAAGTCTGATATCCATGCTCTGGATACATCAGAGCCTTTTAAAAGATTCCTAACTGTTGTGCTCAGCTCAGTGTGTCATGGAAGGCCAAGTCTGTGAATGTGGTTAAAATAATAAGTTTAGCATTTCTACTTGTGTGGCCATGAGCAAATGGCTTATATTTCCTCTTCCAGGAAATGGAGATAATAACCTCTGCCTCAGAGGATTACCCAGGGGATTGATTGCGAGAGTGGAAGAAAGCTGCTCGTTCTGTGCCAAGCTCTCTGATGATCAGCAGCTCTCGTCATTACAAAGCTCACTGTCTGACAAAGTAGCTCATTTCGCTGCTCAGCAGTGCTGACACTGGAAGGCATTGCTTCTGTGCTGTGCTGATCGTGCTCCCTGTATCTTCCTTGTCCTGCTCTGATTGTCTGTTTTACTCGGTTAGCTTTTATTTTATGATTAGCCATGTGATCATCATTCAGCTTGAAAAAATTACAGCAGATGCTTTTATCCTTACTGTTGTCTTCAGGCTAAATATGCTCTCTGCCTTCATCCTTTTCCATAACATGTATTTACAGCTTCCTTGCTTTCCTATTTGTCCTGTAGCCTGTGAAGGTCACCCTCAAAATACTGAGGCTGAAACTCAATGCTGAATTGTAGCTGTGGTATGGACTAAAATGGAGTGTTAATCTTTCTCTGAACATGGGACAGGTTGCAGGAATTACCCCCAGAATATACATAATTCATTAATTCTGTTATTACCTTATGGATAATCTGCTTTCAAGTAATGCAACTACAAGTTTCAAGCCCTTTTCTTTTTACTTTTCTTTCTTGTTGTTGCTATTGTATTCACATTCTCAATTGTAAAGAGATTTGCATGCTCCATTTTGAAGTAGTGATAGCAAGTGCAAGATAGAATGCTGAATACCTACTAGAAGGTGGGGCTTGGTGAAGTGCTTTGGACTTGCCATTCTTCACTTAAATCAGTCCTCTAAAGCAGAAGCTTATATTGACTTAGATGATCATATAAAATCCTTACTACTTCCTTTGACAAGGCAGGAAGTATTACACTGTAGAGGTTTACTGACCAATTGTAGTAAGAGTCTTTCAGCATTGGTTTGTGAAATTTCATTCAGTCCTTTCTAAGACTACCATAGGAAAGCCCACAGTTATGTGATTTTCCTTGTATCTTTCTACAACTGAAATATTGACCCAGAAAAAGAAAGTGACATCCATTCATTAAAAATGTATTTTCTTATTTTATTTCTAGTTGCCAGAAATCATAGTGTATACATTAATTCACGACAATGTACTTTATTACAAAGTCATTGAAATTATGCTATATGGATAGACAGGAACATAGATAGCATAATCGTCTCAGAGAGGCCTCATCTTGAAAAAAAAATGAAAACAGATGCAGAGATCCACAGCCAAATACTAGGCTATGGTTGGTGAATCCTGCTGAAGAGGGAGAAGGACTGTGGGAGCCAGTGGGGTCAAGGATGCCACAAGAACACTGTCTACAGAATCAAATAACTTGGAATTGCAGGGGCTCACAGAGACTAAACCACCATCAGTGAGATTGTATGGGTCTTACTTAGGTCCTCTGCATGTATATTTTGGTTGTGTATCTTATTTTTCTTGTGGAACTCCTAACAGTAGGTGTAGGGACTGTTTCTGACTCTTTTGCCTGTTTTGTGGGCCCCATTCTTTCTACTGGGTTGCTTTATCCAGCTTTAATATGAGGAGAGTTGTGTAGTCTTATTGAAACTTGATGTGCTATGTTTGGTTGATATCCCTGGAAGGCCTGCCCTTTTCTGAAGGGAAATAGAAGAGGAGTAAATGCGTGGGGACCTGGGAGGAGAGGAGAGAGGGAAAAATAAATTTAAAAAGCAAAAAATGAAAACTGTCAAACAATAATGAAAACCCCAAACACCAAAAGTCAACCAGAAAAAGACAAACAGAAGACTTCCAGAAGCAATGAGGCATTGAAAGGCATGGGGAAGACACAAATCCTCCCACTCTGAGGAAACACCATGAGCCAGATTTTTTATAGAGGAACCATGATCATTTCTCATCTATAGAAAATCATGTCACTAAAAACCCTTTGTCCAAGTTCAAGCTTCTGTGCTTGAATGGAATAGAACTGTGAGATATGATGTTTTCAGATATGACTAAAGAATCTCAGAATGAGATATTGGATTTGATGTGGGCTGGAGATCACTGACTGCTATCCGTATAATCTAAAGGATATGGAGAAGTTTTGAAGGAAGAAGACCAAGGCCAAACTAGATCCAGAAGAATAATTAATGCTGCTAGACGCAGTAATGCAAGGGTTGTCCCCGAGCATGAAGAAGGTGGGACCTTCTAATGTTTTAGAGGCAGTATAGGCCTGTCAGAAATTTGGTTAAAGACTAAGAGAAAAAAATGTGGTTTGTTTTAAGTCAGAAAGTTAGATTAATTTCTGGCAGCACTGCAACTCTATTCTTCTGTAGATCACTTGAGCATCCTGACAAACCACCCTGTCTGGCTCCAATTTTCTCTATGTAGCAGTTCTTCAAAGGGCTAATTTAGTACTAGAGGGGCAATATACTCAGCTTCATATCATGCTAAAAGTTTCATTGTTATATATTTTATTTTGTTACACAAAATTTGTTGAGCACCGAAAACATGTTATGATTCTCAACAAATCTTTGTTACACAGGAATTTATGCACCAGAGAGGAGTAGATGAGAACACTTATGTAGATCTGTAGTGTGTATATCATAATACAAATTCAGAATTGTATGAAAATATTGTTTGTGTATGAAACGTATCAGAACACAAACATTTTCAGGAAATTATTCTTGGCTGGAGAAAGGTTAATGAGCTGGTATGAAGGCTGGCTGTGCTAATAATAATAGAGAATGAGATGGTGAGATCCAAAGTACTGTGGTTTGCTACAGAAGACCAAGCTAATCAGCACAGCAGTATGGGTGTAGGAGAGATTCATAAAGCCCACCACTAACTGAGGAACTATTGGCAATTGACTGCTGCTATGGAAAATAGAGCCATTTTTTAATTATTTATTTTATATCTTGACCACAGTTTCCCCTCTCTCCTCTCCTCCTAGTACCTCTCCCCAACTTCTGTTATTCTCCCCAATCATCTCCTCCATTTCTATTTAGAAAAGGTCAGGTCTCCCATGGATATAATAAAACATGGCATATCAAGTTGTAGTAAGACTAAGAATTCCCCCTTGTATTAACTTTCGGCAAGGCAACCCAATATGAGGAACAGGGTCCCAAAAGGCAGCAAGAGTCAAAGACAGCCCCTGCTCCAACTGTTTAGAGTCTCACTAGAAGACCAAGCTATACAACTGTCTCATATATGTAGAGGGCCTAGGACAGTTCCAGGCAGGTTCCCTGATTGTTGGTTCAGTCTGTATGAACGTCTATGAGCCCAACATTGTTGATCCTGTGAGTTTTCTTGTGATGTCCTTTACCCCCCTGTCTCTTACAATCAGTAGGTTTCCTTGAACTTGGCCTAATGTGTGGTTGTAGGCATCTGTATGTTTCCATTAGCTTCTGGATAAAGGCCCTCTGAAGACAATTTGGCTAGGCAATAATCTATGAATACAGCAGAATATTATATAGAATTATATAATAATTTTGGCTTTATCTTAGGTATCTGTGCCATCTAGTATCCAGGTCCTTAGAATGTGTGGCCCCTGTTAGATTTCCTATGCTTAAATAGCTGTCTTCTTACCCATGGGCAAATGGACACCAAAAATTAGTCTTACTAGATTATAGAAAAATAAGAGGGCATGGGAACTGGAGATATATCTTAGCAGTTTAGAGCACTTGCTACACTCCCAAAAGTCAAGAGTTCAGTTCTCAACATCTTCATCAGATGGTACTCGATTACCTTAACTCCAAGGCATCCACTAATAATAAACACTAATTATCTATATATTTCATGATTTAATTCTTAGTGACTTCTACTAGTTAGAATATAGGACTTTTTTATGGTGATGTGGTTA
This sequence comes from Neodon shergylaensis, assembly GCA_025134845.1. Classification (NCBI taxonomy): domain Eukaryota; kingdom Metazoa; phylum Chordata; class Mammalia; order Rodentia; family Cricetidae; genus Neodon; species Neodon shergylaensis. Next base: position 8,050,424 of record JABTXL010001671.1, read on the forward strand.
TTTTACTTAATATTAAAGGTTTTTTTTTTGTTTTGTTTTTGGTTTCTCTGTGTCGCTTTTTTGCCTGCCCAGGAATTAGCTCTTGTAGACCAGGCTGGCCTTGAACTCACAAAGATCCTCCTGCCTCTGCCTCCCGAGTGCTGGGATTAAAGGCTTGTGTCACCACCACCCAGCAAGGTCTTGTGGTTTTAAGTTCAAATGTTGGAAAGAAGAAACACAATTACATTTTAACTATAAGTTTATCATATAATGGAATAATGAATACCTTTATTTTTTATTCATTTTACATACCAACCACTATTCCCCCTTCCTCCCCTCCTCTTCCTCTCCCGTACCTTTCCCCAACCTACTATCTTCCAGTCCGAATCAACAAAGTCTGGCACATTTAATTAAGGCAGGAGCATGGCTAGGCAAGACAATTTACAATGTGGAATATGCTTCAGAAAGTCAGGTCATGCACTAGAGAAAGATCTTGGACACACTGTCAGAGGTCCCACAAACAAACCGGGCTATAGTACTATAGCCCACATGCAGAGGGCCTGCTTAGATAGCATGCAGTATCCTCAGCTGTTACTCTAGACTCGTGAACTCCCGCAAGTTCAGGTCAGCTATTTCTCTGGGGTTTCCCATCATGAGCCTGACTTATCCTAGCTCATATAATCCCTCTTCCCTCTCTTTGACTGAATTCCCATAGCTCAGCCTGGTGATTTTGGATCTCTGCATTTGCTTCCATCAGTGACTGGATGAAGGTTCTACGATGACAGTTATGCTAGTCACCAATCTGATTACAGGCGAAGGCCAGTTTAGGCACCCTCTCCACTCTTACTAGGGATCTTAACTGGGTTCATCCTTGTGGATTCCTGGTAGTTTCCCTAGCATCAGGTGTCTGCCTAGTCCCATAATGGCTCCCTCTATTGTGAAATCTCTTTCCTTGCTCTCCCACCCCATCTCTCCCTTAACTTTACCAACAAGTTCCCTCATGTTCTCTTCCCCTATCCCCTCTCCTTTACTGATACTCCATACCAATTTACCCAGGAGATCTCATCTATTTCCGCTTCCCAGGGAGATCTGTGTGTCCCTCTTAGGGTCATCCTTGCAACTGTGTTCATAACATAGCAGCATTATTTGTAGTAGACAGAACCTGGAAACAACCTAGATTTTGGTAACTGAAAAAATGGATAAAGAAAACGTAGTACATTTACACAATGGAGTATTACTCAGTTGTAAAGAACAATAATATTGTGAAATTTGAAGGCAAATGGATGAAACTAGAAAAATAATCATTCTGAGTGAGGTATCCCAGACCCAGGAAGATAAGCACAGTATGTACTCACTAATAAGTGCATATTAAGCGGTAAAGCAAAGGATAACCAGGCCACAATCCTCAACTCTGGAGAAGCTAGGTAACAATGAATATATTTCATGTGGACATTTCTTCCTCATTGATCTCTTTTTCCATGGCACTTCCATCTCTTTATGAAGAAGAAGCAGCTATGACAATTTTATTAGGGATAATCGATCAATTTGTATTGTACACAACAATTAGGTATCACTGAAGAAGAGTAATTCTTTCTCTCTCAACAGTCATTAGTTGATTATAGTTATTTTTCTAGAGGGTGGTTATTTTTGAGATGTTCCCTTTCTTTGTTGCCATGCTCATTGATACTATTGTTCAAGTCTTTTTTGTTTAAGCATCCATGTTATTGGGATATCAGGTATATAGCTTCTCAGTTAATATTAGGAAACATAATCTCAAATCAGGGTTCTGAGCATACAACTGTTAAAATATTTCCACTCTTTATTCTATAATGTTTCCTGAGCTCTATATTCAGGTTAATAGCCATTGTTCAGATTCTAATCGTGTATATGTGTGTGTGTCATATAATACATATTATGTATATATGCTATATACATATATATGTGTGTATACAATACATACATATCTATATATGATCATCCCATTTTACCCAGGAACATATTTATCTTTGATAAACCCATTCTGTACTAATTTATTTTATTAACCAAATTCTGACATATACTCAGTCTCTTATATTTAAAAGTCATACAAAAAAGTCATTCAATTTAAGCATTTTCAGTAATACTATTTGCAGTACACCATTTTAATTAGAACCCAACTTGAAGCAATCAATTTTTCAAAGGAACCACATTCACACAAATTTACACTGAATTTATTTCCTGAGAAAGAAGTGCTTTAAAAACACTTAAAATTTTAATAAAATGAATTTAGCTTTGTGTGTCTTACAAAATAGGTCTAAAGCACCTTACATTTAATCTGTGTGTAACTCGGTACTTTAAAAATAAGGAGTGTTTGTAGTCTATTTTCAATGACTTTGTATTTAGTGAACTGGTAAAAAGTTTATTTATGAAGTGTTTTAACATGACTAATAATATCCTGATGATTTAGATTGGAAATTAATTATAGGCAACAGGATTTTTATACATTGTATCCAAATAGTTCACTCTCATAATGTAAAGCACAATATAACATAGATTTCATAAAACCAGAAATAGGTAAATTCCTGCCATCTACAAGGATGTTCACAAGATGGCCTTGCCTTAAGTGTGTGACATTAACACATGGAAATAGAAGCACTCACTTGTGACTTTTTCTTACTTTCTTTCTGTGCGCCTAATCCACATTTCAAATTTCTAGATAGAGGAAAGGAAGTATCATAGGAGGCTTTTCCTTGAATCTATAGATTTTATTTCTGCCTCTGTAATAGGCGCTGACCTAAGTCTTGTCCTTGCCACAGGCTCTGAATGATGGAACTTTGAAGGTTTCCTTTTTTTTCATTCCAATAAGGCATGGTGTGAGGAAGAAACTGATTTCCCTCCCCTTAAATATAACAAACTCCCAAAATGAGAAAAGCACAGTGGTAATAGTCACTACTATAATGCTTAGAAAAGTCTGTAATAGAATTCTGAATCTTTCCATATTCTCCTTGATATTCTAAATAGAAGCTGAGATAAAAACGTCAGGACAACATATGAATCAGCTTAGCATTTAAGAACATGCATTATTAAAAGGTATTAAAATGTCATGTCATAAAAGCTACATTACCATTGTTTTAAAGGTTAGATGCATTACACATGTTCTTAGATTATTAAGAAATCTATAAAAGCTATCTACATATACATATATATTTATTTTTACAACTGTAAACACATATATTCTGTATCTGCAACCATGCATGTACACACAGATTCATGTATATATAAATAATGTGTGTATGTGAGTGTGTGTTCATATATATATATTCATAATTGATGGGACGGAAATAAATATATTGATTAATTCATATATCTTAAATTTATATAGGAAGAGAGAGAAGATAGGCAGACAAAAAGAAAGAACAAGACCTAAAGCACAGAAGAGAGATTCTGTCATTGATAATAGGCAATCATCAGTCCTATCCAGCTAGGAAGAGAGCAGAATAAATGTAGTGGTTTCATAAATTGCCTTCATAGTCCAAGAATCAGGAAAATATAGGAATTCTTTTATGATCCTTTGGCCGAAAGTGGTTGTTTGCTAGATCCTATCCAATTTCCTTTGACCCCTTCAGTAATGGCTGAGTGGCACTTCACTTTCATGTCTTATTTCATTTTATCCTAACACTCCATAAAGACACATGTTGTTCTCCGTAGGTTGTGGATGGTAAAACCAGGGATTTGAATGACTTACTTAATGACATGCTGCTGCCCTTTCCACCCTTAGAGAGCTTGATTCTGACAGCATTTTCAGGGGCTGTCAGTGGAAATTTGGGTTGAGGACTGTCTCTATCAGAATGAAATCATTTGGAATTACTTACTTTAAAAGTAGATTGCTGGAGCAGGAGAGATGGCTCAGTGGTTTGTAATACTGACTTCTCTTCCATAGGACTTAGGTTCAATTCTCGGCATCCATAGTAGTTAACCACTGTCTGTAACTTGAGTTTGAAGACCTCTAAAGCCCTAACTTGGGTGCCTGGGCACCAGGTATACAAGTGGTACACAGATATACATGAAGTGTAAAACACCATACACACAAAATAAATAATTTTTAAAATAGACGTTTTAAGTTTTTTAAACATTTTAAAATTTTATTTTAAAAATAAAATTATTCTATTGGTAACTACAACTGTTCTGACACTTAAGCATCTCTAAGACTCTTAAATCTACATTTCTTTTATTTTTAACTTCTTTTAGATATTATTTCAATACACACACACATACACACACACCATTTGCATTCTTAGTTTCTGCAGAGCTCTGAAAAGTATGTTATATCACCTAAAACTGAAGTGGCAAATGTTTGTGAGCTACCATGCAAGAGTTGAGAAGGGAACCTCGGTCTTTTGCACAAGTAGCAATTGCTCTTAATCACCGAGTCAACTCTTCAGCTTGAAACTGATTTTCTTATACACATCAGAAGTAGTTATTTTGTTTATCAAAATTCCAAGATTATGATTGAAGCCCAGATTGTAAACAGCAGGGTCGTCACCGAAAACCCTGAGTTGTGGTTCTGGATAACAGCAGCACCCTCCAAAACTGGGTGTTCTGAGATGTAAACTCCCCAGTGTTTGGATACACTAACAGGAATCTAGAGGATTCTAGAGAAAATAACGCCAAATCTCCTTCTTCAGTATTATTTCCATATTGACCACTCTATTGACATCATATTTTATTCACATAACTTCAGTATACAGGCTCCTATGGTGAAGGTTAAAAAGCCGAAGTTATTTCAGAAGACTTGTCTAAATTGCACATTTCCAGAGAAAAAAGGAAATATGAGTAACTGAATTGAATGTATCATTGCATTTACACATAGAATATCACTGAATTCTCATGCTCCCACTTTATGAATGAAGAAATTAGGAGATTATAAGTGAAGTGTCCATCATCACACAAGTAGGAAATAGCAAAAGGAAGGATGTATTTGCTGTTCTTGATTGAAAAATTTTCATCTTTTTGTTCATGATCCTTCCTATTATGATAAATTATAATGAAAACTCAAAACCCCACAAAACTCACTCTTCAATTTTCAAAACTGCAACTGTGGAAGCAGTGTCAATAGACTATTAAAAGTCCAAAAGTCAGAGCAGTAAGCAATTAGTTATAGTAATAGATTTAGCTTTGTTGATAAAGGAACTGAACTGGAAAGGCACAAATGATAGTCACCACTTTTGCTGACATAAAATTGTTCACAAAATGGTGAGGCATTTATATGACCATCACAGAAACTGCAGAACATGTGTTCCTACCTGCTATGCTTTGAATATAAAATGTAACTTATGGGCCATGAGTTGAATTTGTGGCATCCAATTGGATCTAGTTTAATATACAAAAGGCATCTTAGAAAATGACACCTTTCTTTTTTTAACTTTTTTGTTGACTCTTTTGAAATTTCAAATAATGTACCCCAATACTGCTCACCTCCCATATTCCCCTCTCATCCCTGCCATGCCTCCCTATAAAAGGAAACAAATTAAATAAGCAAGAAAGTGAACAAAAGAAAAACCAAAAACAAAACCAAACTTAGATCAATAAGACATGCCTTACAGTGTATCCATGAAGACATTTCTAAGATATATAAACTTAAAGTGGTTTATCTAAGTGGCTAATTTAGAAAATGAATGTATTCAGTACCCTACCTTAGAGTAAGAGCCAAGAGGGCATAGAAAGGGAGAAAGAAAAATACCAGCAAGTATGAATATTCTGTTTCCTAGCTCCCATGAGTGAAGAGAAACATGTCTTCCTTACATAATAAACCATTGAAAATATGATCTGAAATAAATTTATTCCTCTCTTATAGTCTTTTTGAGATGGTTTGTCAAAATTACAAAGTAAGTGATACAGAATATTGGTACCCAGAAAAGTAGATTTCTAGTTGTATCTAATCCTAACCATAGAGTCTTTAAGTCTCTGGAACTCAAATAGGAAAAATTGGGATTTTTTTGGAGATGTGGTTTAGGAAAAGTCTACAATGGCATAAGCAGAGTTTAGTTAGTGATTATGATAGGATTTAGATGATACAGATAACAATAACTGTCAATATGTAATTTCAGATGGAATGAATATTTTACTGGGAAATGGATGATTAATGTTAATTGTAAGCATAACATAATCTAAAGAAAAAGATCCATGCATGTATGAGATTGCCTTGACCATGTTAAGTGATGCGGGAAGACTCATCTCAATTGGAAAGAAGAACTAGGGTGTATAGATGAGGAAGGTGAGCATTTGCTCACTTCTCTTTGTTCACGATTGGGTTAACAATGTGTCCAGATGCTTCAAACTCCTAATTTCTTGACTATGGCATCATACTAACTGCCTTTTAGAACTTTGAATGAGAGAAAATACTTTATCTCTTCCATTGCTTTCATCAGGGTATTCAATCACAACAAAGGGAAAAGAAGCTGAAGCAAGGATATCCGACTGATATGCTGTCAAAAAAAAAAGACTCAACCTAACAAGCTTGCTACGTTACATACCCAAGAGTGTAAAGCTTAAGGAAACTGAGACTGGAGGTTGAAATAGGATGAATTATTTGTTGAGGGAAATGTAAGACAGTCCACCACTGGGACAGTAGCATGACTATTTTCAGCCATGATTACAGTGAGAATCTGGATCATAAAACACAGAACAAAGACTTAAAACATGTTTAGAAAGGAAAGCCTGTCAAAAGTTGGGACTAGGGAAAGCATAGCTTCTGAAGACATTAGTAGTTTGTCTTAAAAAAAGAATAGAGTTACCTTATATAGTCTCTGTAAGACTGTTGTCTGCACGCTCAAGGACACACCGAATTGATAGATATTAGAACTTATATGACACTCAGCCTTGGTTCAAGAAGTCTCCATTACCCCTGATGCTGATTGGACATGTTAATAATTCCTATGATATTAGATGTTAAGGCATATACAATGCAACAACCACAGGTCCTTGGATGCTTCCATTCCTAAGGAAAGCCTCAGAGGCGTGGGCAAAGAAAGGTAATAGAGACAGAGTCATTAAAATGGTAATATGTGAAGCTGTAATGGTGAAACCTGATCTGCAGTGAGACTCTGGGAGGCAGAAGACTCCAGAAGTGTGAAACAACCCGTCAAAGAAAGCCAGCCCAGAAGGCCATGTTGGAGAGTAACAGCATCACCCAAGCATGTTATAGTTTACATCAAAACACCACATGTGCCTCATGGCAGAGATGGAGCTGCTCAGTTTTGTGTTTTCCCTGACAGATTTCAGTCACCCTTGGCTGATCTTTCTTTGCTATTCTTTTCCTTTCCTTTGGGATGAAAACAGTGTCTCTTGGAAGTACACAATTTTCTTTTTATTTTTCAATCTTATAAAGACTTACAGTCTTAGAAGAGATTGTAGACTTGAACTTTTAAACAATGTGAGGATTGTTGAAGCTCTGTGGATACTTAAGGATCTTACATAATGAGAGGGACATGAACCTTTGGTGACCAATACCTGCATGTTATGCCTTGAATATGAAAGGTCCCAAGCCTTATGGGTTGACTATTTCATTCCCAGATACTAGTAATAATTTTGGAAATAGTAGAAACTTTAAGATATAGAGCCCTGGTACAGCAAATAGACCAGTGGGGGACTGGTTTGGAAGTTTCATCAATCTCTTAGCCACAGACCTGCTGCCATGAGGTTTAGCTCTATTCCTTCACCAGGATTTATGGAGCCAAGAAATATGAACAAATCATCTTTGATCTTGAGACCCCCTACAAAAAACTCTTTCTCAATAATATTTGACTTTATGTCAAGTATTTTGTGACAAAGATGGAAAATATAACTAACAAAGCAACTAATACTGAAATAAAAAAGGCAGTTTCTGAATGGATAGTAAGTAATGCATTAAATGGGTACAATTAAAACATTCCATTGAATACATGATTAAGGTTAGCTGGCTTAGAATCAGCTACATACAATATTTCTAAGTCAAAATATCTATGGAATCACTTATAGTAGCACCTGTCTTTAGTCACTGGTTGTTATGGAATATTATTTAACTATGTAAAAATGTGGTGATGTGTTTCACCTTGCCTTCCTAAGATATCTGATTGCTCTAATAAAGAGTTGAATGACAAATAGCTAGGTAGAGAAAATACATGTGGGGTTGGTAGGCAGAAAGAATAAGTAGGCAGAGAAATCTAAGGTTGGTGAGAGAGAAAGGAGGAAAGAGAGAATGAGGAAGAGAGAGATACTCCCGAAGACAGAAGCCAGGCAGCTGGAAGAAGCAGGAAAATAAAAATACAAAAAGAAAGTAAGGTAAAAAGCCCAGAGGCAAAAGGTAGATAAAAAGAAGCAGGTTAATTTAAGTTAAAAGAGCTAGCCAGAAATGAGCTTAAGCTAGACTGAAAATACATAAATAATAATAAGTTTTCATTTCATGATTCAGGAGCTGTTTGGTGGCCCAAAAGATAAAGCCTTGTACATGTGGTATGTGGAAATTTAAGTTATGATAATGACAGATTACATATCTACCTGAGATATGTAGTAATATTTTTGTCCAGAAAGAAGGGAACAAAACAGCCAGCAATCTAGCAAGCCTTTCTATGTTTTCTCTCAATTTGTTTCTTTTGTTGTTGTTGTTTATTTTTTTTTTAGTTGTTGAAAAAAAAATTTCCTCTTCCTCCCCATTTCCCATTCCCCTCCTCCTCCTCTCACACATCGCCCCTCCCCCACTGCCCTCCCCCTCTCCCCCTCCCCCCCACTCCATTCCCCCTCTCTCTCAAGAATGAAGAGCAGTCCAGATTCCCTGCCCTGAGGGAAGTCCAAGGTCCCCTCACTTCTATCTAGGTCCAGGAAGGTGAGCATCCAAGCAGGCTAGGCTCCCACAAAGCCAGTTCATGTATTAGGATCGAAACCTAGTGCCATTGTCTTTGGCTTCTCATCAGCCTTCATTGTCCGCCATGTTCAGAAAGTCCGGTTTCATCCCATGCTTATTCATTCCCAGTCCAGCTGGCCTTGGTGAGCTCCCAATAGATCAGTTCCACTGTCTCCGTGGGTGGGTACACCCCTCGTGGTCCTGACTTCCTTGCTCTTGTTCTTCCTCCTTCTGCTCCTCATTTGGATCTTAAGAGCTCAGTCCGGTGCTCCAATTTGTTTCTTAATCAATTAGTTTCTTTTAAAATGTTTCGATATCAAGTAACATCCCCTCTTCAACTTCACCAACCTTTTACTGAATGGTCTAATGCCCAAATAGTAAGCTTTCTTTTAGCAAGATATAGCCACTCATTCACTTGTATTAATTTTACAAATTAAGATACGATTGCTAATCTTTCTAGAAAAAACATAATAGGTAAGCAGACTTTTCTACATCTTTTCTTTCTCTTGTATAATTTCCTTTCTCTTATATACTTTCCACCGTTATTTTTTTCTCTTTCTCCCAATTGCAATTGGATTAGGATGAAGGAAAGGAGAGACTTGGGACAAGGGGTTCAAATGAAAAGCCCGTGCACTTCTCAGTTAGGTAGAATGAGATCTAAGAACACAGTGACACCACTTCAAAGTCATGACTGTTACCATGGGACCAAAGCGCTCAGAAATACAATATTCTCATCCTGAAGAGTGGCAGTGACAGTGACTGGAGAGGCAGGAAAAAGAATTCAGGTTCTATGCAACTGAAGTCCAGAGCCGGGAATCTACACATTTCTTATTAATTTGGTCAAACACTGCAGATAGTACCAAGAAACATTGCCTGTGCTTACTTATCTGTGTCAGTATGGATTTAGCAAACTGTTGTCTCAAAGTGTTCTGGTCTATGAAAAACTATCAGACCTTCCCATTAGAAAGAAGCCAACAAAAATTAGAACATCTGTGTTCCTCTTTAAGAGTATGTTGCAAATATGTTGTCATCTGCCCCTCCTTACGTGCCCACCTCCACACCTCCTACTTTCCTCTTTGGCAAAAGGCATTGACATATATCAGAAAGCAGCTGCAAAGATTCTGGCAATTTGACAGTTTGGGGCTGCTTGTCCTTGTCTCTTTATTCCTGTCACAGTCATTTTTGAAAATAATCTCCTTTCAACAATGAAAAAAATATAGGCAGGTGGTTCCTTTTTAAGCTCCCATTTTTTTCCATGAGTTCTAAGAAATTGGACCCTAGAGGCCTGACTGTATCAACCATGAGTAACACTGCCATGGAGATACTATCTGACACCATGACAGCCAGTTCTTTGTCAGGTAGCAATAATAGCAGTCCATGCATCCACATAAATATGATATGGGTCAAAGCAAATGACGACATTAATAGTAAGTTAGGCAGCACCACAAAGAGTCTGAAATATAGGGATTTAAGTGAAGGTAGATTTCATAAATGCCTTAGTTAATGTTTTCAAGGTTGGTCAAGAATCAGTTCAGAACAAACCTATGTACAATACATGAATATTTCATAGGATGACATTTATTGAATGTAGTTGCACTTAAATTATATGGAATATGATTTTATTTTACATTTCATATTAAATAACTTGAATTTTTTATTAGTAAAAATTTCAGTTCTACCGCAATGTGTCTATGATTCATCCCTTACTTAACCCAATTTCATCTTGGTGTTTTTGTTTGTTCGTTTGTTTTTTTGTTTTGCCAGAAGTCTTCCCTGTAACTCACTGAAATCATAAAAGTCTTTTCTCAGACATTTTACTTTTCAGAGGCTAGCAACAAAAGTATAATAAGAATATGGTTGTTTGAAGAAAATCCCCTTTTAGCCTTCTGTTTAATTTCTTAAGGGATCAGCTTTGCTGATTCCTTACAGAATATGGCAATCTGTTTGCTTTCTACCTTTATTCATTTTTACACCAGTTTCTGCACAGCCATCTATTGTAGCATCTTTGTTCAACTTTCAAGTGTAAAAATGCAAATGATATGCTAATCCGTCAGACTAAAGGTGCTGAGGTGTTATACCCAGTGAATCTGTGAAGCAGTCTCAGCAGCAGGTTGAATAAATTAGTGGGAACTAAATAAGTCATAATGAAGCAACAGAAAATATTCTTCCGGGCTTGTCCTAATTTGCTTAACATATCATCTTCCAAGTTCATCGATGCTATCATGCAAGGTAAGATTTCTTACCTTGTTAATGCTGAGAAGTATGTCACCGTGCATATGTATAGCATGCATTCTTTATCCATTCATCTGGTAAGGGAGACTCCTGTTTCAACATTTCTGTTATTGTGTATAATGGGCAGAAAACAGGACACAGGAATTTCTTCAAGGAACTGTTTTCATACCTTTTGGGAAGGTACCCACATAGGATGACCTGGTTGTAGAACAGTTCCCTCCTCCCCGCCACCACCGCCCTTTTAAAAATTTCTTTATATTTTGAGGATCTCGCGTATATATAAAATCTCAAAAGGATCAAAGACAAGTACATAGATTTTTTTTTCTAAAGGTTGTTGCAAGGGCTTGGACAAAGGAGAGTTGGGTGGTGGTCAAAGTACGTTAAGTTTCAGTTAGATAAGAGGAATCCAATGAACCAGAACTACTGTACACTGTGGTGACTACATTTCTTATTAGAATACTTCTCCTTGTGAAGTTTTAAGAAAAGACTTCCACCACAGAACAATGAATGTGTCATAAATGATGCTCTTGTATAGTTACGTGGCAAGACTTAAACCAGTGTACAGTGTGGTGTGGCTCTCTCAGGAAAAGAATCCAAAGTGAGTCAAGCTGAGCTGGAATTTGGAACTTGCTATGTAAGTGGAGAAGATGTGTCCATAGGCCCACAGTGTACACGGTCTGTGAGAACTGACCTATATGACACAGCTGCTGAGAAACAAAGGAGCAGGGGAATACAGCAAACTAAGAATATTTGAGCATGCTCTGGCTCTCAAGTACTTTGAGTGATTCCTCTAAAAACTACATTTGACCGAGTAATTGCAATGACTTTGACATTGACTACAAAATAATTATTCTTATAGACATGTTAATTCAACTCTGAAGCATTCGTGTTTATACAATACCTTTTAAATTGCATGCATGTCTACAGTCAAATTTATTACTACAAACTACATTATAATGTGATAAGATTATATTGACGGGAGCTCTGACCGAAAGGTCACATTGTAGATATTTTGATAATTTCAGTATAATGACATGCATAAAGGATATTACATATCTTATAAATTTGGCTCAACACATGAACTGTGTAGCACTGCCGATGACATAATACACAATACACTGATGATGCATTATCTATATGAATGCATGCGTGCAGGAGGAGGAAGTGAAATTTAAATTTAGAATATTTACATGTTTATTATAATTTCTGGTTGGTTTGTTGTTGTTGTTTTTCAAGACAAGGTTTCTTTGTAGCTTTGGTACCTGTCCTGGAAATAGCTTTTGTAGACCAGGCTGGCCTTGAACTCACAGATATCTACCTGCCTCTGTCTTCTGAGTGCTGGGAGTAAAGCCGTGTGCCACCACTGCCTGGCATAATTTCTGATATAAATCATTTTGAGTGATTTTTAGTAAATAGCTTCTAAACCTATTTTTAAGCATTCCTGAAGTGAACACATCACATTTGTTTTACCATACTAAAAGTTATTAACAGAATATTAATAATAATGTCAACTACAGGAATTCTTCAGTTTGGAATTTTAATCATATTTTATAATATATAATTTGTTAATTTTAGTATATATAATAATCAGAAAAAGCAGTACATTTGTGACCTATTTTGTTCAACCTGATTTTAAGAGGCAAAATCACATAGGTATTGATTTAGGGATTTTCTTATTAATAAGTTTAGTGTTCTCTTTATATTGACATCCTTCTAGCAATAAGCTGAAGCTTTCTGTGTCTGGTTTTTGTTTACACTTGTTTTGTTTTCCACTCACGGGGAATGTTTCATCAATTTCAGTACCGCAGGCATCAAAAGATATTGGAGGATCTATGGTGAACTTTAGATGAAAAAGCTTGATCCAGAGTAAGTTTCAGAAAATAATGAGTATTATAAAATTACAGAGAGAGAATACCAGTGAGGATTACAGAAAGCATATAAAGCAAGCTTGTCGTGTAATTAGGTTAGGAAAAAGACACAACTTAAACACAGCTCTAAGGTATATTGTTATACAAACTTGAATTTATTAAATCAGAATGAGTCAACTATTCAATATATCTGTGATTAATTAGCATTAGAATAAAATATAATGGTGTTTTCATTTTTGAATATCAAGAACAACATGCAACTACTGGAAAAAAAAAAAGACCGAACTTCCTTGTGGACTTCTGTAATCTTCCAGTGTGACTTCTCAGAGGACCAGAATCCAGGTCATCAGCACTGTGCTAAAGTGGGTTTGTGATTATTTATTGATGGCACCTGTGTTTTCTCTCCGCAATGGCTGCTTGTAGGCTTTATGATTTTATACAGCTATTACTGAGAACACTTAAGGAATTCTTGACGTTACTTGGTATTTGTCAATGTTCATTTTATTTTTCCATGGTTACTTTAACAATTAAATCATGCTTCATGGACAAAGCCTCTAGAAGGAAGCCGACTAAGTGACCTGAACATGCAAAGGACGCTTGTGGATTCGACCCTAACTCTGTTCTTGTATGTACTCATCCCTTCCCATCCACTGTCCAGTTGATGCGTATTCAAAAGCATATTCATAACAGTGAGTGATGCTGTGAAAGTGGCCTTGCTGTCCTTTCACTCAAGAGGGTCTGGCAGTGCATTCTGGGGACATGTCTCAGCTACAGGGAAAGAACCATTCATCATGAGTGCCCTTCTGGACTTTCTCTGGATTTTGTTTTGTTGTTGTTGTTATTTTTCCATGTAAGTCTTCTCTGATGCCTGTTCCTCACTTTCTACAATCAAATATTTCTTCAGCTTGCTTTAAAGATAAGATGGATTTTCCTTCTGGGGCTTCCTCATACCAATGAGTCAAGCAGTTTTCAGTGTGCCCTACTTTACTAGGCAATTTTATCAGAAAAACTTCACAACAGGTCTCATTAGAGTTGAACAGTCACCTTTACACTTCTAATTCATACTATGGGTAATTTTAATAATAATCACGGGGTTTAATTTACTTTGTTGCAAAATATGAATAATCTCTAGCTTCCAGGATCATTGTGTAGATGCGATGCTCTTAGCATCACTAAGAATTGAACATATCGGGGGAGGTAGATGACATATGCAAATGTATATTCATTCTTAGCCCCTTATTTACTGTCAAACAAATATGTTTACTTTTCACTTTTTTAAATGTATTTTTCCACTACTATAAAACTACAAATAAAAACAAAGTAATTTCAGAGCTCAGCAATTCTCTACACACCTGCACCTTGGTCACAATTTTGTTTAGGCATTTATCAGAATGATCTGCTCATCATCCTACTGCCAGAAGCCTCCTGCTGCTCTATCATTGGCCCTTGGCCCCTAATGTATGAACAGAGTGAGAATGGCATACTAGAATCACACACACACACACATACACACACACACAAAACGGAAAGGAGTGAGATGACCCTGTGAATGTCGACATCTGAGTGTGAGAGACCAAATGTGCTAATTTATGTTCATAACATTTGGTTTTAATATGTTCTGTGTAAGAGATTTGTGTATGGGTAGTCTGAGTTTCAAAAAATGTCAAAATTTCTAGCTGAAATGCAGAGGATTATTATGAATAATGAAGAGCAATGATATTGTATTCTTGTGCTTGGGGCCTAGACACCTTTGCTAATGTTTCATTGCAAGCATCAAAGTATTACATAGATACTATTTTTTGTATATTTTGAAGAAAAACACAGGCATTTGTGGACTTACAGATTCTAGGGAAAGTATTAAGACTGTGTTTCACTCAAGTGTGTGAAATTAGACTCATTTTCATAACTTCCCAGAGACTTTTGCAGATTTGATATAAAAAAGAACAAGGAAAACAAACATGTTAAGTTCAACACAGCAAAGAACTCACCCCTTTTTGAGGTCATAATGCGTCCTTCATATGCCATCTTACTTAGAAAAAGCAAAATGACATAATTCTTCATCTGGGCCTATTTCTTCCTTACTTCATGCAATGTTTTATATGTTCGTCAATTATCTGTGCAGATGCCACGATGCTTGTGGTGTTTTGATTAGTTTATTATTATTCCAAAGAACTTTAAAACAGTGTAGGACACTCAAAGTGTGAGGAGCCTTCATGTGATAATGGAAAACAAATCAGGATGCTAATCTTCGTGCATCTGAGGAAATCCTGATTACAAATTCATGCAAACCTGGCACCTGGTGTAAGAGTGAAAGAAAGATGAAAGCTTTTCACTGTTAGTTGTCAAAACATTTTTTCAAATTCTCAGGCCTGGAAAATGAGCTAACTGTCATCACAGCAGTCTTTGCCGTGAAAGCCATTATTTTAATCTCTTCCTGCCATTCCTATCGAGGAGTTAAATTCTGACGCTTTTTGTTTTATAGAAACGAAGCATGTTAACATTTACAGTGTGCCTTTATGGGACAGCTGTGCCCATCCTCAGAAACGGAAAATGAGGTGTGCATCCCTGGATAGCTATGCTGACACTACTAGAAAAAAAGCAGTGCCATTGTTTTGTTCTCATAATTCTACTCTGGCTGTGCTTTCCTGGGTGGACTAGTGAGAGCATGCACAACTGTTCAGGAAAAAATAAGTATGGGATTCATTTTCAGTGTCTTAAGCTGAAATCATTCTAGAAACACAGAAAATCTTGTCAAGTTTAGATCAAGGCTCTCCTTTAACTGAATATCTAGTGACTACACTTTGGCTATAATTTAATGCCAAAACATAAGTTTTTCAAATATTAGAATTTCCTATGAACACTGATAAAATAAGGTAAAAGAGAAAATTTTAAAATTGATAGGAAAAATGAGATAGTGGTTATGATAAAATGTTAAAACAACACTAGCCAATGTTAAACTTCTGAAAGCTTTAGAAAACCATTTCACCTAAAATTTAATCATTTTGTCTTCCCAGGACATCTTTTGACAAATGCTAGTGCTTGTAGGACTCCTATAACTTGAAGCGAGCACAGTAATTTCCTTACAGATAACCTGGCAGTCTTGACTTTGAGAAAGGTGTGGCTATGCTTGTATAATCTCTTGATACGTGCATTATTTCTTCTTTGAATGGAAACAAAGCACACACAGTGAGTGTTTCAGATTCACTTGAGAACGTAGGTACGAGCCATTTTTATCACACTGTCTTTTTATGCTGACAAGCACCTAGATTTATTACTGAACAAATTACTAGACTTTTTCTGAGGTTAATGTTTTCACAAGAGCAGGTGGATGGTAGAGATGGTCATTCCCTTAGCCTCCAACATACTGCCTGTGCTTCTCTGAATGAGATTCTGAAAACTACAATGGATATTATTTTTCTTTCTTTGGCATTTCATTGTTCTTTGCCTCTTTGCACGGTGTAGTCTAAAGGGCATGATACCACCATTGGCCCAGGCTTTTTGGCGTAAGCATGGCTGATACTGTAATAAAACCCTAAAGCAATGTCCTAAAGCTTAAGGAAATGATCACTTTCAGTAAGAACAAAGAACATCTCTGCTAAAACCTTCTTCAGAGCATGTTTCTTAGTGATGACTTGTCTTTAACAAGTTGAGTGACTTCCACTCATCTCAGGAAATGAGATAAAATCTGCCGTTTAGGAAGAAGATGTGAAATTATAATCTTAATCTGTGGAAATTATGATAATAAATGGCAATGCTTTCTAATGACCACTAGAAAATCTTCCAGTTATTATCTTTTAAAATAATCATTTGAGTAGATATTCTCTTTAACTCATATATTGCTAACAAGTTCAAATTACTGTTGCCTTCAATGAACTCGCAAACATTTAGGATACAAGGTGTGTACAAGGCGTGTCTAATGACCATGTGTTTTACATATCTGACTCAGAAAGATGCACAATCTGCCCTACATGGCCATCACTGAACTTTCTGCATAAATCTACCAATATCTTCACAATGAGCACACAGTGAGCTTCTAGCACTGAGTATTCCAGTTCCAAATGGGTCAGTAGGTGGATAAATTTTAAGAACCTTAATTTTCATTTGTTTGCACAGTAATCTTTGGGCATCTGGTGAATAATTTTGTACTGCCCCCAACTATTTAACTACAAAATAGAAACAATTGACTGAATATTAATAACAAAAAATAAGGACTTGGGGCTGGAGGGATTCCTCAGAGGTTAAAAGGACACTGGCCACTCTTCCAGAGGCCCTGAGTTCAATTTCCAGAAACCACGTGGTGGCTCACAACCATTTATAGTAGGATCTGATGCTGTATACTGCCATAAAGTCACACATGCAGATTGAGCACTCATATTATAAAATAAATAAGTAAAGATTCAAAAAATAAATTAGGGCTTTTATAAGAAGCATGGTACATAGATGAATTTTCTTCAGAGATTGCTCTTTACATATTACCCTGGACTGTACTAGTGAGATATCTTTGCCAGTAAGGGTGTGTTTGTCAACCTTTATGACCTGAGTTCAACCCCCAGAGCCCACGTGGTGGAAGGTATGAACTGCTTATGAAAGGTGTCCTCTGACCTCTGGATGTGTGGCTTGTAGAATACATGGGATTTCCTCATAAACAAATAAATGTAAAAAATAAAAATACAGTGGTTCGTCATATATTATCTGCTGTGGAAATTGTATCTATCTAATTATAATTCCTCACTGTTGTTGATTATATTTTGTTTAATGATAAAAAATGCTTGGTAGTAAGTTATTTAGTTTAATTTCAAATCTCAGCTTCTTGATAATGGAGTAAAAAACCCAAATATTTAATAAAATACACCCTAAACTAAAAATAAATAAATAAATAAATAAATAAATAAATAAATACAGAGTAAATTCAGAGATACCGAAATTAGAAGTTCTGCCATACACAAAAGAGAAAGGCAGATTTAATGAGTTAAGGTTTTTTTGAACTGTCCTTGTGGTCACACAGTCAATGATTACACAGTTTCTTTCAAGACTTTTAGGCATTGCCCTTCACTTTTGAGGGAAATGGACAACCTACACATACACAGAAGCAGAAAAGGGGGACTTTTTATCTATCACTTTTAATTTTTAATGTTTTTCAAGAACATTTCAGGAGATTTTGTTTTTGAAATAGGTCAGTAGCTCAGAAAGCTGAAAGTATAATGGCTCTTCCCTTGAAGTGGCAAATTTCACTGAGTTTCCCAAAAGCCTTGCCAAGTGCGAGACTGAAAAGGAAGTTCTTTTATTTTTCTTCAAAGTTGGAAAGAGATTAAAGATATTCGGCCGCCTTTCTCTAATGTTCAGGAACAACAATACACCTAGTGGCACAGATAGAATACTTTCATGAATTATTTCTCCTGTTAGACTTTGGCCCCAATTAATGTTCTTTTAATAATGAGGAAGCCTTGTATCGCTCAAAGGATAATACAGGTGGTTCTGGTCTAGGAAGGATACTCTGCTTATAGCTAGTGTCTGTCACATAAAAATATGCTTTAAATTTTTCAATGTTTTAATTCATTCTTTGGTAATTTCATACATTTTGATCATAGTGTTTAACCCCCTCTAGCTCCTCCCAAATACTCCATCACCTCCTTATCCACCCAATTCATCTTCTTTCTCTCAAAAAGACAAGACAAAACAAAACAAAGGAATGATAGACAAAATGTGGAGTACATTGTGCCGGCCAGTTACTCCTGGGTGTGGGACTTGTCCTAGAATGTGGTTGATTCAGGCAGTGTCACAACAAGAAAGAAAACTGTTTTCCCCTCTCTGAGCAGCTATAAATTGAGAATAGCAACTTGGCTAGGGACGGGAGTTTTTGCTTAGCCCCTCTCCTCCATGCTGGGCTTTGTGTGGCTTGACTATGTAGGTGTTTCCTGTACTGTCACAATCTCAATTCACACGGGCATCTGCTGTGGTGTATATGGATAGTCCTGTGTCCTCAAAGTCATCTACGACATAGCCCTTTAAAAATCTTTCGACCTGCTCATTCAAAAACAAAAAACAAACAAAAAAAAAACTGTAATGGGATACCATACCACACCCCTTCCATCCAGGACAGGGTGTGGTACAGGGAACTAATATGCTTGTGAGTACAGGACAAGTTGAGCACTGTACAGCACTGACACTATTGCTCCCATTGCATTGGAAAGAAATCCAATTGTAATCCAACATGATTATCTGAATTGAGACTGTGGTTGTCTCATCCTTGGAAACACAGAAAAGAGAGAGAAAAGATCAAGAATTTCATGATCACATTTTAAGAAGTTCATAAGTTTTGCATTTTGATTGAGCAATAGAAAAAAAAATAAGTCCTATTCGACCTCTGTACCTAACCAAAGGTGATTTAGCGAATATACACAAAGAACTAAGTTGCTGGCCTCGAGGAAATGTCATCTGCAAATAATTAGAAAGATTCAGCTGCCTGTTTCCCAGTGCCTGCTTTGCTGCTAGTGTTTCAAGAAGACAGGCTCTCATAACTAATCCTCTTTGATGAGTCTCCAGAATGCCAATTTTTAGGCATATATGAATATACTTGATTAATTAAATCATAAATTCACAGCCTAAAAATGTTAATTGAGTTTTCATCTTTCATTACTCATTTCTTTTCCTTCTTTTTTTATGCTGAGCCTACCCACCCTCATCATATAGTACATCGAAAGAATTCAGACCCTGTACTATTAGTATATGAAACATCTTTATATACACACATATGTTATATGCTAAATTTTGCTTATGTCCCTGAGACAAGATTTTGCTCTGTACCTCAGGTGGACACAGACATCATTATGTAGTGCAGCATGTCCTCAATTCATGACAATTCTGTTTCTCAGTCTTTTCGATTAGAACTCCAAGTCACAATGCTAGTTAAGAATCAAATTAATTTTGTAAAGGACAGAAAAGAGGTAAAATGGGACAATTGTATATACAGTATCCTTTAAATTTACTAATATGCAATATAACTCATACAATCACAGACACCCATTTTCAGTTAGAGAGCAAATTAACTATAAAATTTGCATAAAATGAAATTAATCATTATAAAATGCTCAGTTCAATAAAATGTGCAGTTCAGTGGTTTTGACTCTAGTTTCAAAACTGTATGACCTTTACCACTATAATCAGATCTATCATCCACAAAAAACACCGTACACTTATTCAAATCTAAACATCAGTATACATGTTCTGTGCCTGGTAATTGTACTAATTGCATTTTGCTGTGCTGTGTTTAATAAAACAGATGAGAATCATAGACAGGCAACATTTTCCTATCAATTTTACAAATGAGGAAAACAAAGAGAATATCTATATTATTTATGCATAGATACAGATAAATAGATATATTATATAGATAGATATTTCTATAGATATAAATATCATCTATGCAAAATGTCTTCCACTAGTTAAACCATATTGGTTCATTAAAACTCTCATTGTCTCTCCTTTCCCCAAACAAAGTGGACTTAAAGACTTTATTTTTCTTGTATAGACCGAAAGGAGACTAGTAAGATATAGGTGTCATATGGTTTTCTCTTCATATGTACACATTAAGAATATATAACTTGGAATTTGAAGAGGAGTGACTTCAAATGTTTAAATATATATTCCTTTGTCAAAGTATGGGTAGCTGGGGTCTGAAGATCTAAAGACACAGCAGCATTACATATTGTGGAATTACTTCTCCAGGAGTAGCCAACTTTTGGATTACATGTGGAAGCTCTTATATTGTTGGTTTTGTCTGGAAATGTTTGGTATTTTTGTACTTAAGTAGAAATTAATGTTCCCTGATGTAACAGTACAATTTGTTAGGTATAAAGTTTATTTTGTGGTATGTTATTGTAATGAAGTCTACATGAGAGCTCTGTGATAAGGATAAAAGTGGGTATTACAAACAGCAAATTTATACAATGTCCTTATAAAAATTATTTCTTTTATTTTTGAGAGTATAATGTAATTACATCATTGCCCTTCTCCTTAATCCTCTCATATACTTCTCCTTGCTCATCTTCAAATCTGTGGCCTCTTTTTTTCATTAATTGTTGTTACAAACCTTTGTGTGTGTGTGTGTGTGTATGTGTGTGTGCGTGTGTGTGTATTATTGTATACTCAAATACAATCTGGTCATTCCACATAATATTGTAAGTATATGTATTTTCAAAACTGATGATTTAGTATCAGCTAAGTAATTGGTATGCTTTTACCTGAAAAAAAAATATCTCTTCCTTTTTCAGCATTCCTTAGTTGCCTGTGGTTATTTGTATATAGTCAAATTTTCGTGGTCTTTCCCCCGTCTATTTTGGTTTTTCGAGACAGGGTTTCTCTGTGGCCTTGGAGCCTGTCCTGGAACTAGCTCTGTAGACCAGGCTGGTCTCAAACTCACAGAGATCCGCCTGCCTCTGCCTCCGAGTGCTGGGATTAAAGGCGTGCGCCACCACGGTCCGGCTCCCCTGTCTATTTTGACAGTTATATTGGTGAGATTTTATGGATGTAGCTTCTGACATTCCTAGGAGATACAATCTTATTACAAACCTGCTATTCTTCTAGATCTTTTAATTTTTCCTTCCTCTTTTCTGTAACAGTTCCCAGGTCCTAAGTTCTGGGATTGCATTATATATTTGCCCATAAGTACTGGGCTGCACAACCCTGCATTTTGATTGATTGTGGTTTTCTGTAATGGTCTGTTGTAAAGAGAAGTTTCCTTGTTGTGTGGTTAGGAGTATACTTATCTGTACACATAAGAAAAAATACTTACAATGTAGTTATGAATTTTGGTGGTTTAGCAAAATAGTATTTGTAGGTTCTCCTTAAAGATCCATGACTTCACTATCTCTGGGTAACTGACTGAGTTTCCAATTACAGGCAGCCAGCAAACAGCATGATGTTGTGTTAAACTCTATAAGTGGATTTAGTTGGCCTCGTGGGCACCATTTTGTATGAGGAAACTGATTGTTCGGTTCCCGGCTGCCCAGCCCCAATGTAACAACACAGAAATTGTATTATTTAAAAGACTGCTTGGCTCATTAGTTCTAGCTTCTTATTGGCTAACACTTACATCTTGATTTAACCCATCTCCATTAATGTGTGCATCACCAACAGGACGTGGCCTACCAGCAAAATTTCAGCATGTCTCTGGAAGTGGATTCATGGCATCTCTTTGCCTCTGCCTTCTCCTTCCCAACATTCAGTTCCATCTTCCCTATCTACCTATGTTCTGCCCTATCAACAGACCAAGGCAGTTTCTTTATTCATTAATGGTAATCACAGCACACAGCGGGTACTCCCACATCATACCCTTAGGGTATTATGGCATGTTGGTCATTGGCATAGTTCATAGTCACAATCGATGGGTAGGACTTTTTTTCCCCTTATTTGGAAGCTTGCATGGTACCTTATGGCCATAAAATCTGCTTCTCAGAGAGTAGACTGTCAGCTCAGTTCTAGCTCAGGGCTCTGGACTGTGTGTTTGAAATCCATGATGTTTTTACCAATAGGAGCTTACTTTCCACTGCTGAGGAACAAACACAGGCAACAGCAACACCTTCCAGTATATTACAAGTCTCTTGGACCACACGAAGCAACAACTCAAAAAGAGGAATTCTCATGCCTCCTGCTTGAGTTTTGGTTAGTTGGCCTTTTGTTCTTGAGAGGGAACATTGTCAGTCCAGATGAGATTTACTCTATATATGTATATTAATATACTCACTTATCTGTATTACATATTATTTTTACTAAAATCAAGATGCTTTTTTTGTTTTTTTTTTATTGATTTTTTTGAGCTCTACATTTTTCTCTGCTCTCCTTCCTGCCTCTCCCCTCCCCCTTCAACCCTCCTGCAAGGTGCACATGCTCCCAATTTACACAAGAGAGCTTGTCTTTTTCTACTTCCCATGTAGATTAGATCTATGTAAATCTCTCTTAGTGTCCTCATTGTTGTATAAATTCTCTAGGATTGTAGTTTGTAGGCTGGTTTTCTTTGCTGTATGTTTAAAAACCACCTATGAGTGAGTATATGTGATAATTGTCTTTCTGGGTCTGGGTTACCTCACTCAAAATAATGTTTTCTAGCTCCATCCATTTTCCTGCAAAATTTAATATGTTATTGTTTTCTGCTGTGTAGTACTCCATTGTGTAAATGTAACACATTTTCCTTATCTATTTTTTAGGTCAAAGAGCATTTAGGTTGTTTTTCAGGTTCCGGATTTTAAAGTAGATACTTAATATTATGATTCTCTATGATCTTTAAACACAACCTTGCTGTTCCTTTTGCCCACCACTGTCCTTATTCTGAATTTATCACCCTTTTTCTAACTAGTGCCCATACTCTGTTTTAGCATTTCCCCATCAGATCCCTTCTATTCCCTTCTGCATTGATCACCTTTGCTTTGCCCCCATTTAGTATCCTGACAATGGTTTCTTTTTACTTTTCTCATTTCTGCAGTTATTCTAGGATGTGTACTCACATCTGATCTTCGGGACCATCACATGCAAGAGAATATGGAACATTTTTTCTTTCTGGGTCTGGGTTACCTTACCAATATGATCTTTTGTATTTTCCAGTTTTAACCTATGAATTTTATTTTTCTTTGTAACTGAGTAGTATTCCATAATATATATGTATCAAATTTTTATTAACCATTATCAGTTCCCAGTTGAGGGTATTTACACTCTATGCATCCCCTAGCATTGTGGGTACAGCAGCATCTCTGGAGGAGGTTATGAATTCCTTGAGCATATGTCAGGGAATGCTTTAGCTATGTCATATGGTAGAGTTAGTTTTAGCTTTCTGAAAGCGCTCTACACTGATTTCCAGAGAGGCTGTATCAGTTTGAAATCCTATGGACAGTGAGAAAGTATTCTCTGTTACCTTCATCACTTCCAGCATTTTGTGTTATTTTGTTGATCATTGACATTCTGACTGGTGTAAGATTAAATCTTAAAAGTTGTTTTGATTTTCATTTCCCTAATTTTCGGGAATAATGAACATGTTTTGAAATATCTCTGGGTCTTTTTTTATTTTAAGAACTCTATATTCTAATCCAAGACCCATTTTTGAATGGATCATTTATTTTGTTTTTGTTTTACATCTTTATATTTTCTGGATATTGAACTTCATCAGATATAAAGCTGGCACATATTCTCTCCCATTCTGTGCAGAATTGTGTTAGTTTTCTGAAGTCCTAAGGTCAGTTGTTGACCTTAATTCTTTGTCAAATGTTTTCCTATTCTGAAGTCCTTTCATCCAATTATATCACACAGGGTGCTGCCTTTATTTTCTTTTAATAATTTCAGTCTTTCAAGTTTCACATATAGGTTTTTGGTCCATTGGAAGTTAGCTGTTGTACAAGGTGATAGATATAGGTTGTCTTAGTTACTTTTACTATTACTGTGTCAAAGTGCATTGGCAAGACAATTTATAGAAGAAAGTACCTAATTTTGGATCTCACTGTTTCAGAGAGTTGGAGTCCACGACCATCATAGTAGGAGGCATGGCAGCAAGCAGGCAGATATGGCACTGCAGAAGTAGCAGACAGCTTCCACATTGAGACAAGAAAAAAAGTGGGAGGTAGTGATAATAGCATGGTGACACACTCCTCCAACAAGGCCACAACTCCTAATCTGTTCCCAAAAGTTCCACCATTTGGGGATCAAACATAGATGAGCCTACAGGAGCAATTTTTATTTAAACCTCCATGTCTTACTTCCTGGCTTCTATGATTGTGACCATAGTAAAGCAAAATGTATTTCCTCCAATTTTAAAGTACCCAATCATCTTTCAGTCTTAACACAGTTTCAAAACCCAAAGTCTCTCCTGAAACTCAAGGCAATTGCTTAATATCAACCTCCTATAAAGTCAAGAACCAACCTCCAACCAAAAATGACACAAATATCTATTATCATTGCCAAATGATAGAAATGAAGGATTTGAGAGGAAATACTGGAACAAAGCAAGACAAAAACCTACCAGGGTAAACATCACATCCTCTTGTAGTGTGCCTGATGTCAATGGGATTAGATGCTCTTCCTTTCCAGCTTTGCTACCTGAAACACAGTTCACTCTCCTGTACAGGTTCTATCCTCTATATGAAGTTCTCCTTGCAGATGTTTCAAGGCATTGGCATCTCCAGGACCTTGAGGTTTCCAGGGAAATCCATGTTTGACTTTTACAGCTTCATGAAATGATTTTACAAGGTCTTCCTTCGAGAACTCGTCTACCATGTGCCTGGTCCTAAGGTTCCTTTTGAGTTTTGGCATGCCAGAGTTTGTGTCTATATTTTTAGGATAATAATCTCTTCCTGGTTTACTGCTTCCTTGATTAGGATGGAGTGCGCCCCCCCTTTTTACATCTGATTAGTTTAAGGTTGGTTTCTGTGTTGTCAGATATCAGGATAGCAATAAGTGCTTGTATTCTGATCTTATATAGTCAAGTTTTTTGTTTTATATCCTTCACTCTAAGGTTATAGCTATATTTAAAGATAAAACGTATATTGGATACAAAAGGTAGGTTTTGTTCTTGATTGATTCGGTAGCTATGACTTTTGGTTGGAGAATTAAAACCATTAATATTTAAAAATATAATTGAAATGAATGTCAATTGTATTTACCAAGTTGATGACTTTTATTGTTCTTGTTCTTAGTGTTACTTAGTATTCTAGCAATAACGGTTTATATTTCTTTTCATGGTATATTAGATATGTTAATTCTCTTCTTAAGCTTAAAATATTGCTTACTATATATTCTTTAGGTTTGGTTTCTTGGATATATATTTTTTAAATTTTATTTATTTAAAAAACATTTTTAAATTTATTTTACATACCAACCAGATTCCCCTCCCTAGTATCCTCTCATGTCCTCCCCTATTTCATCTACCTCCCTCATCCTCCAGTCTTTTTCATGTAGCTTAGTATCTTAATAATTTTTTTCAAACTGTTTATATCATGGAAAGATTTTTTTTTCTTCTTCAAGTATGGTTGATACTTTTGCTGGATATATCAATCTAGGTTTGTCATTAAATTCTTTTAGTACTTGGAATACATAGTCCTAGGATCTTCTGGTTTTCAGAGTTTCTATTGAGAAATCAACCATTATTCTGATGAGTTTTCTTTTATATGTGACTTGTGTTTTCTCTCTTGTAGTTTTCAGTACACTGATGTGTGATGTCCTTCTGTATATGTGTTGCTTAAATTGATTAATGAATAAGCTGCTTGACCTATGGCAGGGCACAATATAGCCAGGCTTCCCTTGTAGATTAGATCTATGTATATCTCCCTTTGAGTCCTTATTGTCTAGGTTCTCTGGGATTGTGATTTGTGGGTACCATCAGGTACCTTAGGCAGGGAAGGTGAAAGAAATTCAACACATAATTAAATACATATCCTTACATAGTTAAATAAATACAGCATAAATAAAACATATTAACTCATTCAATTCTACAATGAAACCCATTTTAGAGACATATATAGTTATTCAAAAAACATTACATTATAAAGAAAAAAACAAAAATGAGAAAACTATTTTTTAAAATAAAACAGTATTATCAAAAGAAATGTTGCAACAGCTAGGTGGTATCCACCTTCATTATACTGGCCTTATACAAGATGCTGCTGAGTGTACAGACAGAAGATCTAAGAAGAGATGCATGGTCTTTAAGGACCCTAAGAGAGACATACATAGTATAACAGGAAGAAAAGGTACTTGTCCCAGCTGCCTACCTATCTTACACTCGATATAATCACACAGAAACTGAATTCATTTAAACACTGCCTGGACCATTAGCTCTAACTTCTTATTGGCTAATTCTTACATCTTAATTTAATCCATTTCCAGTAATCTGTGTATCTCCACATGACTGTGCTTACTAGCAAGATTCTAACCAGTGTCCATCTCTGGCAGGAGATCCATGGTGTCTCTCACTCTGTCCTTCTTCCAAACATTCAGTCTTGTCTTCCCTGCCTACCTAAGTTCTGCCCTATCAGGCCAAGCAGTTTCTTTATTGTTTAACCAATGAAAGCAGCACATAAACAGAATGACCTCCTATGCCATTAGGTCTAATCTTCATGGGTAGTAGAAAAAGACAAGATCTCCTGAGTAAATTGGAAGCATGGGGACCTTAGAAAGGGTTGAAGGGGAGGGAAAGGATAGGCAGGGGAGCAGAGAAAAATGTAGAGCTCAGTAAAAATCAATAAAAAATAAAAGAAATCAATTATTAGATAACAGCTAGGTTAATAAACTTCACTGAAAACTCTCACAAACCATCAAGGTACTCTTTACTTGCCTAAAATGAGAGTCACAACATTTAAAAGTACTTTGCAACCTTGAGACAACTGGAAAAGGATTGAGGTTTCAAGTCAAGCACACATAAGTAATCTGGAATGAATTTGTTTCAGTTTGGTATCACTGAGACAGGCAAAAGTTTAAACTGCCATTTAAATGCTTGAGACCTAGAATAAAGGAAGTTCCATTAGTGTCAATCAAGGAGACTGAAAAGGGGAAGTTGGCTAGATTGTTAACAAAGTAAAAGTTACTGAGGGCATTAAACCTCCAGGTAGTGTTCCCTGCACTGACTCTGCACCAGTCATAAGCCATCTTTCAACAAAAGATGAGATGTTACTAAAATTGCAAGAAGGCTATGCCATCCATTTTTTTAATGATACATTTGCATATTCTTATTAGTAGATCTTTCCCTTTATGTGCTAATATCACCATTTTTATTTCTTTTAAGTATCTGAAGCATTTAAATAATTTCCTTATTCTTTTTTCCCTTTTATAGAAAATAGATTTTTTTCTTACATAATATATCTTGATTACTATTTCCTTACCTTCATTTATCAGAGTTTATCTGCACCTTCCCTCCCATCTAGATCCACTCCTTTTCAGTCTCTCATAAGAATACAAACAGGTTTTAGAGGAATAGTAAAATAATATAATAAGCAAAAATAAGATTAAAATAGTAAACTAACACATCAAGTTGGACAAAACAAAGAAACAGAAGTAAAAGAATCCAGGAGAAGAAGAGAAGGGACAAGAAACAGAGACCCACTAAATCACTCACAGGAATTCACACACACACACACACACACACACACAATCCACGAAGCTGGAAGTCATCATATATACTTAGAGGACCTGGTGCAGACCCTGTGCATGCTGCCTCAGTCTTATGCATTTACAGTCAAAAAAGCTTAAGTATTCTCTGTCTTTGTAACTGAATTTACTACACTCTGTTGAATTGGTCATATGAACATAAAATTAGACATATTTGTAGCCTAATATGCTATTAGAATTTCATAACATTCTAAAATCATTCCCCTGATCTCTTCTTAGGTTTTTTAAAACACAGACTTTAACAGCATAGAGTTCAACAATGCACAAAACTTACATTAAACATGTTTGTAAAATGGAAACCCAGTAAAGAAACTGCTACAATGAAATATCCTTGCTAGAAAATATGGCGTCAGTTTCATAAATTCACTGATTGTTTCCCAGCTGGGGTTTGCATGAAGGAAAGACAGGGCACAGTGTATCTGTGAGTGTGTATATAGTATATGTGCATGAAGTAAAAGTGACAGTTACCATTATTAGTCCTGTCTAATTTTCTGCTGCCTGTATCTTCACTCTTTAGCAGCATCTTTTCTCTAGTTTACTTGTGTCTGAAGGAATGCTTTACTGCTTTTTCTCAAGAAATTGAAAATGACCACTATCTCAGCCACCACCACACACCACAAACAAATAAATAAACAGAAATAATGGATTCTCTATGAAGCGGTTGATTCTTCATTGACAGGCTGAAGTACAGAGTGCTACTCCTATTTTAGAGTGATTAAACAGAATCCCCTGATTTAAAAGGGACAATACCTTTCACATGAAGAGCATCTCATCACTCAAAACTGTTTTCATCATATTTACAATGGGTATGTTACTCATAGTAATCAGAAACTTGAATTAACTGTTTGTCTTAGCTCCATTACAACCAGTGTTTCATTTTCTGCCACATCTATTTACAAAAATTGAATGCATATTTTCAAAATGGACACATTGTTATTGTCAAATTACAGATATTGTAATTATATGTAATTCTGCAAATCTTGTACTAATGTATCTATACACTATCTCATATATATTTTTCAAAAGTAATTGAAGAATAAATCAAAAACCATACATTAGAAATCTCATATTAGATTTCTATTCCTTCAATTTATTTCACAAATGACTTGCTTTGAGTCTGTGTACTTGATGACATTTTCCTCTAGGTCATTATTAAGAAAAACTGTGAGTTTTATTATGATTGAATATTGGCAATGTTTCCACGAGTAGTGTGTTTATAGTCTGAATACAATAGGTTAAACTAAATAAGAGCAGCAGCTATAGTCTATGCACCAATAGTAGTCTACGAGAGAGGTCTGTAAGCAAAGTTTACTGTTTCATGGCCATATCCACACTTTACAGACAATGAGGCTACTTTCATACCATAGGCTATAGGATTCAGTTGAGCAGTTGTGGTGAGACTGTGTGCTTTTCAAATATAATTTATTATCTACACCTTTAAAGAAAGTGTTCATACCTCCTTGAATAAGCATTGTTTCCACCATTTAATACTTAAAAATAATTCATATCATTTCTACGATTATGATCAATGAACATAGTTATTAGGAAAAAATGATTAAGTAGATTATGAGTCTGCATGATAACTGAATAAGTGACCAACAAAACAGTTGGACTGGGGATGGATAGATGACTCCTGAGTTTAGAGAATTTATGTCTCTTCCATAGGACAGTTCAATTTGCAGCACCACATAGGCAAGTTCACAGTTTTTAGTAATTCCTGTTTCAGTGGTGTCATGAGCCACCATGTTAGGGTGCCATATGTTGTGAGCCACCTTTTTGGGGTGACTTCTACTGTGATACTAGCCATGGTGGGTTCCTATGTTCCAGGGTAGGTGCAGGAGGATTGGAAGAGCTAGGTAGGAGGAAGAGAGATAAGAAAGAAACACAGAGACATAGGAAGTACCAGGAGGGCAACTCAGAGGATACTGAATGCTGAATTCCTCATTCTGAATTCTGAGCTCATCCAAGTTAATTTTTCATACACTTTTATACTCAAATACAAAACGGAGAAGAAGGCAAAAGGCTGCTTTAACATGTTACTTGCCCCAATACTTGAGACATCTTGCCATTAATTCTTGAGAAAAGTATTTGATGCTTGGGACAGTGAGAACACCCAAGACCAAGTATCCTACAGGCAGCCAATCCCTAAGTCAAATTTAAAATCCAAAAGAAAGAGCAGAAGTATGCTTGAATTCTCGGACCTTTGGTCAGGGTGGCACAGATCTACCTCTATAGGCCATCCCAATGTCTAAAACACCAAGCAACCACACCCTAGGAAAGGATCTGTAGCCACACTTGTTGACAACAACCTAGAGAGAGAAAAAAAAAATCAAACTCTCTAACCTTCAGACAAGGCTCACATTTTTGGGCATCTGCACAGGGGATCTGAGGCCCCCCCCTTCTTCCTTTGAAAGGTATTGCACTAGAATACAAAGATCCACATGAAAAAAGACATGAATAATTTTTTAAAGCTTATGATAAATTTGAACTTTTCCAATATTTCTGTTTGTAACACATTTTCTTCCACGTTTTCTACTGTTTCATAAATAAAAAAGAAATGTAATATTGTTACCTTATTGTTTAAAAATTTACCAACAAAGATTTCAACCAAGTAGTTGATGTTATCTTAAGCTTATTTAATCATAGTGGAAAAGAATGTTTTATCTTTGTGCATATTTTCAGATCTTCAAAAGCGCTAATTATGCATGCAAAACTTTTAGGGCTTTTTTGTTTGGTTTCATTTCATTCCTGTTTGCTTATTTATTTTTCTGTAGAGTTTTGAATCAAAATGTATGTCCTATTCCAAGAAACTTCTAAACCATTTTTAGACAAAATTCAATCTAATATCAAGAAACAAACTGTTATCCTCAGTTGTCATATAGAGAATGAACTGGACAGGAAGGTTTTTTTGAAACCAGAAAAGGACAATTTCTGTGGGCTAATAATTTCAAGGAATATTTCCAGCTCTGGAGAAGAAGCTATTCTAATAAATAAAAAAAGTATAATCACGTAAAAAAGTTCTGGTGTTTTAACTTCAGCACATTGGCTATTTCAGCCTGCAATTGCATCTCCTCAGTTACTGGCCTGCTTTGCAGACTGGTCTGACTGCTTAGGCCACAGTCTGCTGGGAATTAAGGTAGCTTTAATTAAATATCTATTGTTCTATTTGTAAATAAGATGCAAGATTCAAAGGCCAGGGTGAAAACCTGTGAGCTCAGCAAGGCAGAGTAGCAACTAGCTTATCCTCTCTCATTGCTGGTGTCCCTGAAAGACAGCATCCTTCCACTCTGCCAAGGCATAAAACTTCCAGCTATTCCAAATCCATCCTGGCTACTTCTTGTATGTCCACCTCTTCCAGGTGCTCTCTGATTACTTTCTGCAAGCTAGGTTCTAATTCACCCTCCTGACACAAAATTGATTTTATTTAATTTACACAAATGTAAACTCAGGGTTCACAGTGTGATTGAGTATCCTCCAACAAAATTCTATTTGAAATATCAACAATTTCAGATTTTCTCATGTTCCTTTTGATGTTAAAGAAGGTTTCAGATAATTTCATGAAGAAAGGTCAATAGGAAAATGAAAAAAAATATATTATTTAGAAAAAGATACAGGTGCCATGATACAAGTCACATGGATTTGGAACAAATGTAATTAAAAAATTGGTCAAAAGTCAATAAAATGTAGATTGCCCAATTTTTTAAAAATATTCCAATAATCAGAAATCAAGCAGTATCTTCTCTTTATTATACATTTTTATGTAATCTTTACTATCTAAGTAAAACTTGATTTTGGAAGCCGTTTTAAAATATAATATTTTATAAGGTCATCATGTAACAAAATTAAACTTTTCTTTCTTTCTTTATTAAAAATTTCCACCTCCTTCCCTCCTCCCATTCCCCCCACCTCCAGTTATAAGAGCAGTCAGGGTTCCCTGCCTTGTGGGAAGTCCAAGGACCTCCCCCTTCCATCCAGATCTAGGAAGGTGAGCATCCAAACAGACTAGGCTCCCACAAAGCCAGTACATGCAGTAGAATCAAAACCCAGTGCCATTGTCATTGGCTTCTCAGTCAGCCCTCATTGTCAGCCACATTCAGAATTAAATTTTTAATAAGAAAATAATATTTAAAGTATTTATAAGTACTTAGTCATTCAGGAACCTACATTTATACGGAGATATCTTTGAATTTGCATAACAGCTGATGTATCTTTAATTCAAAATGATAAATAATAAAGAAATTGAGTTAAAGAAGAAGAGAAGAACCAAATTTTGCAGAATCTGGGAAGTTCAATAGGAATTTGAGTTCTGTAGGCAGAAGATACCAGGACAGATGACAGCACATAGTGAAGGGTGCAGGGAACAAGAAATGATTTATGGGATGCCTTGACACAGTAGTTGTCTTCTTTAAACATGAAAGTAAAAAGAATAATTATGTATTATTTTAAGTATTATTGGTTCATAGAAAATGTATATTTTAATAATGAGAATTTTAATGAAAATAAAGGTTTCCTGAAAACTTAAAAAAAAAAACTGAAATATTACCAGAATAGCATAGATTATATAGGATGCAGAGAAAATCAGAAAGTAGATGAATAAATAAAATTAGATGTGGAATCTACTTATATAGGTTGAAATTTTTTTCTTAATGGGGGTGCATATATAAATACTGTTTTTAGTCTTAAAATTTGGTAGTATTAACTTCTCTATAATGTCTTTGATAATAATTTGTTGTCTTGTGACCAGATATCATTTTAATATTTTCAGTTCATTTTTGCTCATGCATAAAGAAATGAATTTTTGTGACAGTTTTCTGCTTACCTATTATTTTCTTTGTCCTTGTTTGCTCTCCATTGCGCCCATGTCTCCAACCCTACCTGCAGTCCTGTTCCTCTGCAAGAGCAGCTCCTCCTTCTGCTTTCATGTCACCTATAATCTGACACCTTCCTTTGTTATCCCATCTCCCTCTCTTTAGATCTATTTTTCACCTTTTACACATATACGTGCACACGTGCATACACACACACACACACACACACTTGATCATGGTTTCCCCTTTCCCAACTTCTCCCAGATCCTCTCTTCCTCCCTACTTACCCATATTCATTCTCTCTCTCTCTCTCTCTCTCTCTCTCTCTCTCTCTCTCTCTCTCTCTCTCTCTTTCCTCTTCTCTTTCTCTGGAGAAAATAAACAGGCAAGCCAAAAACCCAAAGAAACCAGAATTTTGAAAAATAAAACAAACCCACAGGAAACACACACACACACACATTCATTTACCCCATAAAAACACAAAATCAGAAGCCAAGTGGGAAAAGGTAGGATAAAAAAAAATATGCAAGTGGAAAAATGGTAGAATAAAAAAAAAGGCCCAATATGAGACATAAAAGCCTACAAAACTATCATTGACTTCATTATGTTTTAGCCAATGACTCTTTGGGATGGCACTACCCTTATGTTTAATATACATAGTGACATTCCATTAGAGATAACCAACTTTTCCCTTGCAACAAGAGGTCAGTTGCAGATAGCTTCTTGGTTAAAAGTGGGAGCTCACATCCCCGCTCCACTTAGTGTATGAGGTTTTCCAAGTGTGATATTTGATACCTATTTTGTTCAAGCCTTCTCCCACTTGACTCATGTACTCATTTTGTATGATTTGACTTTTCTACCCAAAATTTTAAATGATAAATTTAGGACGGGTAAAATGATGTTCAATGTTTAAATCTAAGAGTCTTTGCTTTTTGGCATTACTACTTTAGTTGAGAAATTGTCATTATCTGGTTTTTTCTTGAAAGATCACTAATGTGTGACATTTTGTCAGTTGTTACCTAACAGGTTTTAGGTACACTGCTAGACTAACTGTAACACTTTTGTTCCTTTAGATGGGTTTTGTTACTATCATGAATCAGGTGCCAAATAAAGCAACAGGCATACAGAGCATGGCCTCTCAGTCCAGGGTGAATCACAGTAGGCTCTGATTTGCACAGTGCTAGCCTTGCCCTTGGTGAACATGGTGTGGTAGAGCTATTTGGGGACCATGTCATAAGCTCAGTACCTCATTTAAGAGATCAACACTTTCATGACTTTACTCCCAAAGGATCCGCATCCTAATATTATCACTTCAGAGGCAGAAATCTAAATGAAGGCTAAAAGGGCACAAGAATTCAAGAAAATGGTTTTCAACTTCTAAGTCAAGTCATGACCCCTTTTGGGGGATAGAATGGCTCTTTTATGTGGGTTGCATATCAAATATTCTGCATATCAGATATTTAGATAAAAAATCATAACAGTAGTAAAACTTACAGTTATGAAGTATCAGTGGAATAACTTTAAGGTTTGGTGTCACAACAGCATGAGAAACTGTCCTAAATGGTTACAGCATTAGGAGTGTTGAGAACCACTGAACTGAGGCTATTATAACTCTCATTTCCTCTTTTGTCCTTCATTTAAATAATTAGAATAGTGTTATCAAAAGTTAACAAACAAAACCTCCAGAAAAGAGCTAAAGGTAAAGGTGGTTGCCAACAGGTCTCATGCCCTGTGTTTGACCCTTGTAGGCCACATGATAGGAGAGAATTCAGTTCATAAAGTTGTCCTTTGACCACCACATGTGTGCTTTCATATACATATACACACACTTATAAGTAAAGCATAGACACCAAATAGGATTTGTATTGCATTAGTAAGATGGAAGTTGACAAATTGTCAGACAGGTGTTCTTTTTTCTTTTATATTGATGTTTTATTGAGCTCTATAATTTTCTCTGGTCCCCTCCCTGCTTCTCCCCTCCTCTTCAACCATCTCCCAAGTTCCCCATGCTCCTAGCTTACTTAGGAGATCTTATCTTTTTCTACTTTCCATGTAGATTAGATCTATGTATGGCTCTCTTAGGATCCTTATTGTTGTCTAGGTTCTCTGGAATTGGGATTTGTGGGCTGGTTTTCTTTGCTTTATGTTTAAAAACCACTTATGAGTGAGTTCATGTGATAATTGTCTTTCTGTGTATGGGTTACCTCACTCAAAATGATGTTTTCTAGTTCCATCCTATTTGCCTGCAAAATTCAAGATGTCATTTTTTTCTGTTGTGTAGTACTCCATTGTGTAAATGTACCACATTTTCCTTATCCATTCTTCAGTCTAGGGACATTTAGTTTGTTTCCAGGTTCTGGCTATGACAAACAATGCTGCTATGGACATAGTTGAGCACATGTCCTTGTCGCATGATTGAGCATCCTTTGGATATATACCCAAATGTGGTATTACTGGGTCCTGAGGAAGGTTGTTTCCTAATTTTCTGAGAAATCATCACACTGACATCCAAAGGGGCTGTACTAGCTTGCATTCCCACCAGCAATGCAGGAATGGTCCCTTCACCCCACATATCTCTCCAGCATAAGTTTGTCATCAGTGTTTTTGATCTTTGCCCTTCTTGCAGTTGTGAGATGGAATTTCAGAGTTGTTTTGATTTGCATTTCTCTGATACTAAGGATAAATGGCTGAAAGACACTTAAAAGGAAATGTCCAACAGACAGGTGTTCTTACAATTTAATATCTGATTCTTGTCTTCCTATTAAGGATTAATAATTCTTATAAAAACCATAGCTATTTTAGGGTCAGCGAGAGACTTGACTCTAGAGGTGTTCCCAGGTGTCCATGGAGATGTCCCCAGCTAGATCCTTGGGTAGCTGAGGAGAGGGAGCCAGAAATGGCCCTATCCTATAGCCATACTGATGAATATCTTGCATAGCATCATAGAAATTTCATCTGGCGATGGATGAAGCTAGAGACAGAGACCCACATTGGAACACTGGACTTAGCTCCTAAGGTCCAGATGAGGAGCAGAAGGAGAGAGAACATGAGCAAGGAAGTTAGGACCGCGAGGGGTGCGCCCACCAACTGAGACAGTGGGGCTGATCTAATGGAAGCTCACCAAGGCCAGCTGGATGATGAAGCATGTGATCAAACCGGACTCCCTGAATGTGGCTGACAAGGAGGGCTGACTGAGAAGCCAAGGACAATGGCACTGGGTTTTGATCCTACTGCATGTAATGACTTTGTGGAAGCCTAGTCTGTTTGGATGCTCACCTTCATAGTCCCGGATGGAGGGGGGAGGACCTTGTACTTCCCACGGGGCAGGGAATCCGGACTGTTCTTTGGACTGGAGAGGGAGGGGAAGGGAGATGGGGGGAGCGGGAGGGAAATGAGAGGAGGCGGAAATTCTTAATTAAATAATAAAAATAATAAAAATTAAAAAAAACAGCTATGATTATTAAATTTCAAATGTGTATAATGTTTGTTGCATAATAGAGGTTCTCTGACATTTTATTCTGTGGCAGGGCAAAACCTCTCATACTTGTCACTGTGTGATTTGAGTATATGACATGTACTCTCCACAGTTTCCAATGTGAGTTCTCAGCAATGGGAGAATCACCAATTAAAAGAGTTTGCGCATGTCACTCTTCACCCTCCCTACTGCCCATTTCTTCTAATGCACTCTTAATCTCTCTACTTCCGTCTTTGTGTGATTGGATTAAAGTGAGGCTGTGACAAGTGATTTGAATGCCAGTGGCTCATATTATAATGTATCCTCTGCATGTGATTGTTAACACACGGCTTTAGTCTAATAACGGAGCTACAGCATTTTGTCCTGCGGTAAAATTGTCATTATTTCTATTTTGGCTTCTGCTGCTCCTGTCTGATTTCCCATCACTGGGAACTCTGTGTCACCGGCTATAATGGTGAGGATTTGTAACTAGCTTCCTTCAGAGGATGTGCTGGCAGGCTGTTGCAGCGAGCTTCCACATCTTTGCATTTATGTTTTCCTCAGACCATTAGCAGAGTCTTCTCCTCTCTATCTGTGTTTTCTTGCCCCTAAGTAGTGCCCTTCCTGTCACATGACTACTTGTTTATTCTGCTCACACATTTTGCAGTGTCATAATTTAGAAAGATGGCTGTGCACACCAAGCTTGAAAAATAAAAATAAAAAATAAAAAATAAAAAATAGGGTATTGAATTACCTTCCAACCTCTGATTTATTCATGAATTCATCGCCAACTACTTATATAAAACACCTCAGGGTATGTACTCAATGTCCTTCTGGAGAGATTAATACAACAGACCAACTAATTTGCAGTTGGATTCAACAGGACACCTTTGCTGAAGACACCTCCCAGAGGAGGTGAAGAACAGCACAGAGAGTCAGAGTTGTCAGAGATCTCTGACTTTAACAACTGAGGAATAGGAAGGCAAGATTTACATTGCCCAGAATTACATTCAATGTTAGATCACAGCACTGTAATTGATGACAGAAAAGTTCAACTACCACTCCTGATGTTTGTGTTTAAACCCATAGCATTGCAGTGGTTAGGTGGAGAAAAGTGAAGTGAAAAACTCAGGATGTGAAATGAGACCCGAATTTTGATTCTGAAGTATTCGTGGCCTGGATGTTCAGGGAAAGAAAACAAGAAGCCTAGAAGCAAGACAGTACTCTCACTGGTGGAGAGTTGGATTTAAAAGGAATATTAGCATTTCTTTTAGTGCAGACATTACACACAAGGCCAAGGGTAAATTTTCTGCCCAACAGAGTAAGGCCACCAGAATAGCTATAACAGCATGGGTACCTAGATTGCATCATTTATTATCAGGCAGTAAAACCCAGCCTTAATTGGGAAATCACAAAGTTAGGCACTTGCCTATCCTACTTTTTCTCTCTCCAACTGGCATTGAGAATCCCTGTTAGGGTTTAAAACAAAGGTGAAAATAGGTCAAAGAAAAACAAACTCGGAGATTGTATGCAAATAATGTTATCAATTCAAACAATGTTTCTGTTCATTTTGGGGAATGGAAGTAGATTTAACGTAGTTATTTTTAAACTAGAATAGAATCAGAAAAAGACAACCAGATGGCGAGGAATCGAAAAATCATGTCTTATGTTTAATGTTGTCAGGAGGAAATGTGTAGGGGGAACATACTAAAAACATCTCTCAAATATTTAAAGAATTATCACCTGGAAGAGGAAGCAGATAGTTTAGAGAAGAAAGAACAAGGAAGAGCAACAGAAATTCCTAAGCAAAAGAGAATTCTAAAGAGATAGCTTATGCAAGTATTTTATGAGGTAGGTAAATATGGATTTTAATTTATTATTGTAAAATAGAAATGGAGTTAGAACAAGGATTAGTTTCTTGATTTAAATGGTGTCAACACTGAATAGAGCAAATAGGGATATAGAATAGCTCTTTTTAACTCTAAAATGCTTTGATTCTACCAGATAGTTATATTTATAAATTTTCTTTGTATTTAGACTCTTTCATGCTTTTCAGTCACTCACTAAGAAAATTTCTAATTTTTGTCAATATTCTTTGAGCTATTTTATGTTCAAGTATGTATTCATAGAGAAGTTATTCAAATAAAAATTGGGAATCTACAAATTGACAGTTGCTGATAGTAAAGTTTAGAAGAAATACAAAATAGAATGTCCACATGTCAGTGTGGAGGTAGAGTTCGTTATGGAAGCTAGGCTACACTATCAGATAGGGCTAAGCCAGCGATTTACAACTGTTAGACTCTAACACTGCTCTGGTTTTAGAATCTAAATGTAAAGTTGAAGGACAGAATATTCCTAAATCTTAAACATAATTTATTTTGAGAACCATGAATGAAGAAGGTACAAAGCATATTTGCCTGGATTACATAGAATGTATAAAAGGTGTGAGTGAATGCAATAGTAAAATATTTAGATATGGATAGCATGGAGAGGAGAAAATGGTAGAAGATGAAAAGAAATTTCTAAAAGGGGCACAATAATAATATATATTCACAGAACTGTGGCCTAGCATTCTGCCAAGCACTGTGTAAGTTTTAGATAATATAAAAATGAATACAATGTTTATTCTCATCATAAGTTTCTTGTGTATATGATAATTTTTATGGCTATAAAGTGTTTTATTTAGCATTTTGGCTATTGAAATTGGTGTATTAGGTTAAAGAGAAATAATGGTGAAGTCAACCGAACATTTTCCAGGTTACATGGCTAAGCAATACTAAATCCATTGATGATGTGGCATGCATCCTGTATGTGCAACCTTGGTCTTATTTTAAATTCACAGGTAATTGCTTACTGTAGTGTATATAAAATTGATTTAGCTACAACAGAATATAAGATGGGATAAGTAAACATGACAACATTATTCCATTAAGTAGGTATTTTATAAACATTTTTAAATTGGGCCATACAGAAGTATGTTCAGCTACGAGGGTTGAGGCCACACAGGTGGATACAGATAATCCCAATGTTCATGAAAACTAATAAGCAGATCGTGTGACTCTATAGAACAGGGTAGCAGGAACAATGAAGGGAAGCGTCATTCCCTGTCTACACAGAGAAAACTGTGATTGTGAGGATTTGAAAGAAGTTTGTAGATAGAAATAAGCGATGCATAGTTTATAGTGGAAGTAGTCATCTTAAATAGATAAGAATCATTTTATCTTACTGGCAAGATACCCTGCCCTGGTTTATGATTTACTGTTAAATTAATGTGGATAAAGTTTAATATACACCTAGAGGACTAATTTTATCAAATTATTCTAATTAATTAGCTTAATATAATTTTATCTTTTTACCCACAACAAACACCTTCCCACATTCCAACCAAGTTAGAGAAAATAAAATAAATGATTAACTTATCAACCAGGAATTTACTGAAACCTTATGCAGCAAGTCATTTGTGGACATCCACAAACTGATTTATAAGTAAATAAAGCCATCAAAAACCCCTTAGGACCACAGTGAGGGGTTAAATAGTTTTGCAATGTAAAATGCTAAGTGCCATGGGAAGTAAATTATCTTACATAATGAAATTTAAAACCTTGCAAGTTGCTTTTGTCATGGGCTCAAATCTGTTTTTAAACTCTCTAAAACTTTAATTTTCTCATGGAGATTGAAGAAAATAAAATGTGAGAAAACTTTTCAAATAACTGGTTTACTTATTTTTTTTGTTTCTTGTTAATTATTGCTTATGTTCAGGGCCCTATTCTCAAATAAATGCATCTTCAGATATAAATCAAATGTAAGTTGGTACAAACATTTTAAGAAAAAAATGTTATCAGATTTCACAGTGTTTCTTCCTAAACTAGGAATCAGTGGGCAATGTAAAATTAAGGGAAATTCATACCATCTCTATGTCAACACTTTCACTGATGGGATGTTTCTTCAATAAGTCTACTGTGCATTGAAAGTATGAATATACAGGTTTAAAGTTTAAGTAGTTTATCACATTCCCCATGCAATTCCCTCATTTGTGGGAACAATGTAAGTGAAAGTTAAACCATTGTCTCTGTAAAAAAAAATGAAACAATAACTTTGAAAAAATAAAGACCAATAGGAAGTCTATCAGAGAAGCAAAGTCCCCATCAATATTGAGGCCTTAAGCAGTGCGTGTCTTCCAGTATTTTAGAGGACGTCATCCTGTTACTGTGATGGGCACATCCCTCACACTAACTACAGCGGATCAGAAACAGTTGCTGAATACATACATGGAGAGGAAAGTAACCCCCGCTTTCCTCTAAACAACACTGTACAGAACGATTTCTTCAACATTCATGATTTTTACATAATAGGGTCTATGTCCTTCAGATTGACTTCAAGTTCTCTAACCTTCTATGCTCACCTCCCACGAGCTGGGACAGCAGATGTGCAGCTATGATGGAGGTCCAAAGACCCCAAAATTTAGTGGCTTAACTTAATATCTACAGGCTTTGTTATCAGAGGAGAATGCCAAGACATTAAAGGAGAACACAATATGCCCGCACAGTCTTTCCTCATAAAAAGCATCATCTGTTCATTCATCAGACTCCCCAAGGCCCACAACCTTAGAAAGCTTAACATACTACTTCTCTGTTCATTCAGAAGTTCCAGGTGCTCAGACAGAGCCAGTTAGCACTATGAGTATATGGAGGGTCTAAACACACGTGGAGGATCTAAAATGTCCTGGAACTTGCCTGTCTTCCTTCCTTCCTCTCTCCCTCCCTTCCTTCCTCTCTCCCTCCCTTCCTTCCTCCTTTCTTTCTTTCTTTCTTTCTTTCTTTCTTTCTTTCTTTCTTTCTT
>JABTXL010001671.1:8091611-8112886 GCA_025134845.1 Neodon shergylaensis
CTTTCTTTCTTTCTTTCTTTCTTTCTTTCTTTCTTTCTTTCTTTCTTTCTTTCTTTTTCTTTTGTAAACATCCAGTGATTTTTGGATTTGGTCTGAATAACTGAAAGATAATTGCATTACTGTGGGCATTGTAACTACCTAAATATTCTCAACAAGATACAAACCAGCTGAATGAGAAAGACTATTGGCCAATATTACCGAGTTGGATATAAGCAGGCTAGTGAAAGGGGCCTGATATGTTCTGACACCACAATTCAATCCATTAAACATTTAGTGGAGATTCAAGTAGGTCACCTAAGTGCTTGTTATTGCACTGAACTACTGAAGCCTTGAAATTCTGCTCTGATATAAATTCTTCATATTCTATGAAGAATATGAACAAGGTCAAGGTTGTTTCCAGATGATATGTATTTGATAAGTGTAAGAATGGATTCAGATACAACAGTATTTATGTACACTTCATACCTATGAGTGGTCGTTGAATTTTATTTTCCCATTTTTAGCAATGTTGTTCTAAAAACACATTATCCCGTGAAAGTCACAAAGTATTAATATATACTTTAG
The DNA here is from genome assembly GCA_025134845.1 of Neodon shergylaensis. Lineage (NCBI taxonomy): Eukaryota > Metazoa > Chordata > Mammalia > Rodentia > Cricetidae > Neodon > Neodon shergylaensis. Next base: position 8,092,176 of record JABTXL010001671.1, read on the forward strand.
AAAATTAATTCACTTGAAAAATCTTTTTAAAAACACTTGTCCCCAATGTAGTGTTTTATTTCCCTTGACTATGACAAAGGAAATAGAGGGCGCATTTAATAAAGTCTAACAGAATGATCTCTGTTAAAACACCCTTTAGTTCCACAGATATGTGCAGATGTGATCTCTGGAAATCTGACACTGTCAGCTCCAGAATGATGTTCTTTGCTTGTGGAACTCAGCATTACATACCAGGCTGCACAGAGACCAGTGTTTTGTGTTTTACTTTTCATTGACTTTAGTGCATGCTTATTTTGACATATTTAAACATTTCTTAATGCCCTTTTTCTTCTTCAAAATTCCATGCAAGATAATACAATTAACTCTTCATAGATCCTCTCTTAGCTGTGACAGTTCCTTAGATTTTGGTTGGGATCATCTTAATACATATAGAACTGCTAAGCAATCTATTATATAAAATATCCCTCATTTAGCACACATCTGATGATTTTATTATTTTTGGAAGGGATTATGCATTTTTCGGAGGTTCACAAGTGTATAATTTGTATGAGTTGTCTCTAGAGTGCATACTACCAACATTAATGGGTAATATTATTCTTTACTACCTGGTCATGGGAGCTTTTTCAGGTGACTCCAATATGAAGTTATTCCCAAGCTTTACTATTGATGAGGGAATTCTTTTGCACAAGTCATGTGTAAGTGATGTGATTTATTTTCCATTATGGTAAAAGAATTTATGTAAATTATTTGAGAAATTATCATGAGAATTTTTTTCTTTCCTGCTATACTATTTATTTAGTCAGGTTGGATATTGGGAATCGTTTCTTGTAAATAAGTTGATTCTATGCCCACTCTGCAGACAGAACAAGAGGCTATAGATAAGGATAGCATAATTTGGAGATTCTTCCAGCCATTTTGTCTGTGTCCTCACCTTAATCTTCAGTAAGACAATGAATTGATACTGACAATTCTACTCTAATATGCCATCATGTAGATAGTTGTCATCTAATAATAATCCTCTTCCCCAGAGGTGAGATATCTGATTGCCACACTTCTCGAAAGTTAGTTAAATACCTTCTTCCTTATATAAATATTTTGATACTGGTGTTCTTGCCACTTTAGTCCCTTTCAAACATTTTTGGAGCAATTTTTATGTACGTTTCTGTAATAATACAAAATTGATAAATTATATTGCAAGACTATATGTATCATTGTGTATAATATTTTGAAATTCTACTAGAAATTTATATTTAGCTGTTTTGTTATTCCTGCTAATAATTGTTGTTTTCAGATATTTAGGTTTAAACTGCTCTGGTTCTATGACGTGATGACTCAGAATTGCTTTAATTTACATTGTTACAAAGAAAAATGTTAAGCATATCCCCATATTCTAGTTTGCTATCCCCTTATCTTTCCTAATCATGTCTTTTCAGATTTAGCTGTCTCTTGAATGCTTCTTTTGTTATTAAAGAACTTTGAAGTTCTCCATATATTTTAACTAAAAATCCTTTGTATAAAATGTTGCCACAAGTATTTTCTCCCTTTTTGTTTCTGTTTCCATTTTCCTGAGTGTCTTTCATTGATGAGAATCGATTAATTTAGATCATGTCAGTTCATTTTTGCCCTACAATTTTGTGCTGTACCTGAAACATTTTTTCTGTTATACTTACCTTTCTTCTTCCAAGGGTTTTGCTTTTGTTTTAAATATAACTAGAGCATATCTGTGTTAGTCCATTACTGAACTTTGCTTTGTTCAGTTGATACATGTCTATTCTCTCACTAATATCCCACTGACACAAACGTCACAACTTTGTATTCTCTTCATGTAAGAATGATTAAATCATCCAAATATACTCTTAGTCATTATTATTTAGCTATAATGTGTCCTCTGCTATGTACTCACATGTGTGTGTGTGGGGGGGGGAGTGTGCACATGTTTTTTACTAAGCCAGTGTATGAGACCACATGTAGAGGTCAGGGGTCAACTAGAGCTGTAGAGTTTATTTTTTGAGACCAGGTCTTAATCCACGACCTGGGACTCTTGGATTACACAATTTTTATTAGATTAACTTCGATCTGATTGAACAGATTAGATTATATGTTTATGGGATCAACTTGCTTCAGACTTTGAAGTCCTGTGTGGCAGTACGTAGCATTTCCTGCCTTTTCATATCGGTACTGAGAATGAAACTCAAGTTCTAGCACTTTGTATTAAAGCCAAGATTGAAACTCACGCATGGACAATGACTTAAGCCCTGGCTTTTGGTGTGGCTGTTACACCTGAGACTCAGGTCTTGACTTTTTCCATGGATGCTGCACATGAGACTCAGATCCTAGTTATTATTGTAGTTATTGCTTGTGTGACTCAGCTCTGCAAAGCAAGTACTACCCTCACTGAAATCTCTACCCAGAACCACTCTATGTCTTTCTGAGGCCATTTTGTAGCAGTTTGTCAAAAATTAAAAAAGAATTTGCTAAAATTTGTAATAATATCAATTACATTTGTAGATCATGTTTAAAAGAATTATATCCTACCAATTTTAAATTACCGAGTATTTGTACTTGGAATCTATACCTATTAGAACAGTTTCTTTGATGCAAGATGTTTTCTTATACAAATCCTAAACTTAATCTTTGAGAATATGTATTTCATATTTCTGTGACAATATATTCTTCTCTGCTTTTTAAGTATCACTTATTAATTCCTCCTTAGCAGTAATACAGTTATAACATCTTGGCAATATGTCTTTTGTCTATCTGTAGTCACGTAGATCCTGTGGATTTCAGGGATCCAGGACTTATTTTTAATCTAAATCAGAACAATAAATATAGCTTTGAGACTGTGATACATATGGCTGTGACTGGCACAGGATCTCACACCAAGTGAAAATTTACTAATGCTAATTAAGATTTTATTGAAAATTCATTCATGTAAATACTGACAAAGTTTTACTGAAGGAACATTGATATAAACACTGAATTTATTATTCATTTGGAAATTCCTAAGTAAAATACTTTTTAATAAGTCTTGCTTTTAATACTCTTTATCTGTCTTGTGCTGTTGCGATTTCTTGAAGAGATGTATTTTTGTACATTATGTATTTTTTACTTTTGGTTTTACTTTCTACCATAGCCTTACTACATAAAAAAGGAAAATCCCTCACCTAAATGCACACATCATGCCCGATTTTATCTATAATATTACAGAGATGCTGATCTCAACTTAAAGTACAATCTATAATAAATTTTCTGAAGTAAGGGGTATATAAAATTACTGGAAAATATTCAGCATCCTGTTTCCTTGACCTTTTCATTTCCTTGAATTATTCTTTATATACATAGAGGTAAAAGAATAAAAGCATTTGGAAAGCTATAGAGGGACAATAAAACTGGTGCAATTGGCAAAACTGAAAGAAGTAAGCAAGTAGAACAAACAATGCTGCAGGTGAGCCACAGGGACCCATGCAAATTATTTTCCTCTTGATTGGCACCTGCACATATAATGCACCTAGGTCTACAATTTAATTGTTTATTAAACAAAACTATCACCTTTTGTTGTTATTTTACATTTCTAAGCTTCATATCAAAAGGTTTGTCTCAATGGGCCTTGGTTGCACCTTCGAAATACATACTTGAACAAATGCCAGAAAGACAGTGAAGATACATCTTCTGCTATTTTACTAAAGTATCATTCTTACCACGAGCCTATTGCATGCTGGGTATTTTTATATAAGTATACCTAATGCCAATCATCCAATCATGCATAATTTCATTTGCACAATAAAAATTACCAGATTGGTTATTTTAATGTGTAAAAATGAAACCAGCAAAAGATAAATGTATCAACTTATTTATTTCCTCAAGAAATTCCACAGTTGTCAAGGAGTATGATTTCCACATACTTATTATTACTGTTTTCATTTGTGTGTTCCTGAGACGGAATCACTGTCTCCTGCAAACATAACATTAATTTTTTTTCTTCTAATTGAAATCAATTTTTACAGAATTGAATGCAAAGTCATAGTGCATGGGTAGATACAGGGCTATGCCTGCCAGAATTGCATATTATAATTCTGAATAACTGTATCTGCTTTTGTGAGAAAAGAGAAAATATGATTCTCTCAAAAGAAATTCTGGGAGCATCTCCACTAGAGCTATTCACAACTGACAAATTGTCAAAGAGTTGGAAAGGTATGCGGAGGGGACAATCCAACTCCAATCGAGAGCCTGGCAATGCAGCGCAACCCAAACCAGGAAGGGGCTAATGTTCATGGCGTGAATCCTGCATGTACTAACATTCTGGAATTGTAATTGTGTGTCACAAAGCAGGTGGCTCTTTGCTGGCACTGTGTTTAATGTGAGGTTCTTATGACCTTGTCTTCTTATAGTGTAGTTTCTTTTCTAGTAGGTTACCAGCTCTAGTCTGTTAGCACTTGGAAGTCAAGGCAGATGTACTAACTCCCTGTTATCTCACATCAATGGAGGCTGAAGAATGCCACAGGCTGCACAAAGACACTGAAAGTCATGTCACAAAGGCACTGTGGGCATGGAGCAAAACCAAATTGCCAAGTGGAAAGGACTAAATGAAAACTGGCAGCCTGAACAGGACAAAGAAACTTATTTTGTTAGTTGTAAATGATTATAATTGTAAACAAACTGGTTAATAGGAATAAAATGAAGCTGAAATAAGATTAAAGATGGACCAGAGATTTGCAAAATAACTTTAATTATGATTACCATTCTTCCTTATGGGTATGCTGCATGTATCAAGTGGATCGAATGCATGCTGCACACAGAGTAAAATGGGAACTCATCTCTGATCACATTCTTCTTACATTCCATGCTGCTTCCACTGTTGTTGGTCTTTCAACATGCTCTAGCTTGGTAACAAAAACGTTATTCAACCATAGCAGACATAGCAGGCACAAAGGTAGAGTTTTCTTTACCTGATTTGTTCATCCAGTCAGTTGCAAAATATTGACCTACAGAATAGGAAAAGAGCAAAGAAATATGACTTTGCATGTCAAAGTCCTTTTATTCTGGTGTTGGAACTGGTGTTGGATCCACCTCACCTCTGGTATACCCTCACATTATCAAATGAAATTCAAATGTTGGTATGGAAAAGCATGGATTTGTGTTATAGCAATTCAAAGCAGAAGGGGAAGAATCCTATGCCAGTTGTACATTTTATCTTTATCATATAATTTATAAAACAATTCAGAATGACTTATCTTTGGTGTTATTCACCTTGAAGGCAACCAGAATGGGCTTAGATTTTATTCTTTAATGATAAAGTGAAAGTCAAGAAAGGCAGTCATTTCCTATTATCATCCCTACACTTTGTTAGAGAGTAAATGGCAATTAAGCTCGTGTTCTTTGTCTGATGTGTTCTTCTCCCACATTGGACTGGGTTTCCCATAAAGCAAAAAGATCTCTGTAAATTGAACGTGTTTCTGGAAGTTGCTGCTTATCTTTGGACTAATTAAATCTGTTCCTTGTTTCCAAGTTGAGAATACCTAAAGCAAAGGGACCCAGGGCTGTACCTGAGGGGCTGGAGTGTAGCTGACTAAGAGTGCTTGCTTAACATGCATGAGGACAGGAGTTCCAAGCTCATGTGCCTTTGTGAAAACCAACCCGTTGTTGCACATGTCTTAACTTAGTGCTGTGAAGGTTGTGGCCAGAGGAATTCCAGCATTTGGTGATTGTCAGCCTAACACAAGGTACAATGGAGAACCCTCTTTTAAGGTAATAAGGTAGAAAGTGAAAACACAGGACCTCATAAACCTTCTTCTGGCTTCCATGTGCACACACATATGCTATATGCATATCATACACATAAGCTGCATGTGCCTATTTACATATAGTCACACAACAAAATATTAAATCAAGAATAGGTCTGAAATACAAAAGAGAGGTTTGGATTGGGGTCTAGAATACAGTTAATAACCAAATTCCAACATGAATTAATTTGTAACTTCAAAATCAGTGGTATCACATTGGTGATTTGAATTGGTTATGACATGATTATTTACAGCAGAGAAAGTAGAAAACTATACACAGATATTCTTAAAACCTTTGTTGGATCATCACTTTGTGTATGAAATTAATGGTCAAGATTAGAGGTAGAAAGTGAAAACACTCATTTTGAAATATGACCAGTCTATGATCATTGGCTCTGCTTTGAGTTTATGTTCCTGAATACAGTCAACTAATCTTACTTTTGTGACAGTATTTTAGTATCACAGGTTTAAGTAAGTTTACTGATGTAAACTGTGAACTAGATATTCATGGTAAGGTGATAAGGGCAGCCTCGCCTTTTAGCCCCTTTGTTTCTAATTTTTTACATGAGTGAAATTTCAATCACATTAGTTTTTGGAAGATGAATTACATTAGAAATTAATTCACAAGACAGATTTTTTAAAAAGGTAAGGGCCTTTAGAAATAGGTACCATTGTAATTCTAGCCATTTCCTGTTACTACATAATACAACCCTGTAGAAAACCCAGCTAAGAGAGTGCTACTTTTGCCAAATTGAAGTAACAGGAGGTAAATGGCAATGCTCCCCTCCAAAGAATCCATAGATTTATAAATTGTTGGAAGCGCAGGGTTTTGCTTTTTTTCTGTTTCCTATGACTTGCAGTGCCAAGCTCTGCACTCCTAATTTTATCCTGGGGCATCCATTCAATACTTGCTTGGAGAGAATAGTGCCACCAACTGCGTCCTCATAAGCACTGCCAAGCATCAAAATTTCTTTTGCCTGTTTGGAAAAGAATATGTTGCAAAGAACAGCTATGACACCACAATAACGTTTTCTTTAAGAAAAATACCCATCTTCACATGGAGATGGAAGTTTAGGAGTGAAATTTTCATAGGAGATATTTTATTGCAACATTTAGAAACAAAAATGATATAATAAATACTAGAAAATATTCAGTAATACACAAGGCCATAAATAATTCTTATATTAAAACCAGCAATAGCTTTGTGAAAAAAAACATACACCAAAACAAAAAATGATGAAAACTTGTATTTAATTAGTAAAAATGTGAATAGGTTTGTATAATTCTGTGTGTGTTGCTCAGACACCTTTTATTAAAGGATATAGAGGAAAGTCAATCGTGTCCATGCTGGAAAGAACCATTCATTCATGGGAAGTACTCCATGAATGATTATTTCATGTTGAAAATTATAGCTTTATGTTATTTCAAATTCACTGGACTTAATGAGCTGCTGAATACTAAACATGCTAAACTAAGATGTACCTGTGACATGTACACATTTTTGAAGCATGGTAATAAAATATGACTAATGGGTCTCTCAATAAAATATGATTAATGGGTCTCTCCTCAAGGAAGAAACCATGGTTGTGCATCCAGAAACAATTGAAATAGGTGTTCAGTTCAACCATGCATCTTTTGCATGTGGAAGGAAAGTATTCTTAATGGACAATAGCTTTGAGTTTGCAGTTGTGCTAGTCATAAAAACATTTTTCAGGAATCTTAATAATATTACCAGTTGCTTCCAACACTGTAACTGCCAAAATTAAAAGAAGTGCCAAAAGTTCATGTAATAGACTGCTCACTTAAGTGAGAACAACATTTTGCTCTAAACTTCAAGAGGAATGACATTTTTTCTTGGAGATATTACCAACAAAACCTTAAATATTTTGGCTCAGGATGCCTTCCTCTGCGTAGTATCCAATGTAGTAGGTTTGGGAAGTTCTTCATTAGTATTGCTTTTTGTTAAGCACAAATGAATAGTGACAGATGGTACTTTTTAATGGAGAAGAGATTTTGAGTTCCTCCTTTGGTATTTCCTTGACATCTTGATCACTTACAAATACTTTTTCTTTTCCAGCTCTTCTAGTAAACCATTTCAAAAGATTTCTAAACATGGCCACCTTGTTTGGTATCTGAGTTAGTTTTGTAATCCTTGCTATCCTTTTAGTTTCCCTACATGTTGCCAAGTATTGCTAGGTGTTAGCAGCTACCCTTTACAATAGAAATCTACAAATTCTCTAAAAGCATATTGTACCTAGACCAAAGAGGCCACCAATATATCAGACCAAATATATTACTTTAGGCTGGAGATGTGACTCATCAGTGGAGCATTGCCATAGCAGAGAAGAGATCCTGTGTTTGACCCCAAGCAACAGAAAGATGTAGGGGAGGTTGTTTGCAGTGAAAATGATAAAGAATTCTGAAAAAAGTCAAATGGTGTGGTGGAGCAATCAAATAAAGCAGACAGTGCTGAAAGAGCTAATGGATTTTTTTTTGCTTCAAAGCAGGAAAAGTGAAACCATCTGCCCATGACAAAGCTGCATGTTATTTTGTGAATTTTATTTTCTGTCTTTCTTTTTTTTTTTTTTTTTTTTTGTCAAAAATTCTGTGTTCTACATGACTGGTGGACAATGACAGAAGGCAACCATGGATCCAACTGACTTTGTGCAGCTCTGCACCAGCTACCATGGATAAGTGTGTGCAAACTGGAAAATTATAAGTCTCTGGATCTCGGCAAAGCATTTTAAATGTACATACCCACATCACAGCAGAGTGGGGAACAAAATAACTCATTTGAACGCTTTCAAGACAGCACAGCATTACAGAAAAGGCTCATTTCTGTGTGCATGGAGGAGCAGTTTTATTTCATACTCAATTGGAGTTTTCTGATTCTTAATTAAATGTTATAATTCAGATCAGCTCCTGGGTACATAAACTGTTAAGTGGAAGACAATCTGTGGTGGAGTTTTGATACCAGGTTAACATTTGCTTTAATATATACAATGCTTACTGAAACTATGAAATAGCATCTCTGGCTTTGGACTTGAGTTCCATGATCTAGTGGCTTAATATCTCTGAAATTTATCTTCCTTTCAGGAAAAAAACAATGATTTGGAAATAATGAGAACAAACCTACAATTTGGAGAGAGTTAAGATTAATGTGTCCTTTGAACTCATACATACTATATGTATGTATATATTGTGTATATATGTACATATGTAATATATATAAACATTGATAATATATTTATATTGCAATATAATGATAAAATATTACATATATACATATATACATAATATATATAGCAGAGGGGGCTGGAGAGATGGCTCAGCGGTTAAGAGCACTGGCTGTTCTTCCAGAGGTCCTGAGTTCAATTCCCAGCAACCACATGGTGGCTCACAACCACCTGTAATGAGATCTGGTGCCCTCTTCTGGCCTGCAGATGCACATGCAGACAGAACACTGTATACATAATAAATGAATAAATATATATAGCAGAGAACATAGTCTCTGATATACATATATTGTGTATATATGTATATATGTAATATACTAATATATATCAGAGAACATACTCTTTGATATACATATATATTGTGTATATATGTATATATGTAATATATATAAACATTGATAATATATTTATATTGCAATATAATGATAATATATTACATATATACATATATATACACAATATATGTATATTTATATATTTCATATATCAGAGAACATAGTCTCTCCTCCTCAGAGACATGAAGGCATACAACTGTTGGCAAAAGTTTCCAAGTCCTGAGCACTCTCAAATAATCATTCAGAGGCTTAATATTGATTGCAAATGCTCAGTTAATAGCTCAGGCTTGCTACTATCTAATTCTTACATTTCAATTGACCAATATTACCCATCTATACTTTGCCACATAGCTCATGGTTTGTTATCTCATTTTCTACATATCCTGCTTTCTCAGTGGCTGGCTGACATCTCTCTGCCTCCACCCTCTATCCTCCTAGTAGCCTCAGTATGATTGGCCCATCCATACTATTTTCCTGGATCTTGGCCAATCAGCATTTTATCAAACCAATTGCAGTGACAAATCTTTACTGTCTACAGAGGGAGTTATCATAGCATAAAACATTTACACACATTTGAATTCCCAATTGTCACTGTTTTAGCAATTATTTGGGGGTCATCTGGATTTTAGAGTATCAATTATTCAAATTTAGCAAACATTTGTTATACAACTAATTAGTTTAATCCTCAGCTGTGCGCCAATATAAAAATACAATATACCTTCCCCACAAAGACTTCCAGTAGAAAAGAATTAATAAATAGTTTAGCAATTCTCTGTTGTACAGGACCTAATTAAATAAAAGTCAGCATGAGTTTTCAAAAGTTGGAAGAGAGCTGAGTCTAGTGACACAAGCCACTAATGCCAGCTACTCAGGAAACTGAGATAGGAGCTCGTCAAGTGCAAGGTCGGGCTGGGCAATTTAATGAGAACAGTCACAAGACCAAAATGAAGGCTGATAGCATAACTTAGTGGTAGAGGTTGGTTTGTTATAAGTGAAGCTCTAAGCTCAATCCCTAGCAACCTTAAAAAAATAATAAGAAAATATTGAAGGAAATATATAAATGAAGATAATAAAGGATTTAAATCAGCTCAAAAGTCATTTTTATTGTGATGCTTCATGGGGCCTCCTTGACTATATCAATCTGCTATGATCATAGACCAAACTCATCATTAGAGAAGTTTGCTCTTGCAATAGATGAGAACTAATACAGAATCCCACAAATGGACAATATGCAGAGCATAAGAGATTATGGAGAACTAAACAGAATGTCTCTGTAAAATGCATCCCCTCAGGGTTCAAGAAACTATCCTAAGAGGAAGCTGAAGATGGTAATAGTAATAGCCAGAGGGGATGGAAGACACAAGGAAACAATATCTTACAGACACAACAGAACTAAACACAACAATGATCTCACAGAGATTGTGACAACAAGCATAGGTCCTGCACAGGCACAAGTCACACAGGGTCCCAGGACGTAGAGGCAGAAGTGAACACAAATTCCCATCACTAACCAATAAGCTATCTCCAACTGCTTGCTAAATAGAAATTAGTTTTCTTCAATGGAATCTTACTGGATATGCAAACCACACTTATTGACAAACCCCATGGAAAGCAATAGATAGACAACACAATATGAACTCAATTGTAATTTTGGAGGTCTCATATTGCTTTCTATAGGGAATTTTATAATTGATTTTTTTCACTTGTAAATTATGTTTATGTGCATTATATATTATATATAAAACAACAAATTTGATGGTTTTTAACCTTTGTGTGTGTGATTTTTGTAGTTTTTTTTTGTTTCTTCTGTTGTGGTGGTTTTAGCCTGTTTATTTTATAAAGAGAGAAAGAACAGAGGTATAGAAGTTAGTTGAGTATGTGGGAGGATCTGGAAAGAGGTGAGGAAGGAGAAACCATGATCAGAATATATTATATAAAAATGATTTCCATTAAAATAAATGGATAAAGGACATGCGTAAATGAAGAGTAAAAAATGAACATTCATTTCAAACTAAGAAAAACTCCCAATCAAGCATATCCAGAAAGTTTGTGAACAACGTTGGAGGAAGCACTCATTTATAATATTGTAAATTGAAGACTACCCAATGAAAGCTAAAGATTCAAAGGTTTTCCTGATACAACTGAGAGTTTATTGGCACTCATATTTTCTCTTGATTGGATGCTATCTCTACACCATAATGATAAGGTGTTAATTTTCAACCAAATTCAACTATCAATATCTGGCAACATTGATATAGGAAAGCTACAGGCTTTATCAATAATAATTTATCAAGTTTTAGGTATGTATAATTAAATTCATAGAATATAATCCTGTTGTCTGATTAAGTATGCAATATTTTGACATCTTATAGAGAAAGAGTGGTTCAAGGATATAAAGTATAATATGCCCTTTGAAGACAGCTAGAAAAATGATTGTTTTTGTTCCTAAGCTATCAGTGTTGAGGTCTGTAATTTTAGCTGTGTAGTAAAAGGAATTCAGGCTGTCCTTCTGAATGCTGGAAGAAAGTATTTCCTATGTTTTAAATTTTGTTGAGCTAGTTCGAGACCAGCCTGGTCTACAAGAGCTAGTTCCAGGACAGGCTCCAAAGCTACAGAGAAACCCTGTCTCGAAAAACCAAAAAAAAAAAAAAAAAAAAAAAATTTTGTTGAGCTGAGAGCATGAGGCGTGCTACTGCCTTCTGTTATTTATTTGTATGCTTTATTATGCATGGGGTATGCACTTTTAAAAAGCAGAATTTATACTTCATGTTTAAGACATTTTATTTCCAAAACAATATCCATTAAATATTATAAAGTTGTAATTAAGAGCTAACTGGAATATCTTATAAAAATAATAAATTTATTACATGAGACCCTTTTTAAAAAAGGAGAATATGAACATGAAGACTGAGAGGAAATTATTTTTAAGGTTTGCCACACTAGATACTAGGATCTGACACAACCCTAATTAGTATTTAGGTTTTCAATTCTTACTGCAATATTCCTTAAATTTCCTGTTGTTCAAAGGAACCTTAATATCATCAAACAAAGTTTGACATTGACAACTAATATTAAGTGAGAGAAACCTTAAGACATACGATGGAAAATATGTTTTCGTTTCCGTTGGGCAGGCTAATACTTACAACTTCAGTACTTACATCAGGATCGTTTGGTTGAGATTCTGACAGAAGTGGAACAGTTGAATTTCTGTTGAATGTGCACTTTGTTTCCGTTGAGCTCAACCCTTTTACACACACAACATATCAGGACACTTGCTTTATTCAGTAGCACAGACTGACTTTATATGGCAGATTCCAATGCATGTTTGCAGAATTTTGCTTCCCTGAAAACCATCTAAGGATGCCATCAATTAATTTGCTTTACTGAAGCATTCAGATAAAGAGATTCTTCTTCCACTGTCTTTTCTTGAACTACTCATTTTCGGGGCAAGAACATACTTGCAGGGTAATGACAAGAAACTGTATTGTTGTTTCTTTCCTTTCCATGTTATCTCAGAATTAAAAGATGAATGGGAGTAAGCTAGAAATAGGCCTGAGGTGATGCTTCAGACTAAGAATATAGATAGGACAAGACTCAGAAGTCCCAAGATGAAAACTGTTAAACCTCTGGGGAACATAAGTTCAATAGATTGTCAGGAGAAACACTGAAATATTTGGAAATGACTGCTTTACAGCTCTCTTACAGAAAACAGGCTGTAGAAAACTGGTAATGTTACAAATGATCCATAGAAAAGCGAATAAGTGATGTCTGGTAGAATGTAAGTGATCATTGTCCCGTGGAAAAAGAAGTCTTCTTTTTTCCTGAATCCATCTCGGGACTTTGGCTGCTCAGATATGTGGTTACTTGAGTCTCCTTGAGCTCACTGTACTATCATTCACTATTAATTAATGAGTTACATAACTTGAAACCAGATTTTTAGGGTTTTATCCAAGTAGTGATTTTTGTCACTTAAATATATCGACAGTATTTATGATGCGTCTAAAATCCTAGTGTGCATTACAGTCCCATGGAGAATGTGATGAATTGTACCTCACTTGGCTCTCCTTCCAGAGTTTGTGATTCAGTATTCCTGGAAGGAGACCAAGAATTGACTCTTCTAGCAAGTTTCAGGCAGTAGCTGTGCTGCAGGTTCACAGACCATATGGCTGGCTTCAGTGGGAGAGACTGCCATCACTGAAGTCAATCGTGCCTCAAATCTTCCTTTGTAGATTAGTACAAAGATACTCCATCTAGGAACTAATCTGTCATCTTACATTTCTTTTCAGGTCTCTGTGTGAAAAGAAGTAAATAGTCCTGTTGGATTTTTCTTTATAGCTGCTTCAATCAGTCGCCTACATCTCCCTACTTGGGCATTAGAAATAGTGGCAGTCTTTATGAAGTGGCATGGTAGGGAATTGAAAGGGATCATAGAAGACAGAATAAGATTCGCTTTAGACTAATTACGTAGCTAATCACTCTAGCGTGTGAACTTAGCCTTCAGAGCAATGCCATTTGAGCTGAGCAAAAAACTACTAGGTAACAGCAGGATGTGTGTAAAGTAAAAGTGGATAGAGAAAGAAAAGCATCTAGGTGCTGAGCAATGTAATCTGAAATAATCGTAAGTGGTAACCTGCTTCCCTAAACTCCAATATTCCCACATAATAGACCCATCCCACTCTAATTTCTATGATTGACTTGCTCATTGAAAAAAGCAGTATATTATTCCTTTTCCTCCTTCCTGTTACAGGATATGCATTACCTTTCTATATTGTCTCCGAAGAATTCAATGGCATTTCACTTTAAGAAAGGAGGGTAGCTCTTTAAAGTACTAAAATAAACAATTATGTCTTTTATTATAGCAAAAGGAAAATCTGTTACCCATGGGTTGATACTATATACTGATCCCTACGGTGTGAGGATTGTTTTCCTTTTGTATCTTCATATTTCCTGTGAAGAAATAGGGAGAAAAGCAAGATCTGTTGTATGTTACTGGTAATGGAAAAACAGACCCAGAACTTTCAAATACTTTCAAGCCTTTTGTGAACTCATAAAACATAAGGTAAATTAAACCTAATTTGCATGCGATTTGCCATGTATTTAGAGGTTGGTGACAATTAAGAGATGTAATTTGCTTTTAACACTGTATTTCTCTTTTGTGTACATTAAAAACATGACACATTTCTAGGAATCTATGAGATTACAATGTTGCATTCTAGTGGCCAAAGGAAAATTAAGGTTGTGCACCGTTTCTGTGAGGTTTTCAGAATTTTATACACAATTTGACCTGCATTTAATTTAAATAAAAGATTAGTAATGCTCCTTTGCAGTGAGGAAAGGATTATATGCTATTTTAAGGGAGTACATGTTATTTATTGTTCCACTGGGAATGGAACAATGCTACAAAGCCATTTACACTTAGAAAATAGGTCTCTTCTTCTGCCATTCTCTTCTTTCTTTTTCTTCTTTCCATCTCTTTTAATGAACAGTTCCTCAGTTTCCAATCTTAAATGAGCATAAAATTTGACTTTAAGTGCTGAGAATAGATTTGATGTGTTATTGTGCTACTATTAAAGGTAGGACAGAGTTCTTTTACTGTGGCATGTTATTTATCAATAGTTGCTAAAAGTTATCTAACAACAGTCTTACAGCCATATCTTTCCATGGTTCTGGAATATCGATTGTCTGGAGAATGACATACCAGACGCATCTCACATAGAAATTCACAAATGCTTTTAACTGATCAATACTCAAAGCTCAAAGCCTGAGGAGTAAAAGTACACATGCAATATAATTATCATACATAGATATTTTTTTTCTTTCTGAACACCAGTGATATTTTGAGACTGTGATGTTTGTTTCTGTTGTTCTAAATTTCACATCAGTGATTCATGCAGTGTTTTGAATTTCCTAAAATAATTTACAATAACAAATACTCATAAAGATATTCATAGAAGGGCTTAGAATATTTTTTATCTTGATTGCTTGAGCATTAACTCATGGTCAGACACTGATAAATATTATTTTACATTTATATTACTCACAAATTATGTAGAGTTGAGTCAATTATTTGTTTATTTCCTATTTTCTTAGCTGTTATTATTGATTGTCAAAAATAGTGGGGGGAGGGGGAGAGGGGCAAGAGGAGGGGGAGGGAAATGGGAGGCTGGGAGGAAGCAGGGATTTTTTTTCAATAAAAAAAAATCAAAAAAAAATAGTGAATAAAACACAAGCTTATAAACTGTTGAAATATCAGCACTTAATTTTTCTGCCAGATAATATATATAATGGCTCATGATAAGACATATTATTCTTGATCTTTTGTTATAAACCAAGTTGAGACTGCAAAAAAAAGTTTCACACACTTAAATGGCTTGGGGTTTGCCATATTGCTATAACTAATGCTTCCAGCCAACAACTCCCTTATATGAGGGAGTACCCCCAACAGATACCCACAGTTTTATCTCTGACTCCCCATGAGTCCATGAAACCATATGTTTTTCTTAAACTTTCCCAATTGGTATATGTCTTTCCGTTGTTCTCTAGAATGGAGATGCAAAGAACTGGCAGGCTACAGAACATGAACATGTGTGAGGCGCTTCTAATCTGGCTATCTAGTCAGTAGTAGCTCACTTGAGACTCAATTAACAATCAGTAATTTTATGTTTGGATTTACTGTTTTAGGCCAATGCTTGGTATATCTTGCAAAGAAAACTAGGCTGAAATATTTATGTCCACTCATTCTCTATGATGGACACATGGGGATTTTACTAAATTTAACTAAGTACACACATTCATAGTAAAGATAAATGAATCTTTTTTAAAATGTATTATTTTGTAATACTTCATACAGCTTCATACAGACACAGAAACGGGGCACCAATAGATTCAAAGAATAAAGATATATGATTTCAATGGAAGTATTTTCTTTCCAAGCAACATAATTAAATCAAAATGTTAAAATCTAGAACCAAAAAGAAGTGGACTCTGGAATAGCTACAATACTGATCAAGAAGCAATATGTGCTGACCACAGGAACTGTAGTTGAACAGGGTTGTCAATACTATAAACAGTGAGTTTTTCAAATGCTCCACTAAGTAATTATCCTAAGAAATGAGGGCTCTAGGAATGTTTCAGATTCCTCCCAGAGATTACTGGAGTCATATTGCATTAAATACTATCCATGTAGCCTAGTCAAAACAGCAAGGCTGACAGCAGGCACTGTATTATAGAGGTCTATGGAAATCACTTGGAAACATGAGCGAAAATAGAATAAGCTCAGCAGGAGAAAGAGTGCTGAGTAGTCAAAAGTGTAAATGCCAATTAGCCTCATTTCCAATTTCTCAGCACTATAGGTATACCCATGTATTTAAATTTTAAGAGTAGTCACTTTCAACAAAATGTCATTATCTGCCATAACTCCCCCAAAAAATTATCCAAGGAAAAAGACCTATTATCTATATCACTGCCATGTGACACTATTAAACTTATTAAAGTCTTTAATTGTTCTAATAATTTTGTTTTATTTATAATGCACCACAGATGTATGATACTTAAATATTTAAGTAACAGCATCAGAGCTATTTCCTAAACACTGTTCAATTCAGAGTTCTGTTAAACACTAAACACTAAAGGGAATCTTATGACAGTTATTTTCTAAAATATATTTTGATCATGACTTCATCATATTTGCATATTATGCTTAATGTTCATTCAGGCATTGAATATGAGAACCAGAAAAACTCAAACATAATCAGCAACTTTGGTACTGAGTGAATCGAAGACCCAAAGAGGGACACATGCAATTGTCTTCAGCAGCTGAATATGACTGCATCAATCTTTGCTATTGATTCTCTAAGCAGAATTGTGAGCATTTGACTGTTGTTCGCAAGAGTCCATTTTGTCAGCTAGATTCATGTGTTTGCATTAATTTTGGCCATATGCAGCTGAAATCCCAGATGTACTCATTGCATAAAAGGAAATCCCAAGGGGTAGCAGAATAGGTTAGATTAGAACTGTGTCCCCTGGAAGTGGTATGTTGGCATCCAGAGCTCTAGTGTCTCAGAATCTGGCCTTATTAGGATAAGATTTTGTTTTAAAGAGTTAGTCAATTTAAAATAAGATGACGAATTAAGTGTGTGCTCCAATCAAAGTATGGATAATTTACTTCTTTAAAGGAACAAGAAATTTTGATATAAAATAGACAAGAACGGTGATATGGTAGTACAAAGAGTGAATATTAGGAAGGAAAAGAAAATGAAAAATACCTGAGTTTGAGAGTGACCGGTATGTATGTGTGTTGGGGATGGAGTGTAGAAATAGACTAATGGAGGCTTAGCCTAAACGGAGCTGGACAGGACCAAAGCCTTGATTTTGGACTTCTCTCTTCCACAACCATTGAAACATTAGATTTTTTCTGTTCTGAGCCAGTTGTTCTTCAACCCTAAGCAAATATGTACATGGTATCTAAACATTGTAACTAGAGGTCTACCATCATTTCTCTGCCAGTAGCTTCTTATTTCCCTTTTTGTTGGATCACCTTAAATTTTCAGGATGTTCTTATGCAGTCATGAGATCATCTCAAAAGCAGTTCCCTTTTACTAGAGTAAAACAGAGACAGCTTCCTTCCTTCCCTCTTTCTCTCCCTCTCTCCCTTTATTTCCCACTTCCTTCTTCCCTTCCTCCCTCCATCCCTCCCTCCCTCTCCCACCCTTTCTCTTAATCTTATAAGTATGGTATAACAAGAACTTCTGCTGATGTGACCAACCTTTAGCATGTATCCTGGGAGAAAACTGCTGACTGCCATAAACCTTTGTCTATAAGCAGCTACTAGTAAATGCGGATTTATCATACTGGATATGGAGAGATTAATACTAATATCTTGTGTTTATTAGAACCTCTGGTATTTGCTTAAATTCCAGAATTAGAAGTGATTTACAGGGGGTAATCTGTATCTAAGAAGGCCAATATTCATTTTAGCGGGGGAAAGATATAATCACAGGATATACACATCATCCCATCCTTTCTAGCATATAGACACTAGAACATGTGCACATTATTTAATTTGTTTCACAGTATGAATGTCTTCTATGAGCATTCATATGTAGCATACATATCTAGGCTTTCTGAGGTCACCTTAAAGGCTTGGGGCATGAATTCTAAATAAATCTTGCTTCCAACTTGTCCTCTATCTTAAGCTCTGAGGAACCTGAACATGTATCAAACTTTGCTATTAGGCTATTAGGCATGAGTCATCTCAATTCCTAATTTCAGATCATATGTATTTCTAAAAAACACACACACACACACACATAAAAATAGAATCCTAAATTACTTCTTTGAGAAGATCCCTCCTCCTTTACTACTTCTCTAAGGAGTGAATAGACCTAGAGGTCCATTCTAATGAATGTGTGGACTAATCAGCTGCTGCTTTCAAGCTAGTGGTTCCTCCCATCCATGGATGGCTTGCCTTCAATCTCTTGTGTTCCCTTCCTGTATTGTACTATTTCTGTCATGTCTTCCATGCCCTCTGTTTCTTACTGGACTCAAGTCAGTAGAGTAGAAGATCACTGTTAATAATGGTTCTAGTTCATGTTGACTGTCAATGGGTAATTATTGTACAGCCGTACGGAAACTTGAGACATAACAATAACACATATGAGAAAAGAAAGTGAACCTGGAAACACCTAAGAGATCTTTTCATGTATCTGGATTTGGGACAAGGAAAC
Source organism: Neodon shergylaensis (assembly GCA_025134845.1). Classification (NCBI taxonomy): domain Eukaryota; kingdom Metazoa; phylum Chordata; class Mammalia; order Rodentia; family Cricetidae; genus Neodon; species Neodon shergylaensis. Next base: position 8,111,252 of record JABTXL010001671.1, read on the forward strand.
TACTTTCCCCACTCCCAGTTTACTGTCTTTTTGTATCTTCCTTGTCTCATACTTCATAAACATTATAGTTTTGCTTGTGCTTAAGTTTTTTATTTGTTACAACTTCACCAGAAAAATGAATAACTATACAAAAGACTCAAGGTTCAATGATTTACAAATTTTAAGAAAGATTCTAAACACTGTTGCTGAATGCATCCAATAATATTAAAAAATTGAGCCTAAAGAGTTAATTTGCTTGCATAAGAGCTTAATTAATAGCCCAAATGCATTTCATACACAGAGAAATATGCCTCATTAAATACTTTTTTGACAAGTTCCAATACAGAAGGACACACCATGGTTGATTTTCTTTTCCTCTGGACTTCTCTGAATCACTATTACTTTTTGGAAGACACTGGTGTTTCCTACTGGGTGAGGACATTCTCTAAACATAGATAATACCTCTTATTTCTCCAATTCTGTTAAGAAACTGCATTGATTTCATAATACCTCATTACTCTGGTTGTGCTTAAAAAGTGTACTGATTAATATCTTTACAAATACTAAAATGGAAGTGTTAACAGAGAGGATTGCTTTAGATGCTTTTAAAATGAAAATAAATAGATTTCAGACTAAAGAAGTGTTGCTTGGTGAATTCACTCTCTGGAAACTCTAGAAAGAGATTACCTTACAAGGCAGCTTTGTTTTCTTAAAGATTTCTGCACTTGCAGCTTTCAGTAGTCAGCTTCTCTAATAAAAATGACTACGTTTAGTGAATGATAACCTAATAACTACCTCTCAAAGGCCAGACAATACAGCATAGAACATACATTAGACACTTATTTATCCACATTTATGTGAACTACACCTAAACATATACATAAATCAATTCTATTATGTTGCGCACATCAGATATTTATGAGAAAATAAAACTGCCTGACTTATGTAAGCCAGTCGGATCAAATCTCAGAAACTCATATTCTCGCCATGTCTACAACATTGGGAAGTAAATGAGAATGGTGGACTCAGGAACACATTTCTTAATTTTCTTATTTACATCTGAGACTTGCTAGATCCGTTCCTTCAGACAGGTTAAATCAAATCTTTAAAGTCCCACTTTTCCACAAGTCTTCATCCACATGTTAAAGTAAAGCAGCATCTCCTTCATTAGAGCATGGATGAGAGGAGGATATTAAAGGAAAGCTTTGGCAAAACTGAGAAATTATCAAGTATGTAATTAATAATTAATGTGTGCACATCTGTAAATGTCAATTTTAGTCCATCAGTAGGAGCACATTAATGTAGCTGATGTGAAAGAAAGCGGCAGCAGACCCAAGAAAGAGGCAAATATCTTAGCACAGGATGCTAGTACACAAGTACCAGGGGTTAGCTGGCATAGAAACGAGTCATCTGTCTTACACTGGAAGCAAACAAGGCCAAGATCATCAAGACACCATTTAGTCCTTGGAAAGGATACAATGCACTGTGCCCTCAAATGACAATGAACAAGATAAGCCCAAACTCCTCTTCTATTCTCTTCTCTTCTCTTCTCTTCTCTTCTCTTCTCTTCTCTTCTCTTCTCTTCTCTTCTCTTCTCTTCTCTTCTCTTCTCTCCTCTCCTCTCCTCTCCTCTCCTCTCCTCTCCTCTCCTCTCCT
>JABTXL010001671.1:8112896-8181414 GCA_025134845.1 Neodon shergylaensis
CTCTCCTCTCCTCTCCTCTCCTCTCCTCTCCTCTCCTCTCCTCTCCTCTCCTCTCCTTTCCTCTCCTCTCCTCTCTTCTCCCCTTTTCTTCTTGTAATGACATTAATACTATCAGGATAACATAGCCCTCATAATTTCTTCTAAACCTCATCACTTCTCAAACTCTACAGTAAATAATAATGAATGTTTGGAACCTAGAGTTTGGAGCCCAAGTACTACACCATTAACTAGGACCTTATGCAGTGTTTGTCATATCTGTTTTACTCAAAAAGATCACATGTGTGCATGTGCATGTATGTGTGTTAATCGTATGGATTTTCTGCTAATTTGACATGAAATAAATTATACATAGTTATTTAGAAACAAATCCATGCATTATTAAAATGTAGGATAAAATCAAAATATGTTCTTCATATTTGTTGCTGAATATCTAATGTATCAAATGGTACATCACAGATGCTAAATGTATGCTTTCTAGATGAAGGACTATGAGGACAGAAGGAGAGGGGGAAAAGAAGTGGTGATATGGATAGTTCAATTAATAGACTTGAAAGGAAGGAAGAAATTGGCTGGGAAGTAGGAGTTGGTGGTTTTCCACCAGGGAAAGCCGACTTTCGGTGAGAAACATCTGTTCTTGGGCCTGGATCTTGTTAACTGTATAACCCAACCTTAATCTTATACCTGTTTTTTAAGAGTGGGTAATAACCACCTTGTTTTGAGAATTAGATCAGATAAGGTGTGAAGGAAAATGTCTAATTCTCCAATACCTGTAATATAAACAGTGCTCCACCAATGTCAGCACCTCTTCTCTTACGTACCTTGGCCTGATTTTACCTTCAAACGCAGGGTTTCAGTGTGCTTCAAGCTCCAGTGGAACAGATGATTCGAAGGTGGAGAACGACACAGTTCCAACTCTTAACACATCTCCCTCCTGTGCTGCTTCTCTGCGGAGTTTGCCACTGAGCAGATGCCTTTTTTAACCTCGCTGTTTGAATGATCTCATCTTTAGAGAAAGTTTCCTTCCTGCATTCCTTATTATTCTGCCATTTTCCTAGCCACGAGCACAGACCGCAGTGCTACCCCATCAGAAGGTTGGATTGCACTGTGTGCATCACAATAATTTCTAAGGTAGAATGTCAGTCAGTGTGATACTTCCTTAAATAATTTATGATTTTGAGATCACATTACCTTTGTACTACTTATAGGTTTAAAAACATATTTGACCAAATAGCTGAGTTAATAGTTACATTCAAGGAGGAAAACTTTCATTTGTTTACTAGAGGTTCACCAGAAGAAAAAAAAATGTTCTTTAACACAAGAAGCGGATGCTTCTTTTATAATTGACATTTTGGAGGAAAAAGAAGTTACAGTATGACCAAAACTGTAGAAAATGTATTATGGGATGTAAGAGTTTTCATAGTGTGGAAAGGGTGGGTCCTAGTTAATGTTTCTAATACTTACAAGGAAATATTTGAGAACAACCTTTGCCAAAATTATATCCAAGTCTCCCTGAACAAAACACCTTTTAAAACCATGATAATGCTTCTCTTGTTCTTCCCTAACCTGGCAAATGTACTTTTTGCTTAAAAATAAAAATGATTTTATTCAATATTTATAGGAAATAATGTACTAGGTTCATTGGACTCAGTCACATCTGTATATTGTCTCTGTTATATGGGTGTCAAATCTGCAATGAGAAAATAGCATGTTTATTATTATTATAAATATTATGTCTAAGGTGTACGTGTCTTGGAAAGGAGTATATGTTTTACAGTGATAGAAATTTTGTAATAACTATGACAAATGAGCATTATATTAACATTCTCTTTTAATAGAGTTTTAATAAGAAAAAAGCAGTATAGAGTACCTTCCATACTTTACTATTCATTGAACCCCAAAGCCTCCACCAGGAAGCTTTAGTAACATTAAATGAAAGACATAATAAAATCAATAAAGAATATACAAGCAGGAGGGTTCTATGATGCTTCTTTCTTCTTATTGACATATTACATCATGATTAGATTATTTCCTTATTTATAACATTACTTATTAGAACATTTGCCTTCTGTTTGGTTTACTGCACAAAGACACAAGTTTATAGCATCACAGGACCTTGGTTTTTTTCTGATCATATGGATCTTTAATGTGCTGCATTGTTTGCTTCTCTTCTGATCTTTTCTCTGTTTTTGTTGGCGCCAGCCCATGCTACAATCATGTCAGTCTTTCTCTGGTCCATTCTTCAATAGATACTTTACTTAAGAAGTAATCTGTCAGTGATAGCTCATTTCCTTGCACTTAAATTCTGTTGAAAAAGCAAATACACATGTGAAAATGTGTTGTCACAAGGGCTATGATGTGACTGTGTTAGTGCCAAAGGAAAGTGCTGGGTTCTGAGAGAAGTCATACACAAACAAATGAAGTATGACTAACCGGTTCACTCCAGAGGAATTGTTAAGTGTAAATATTCTGTTGCTTTATGAAAATACACAGGCTTGCTAAAAAAAAAAAACCCTCCCTCTAGTATCAGGTTATGAAGTTATTCCTAGGGTGTTTACAAGTCTCACCAGTACACGTAGGTGTGCACACACGCACCCGCATGCGCACACATACACACACACAGAGAAAGAGAGACAGACAGACAGACAGACAGACAGAGAGAAACCCTACATGTTGTTGGTATCCGGGTCCTCCCCTCTTTATTATAGTGTTTTTGTCATCTCTCTTGAACTATTGACATACTGTGAAAAAAAAAAACAGAGTAGCCCTTACATAGTGTGGAGTTGCTGGTCCTTTACTTTAAAATTCTGTAAAGTTGTTAACACGGACACCGAAGCTTCAGCAGCATTACGTCACCTGCTGTATTACAAAAGCAAAGAGCCCAACTAAAAGTAGAAAGCGGAGCAGATGCAAAGCATGAGCCGCACTCACATGTAGGACAGCAACTTCGCTTTTGCCGTTCGTTTCCCCCAGGGAAGCAGATTCCTCTTTTAATCCAGTGCAGACTGTTCTAAGGCAGCTACTATTTCTGAAAGTGTTGAACATGCAGAGCCAAACTTTCTAAGTATGGTGTACAAGAGGCAGGAAAAACATGATGTATTCTTAAAATGCAGGAAAATAGGAGGAGGCCATACTAGGTGACTGCAAAGAGGCCTCCAGGCCTGTGCTCCATGCTGTTCTTCATACACCCGTGTGGGAGTAACGGGATACTGTGCCCTGCGCTGACATCACTGCTTTTCTTTACTGAGATTTGTGTTCCTCATGTCGTTCATGCTACTTACATGTGCCATTCAAACTTGTTCTCGGTCCCCCCACCTATTCAGTTAAAAATCAGAGCTCAGGGCTACTCTTTATAGTTATGTCAGAACCGTAAAGTGTCCTAACTGATCATCTCATTAGTAACTCCCTGGTTTTTGGATGTTGTTTAATAATCTTCAGTTCTACTAAAAATCAGGTAGGAGAGATTTACTTATCGTTGTCTCTTAGCATTTCAGTGAAAGATACACCTGGAAACAGAACACACTTGTAGAAAGTATGGCAATTAATCTGAGGTTTTTTTTTTTTTGCCCTCAAGGACAAAGACATGAGAGGCAAAAGGGTTACACATATAAACTGACAATTATCAGAAACTCCTTTCTTGCTATTATAAATATGAATGGTCATAAATCCCGCTTTCCTATAGAAAAATTTCCACAAGCTCTGTGTTATTTAATGATGAGGATTAATGAAGTTCTTGCATATAGTTTCAAAGCAAGCAATACTGACTGGACTTGACATATGGAATCAAACCTGAGACAAAACTAAATCAATGACTACACAGGCAAGAATAAAGCTAGATTAAATACACCTTGCATAAAGGCCAGGATGGACACACAGGTTAAGACAGCATGAGATAGCAGCTCCAAATGTCTGTATACCCAAGGTTGTAAATGAGGCAAAGAACAGAGCAATGACTTGACCTACCAGAGACTGGAGGATCAAAATTCTTTTTGGCTAAAAGCGTGAAGTAAGATTGTAAGAATTTTAGAAGAAAGACGAGAAACTCACAAAAGTAGCTGAAAGAATAAGAGAGCTGAGGTAAAAGAAATATATAACAAAGGTCAAAAGTTGGAACAAACTATAACAGAAAAAAAGTGGCAATGGTTTGTCTCACAGGAAAGGTTTTATGTTCTTTGCAGCAAAGAATGGAAGGCAAGATTTAAGGTTAGAGAGAATGCACAGCTCACAGGCAGCTAATGCTTTACCAGGAGCTGGGAAGTCCACCAGGCTGTGAGGAGAACTATCAGAAATGAAGTTGGGTGAGCAACTCTGCTGAGGAAGCATGTGGTAATTCGGATATGGGGTGGTGCTATAAAGAGGTAACAATTCTGTGCTAGGCTTTGTACCTGTATAAGTCCATTTGACCTTGCTTGTAAGAATTATGAGCTCGGGAGAAATCTCTTGAAGGTGGTAAGCTGTGGTTAAGTAAAGTGAACAGAATTGCCTGTGGGCACTCAGTGTTATTTCTGGTTCTCAGAATGAAATAAACAGGTTAATGATGTGGGAATGAAACTGAAACTTTCCAAAGGAATCCTCTGTACTTAGAGGACAGTGACTCACACAAGGGTGCTCTTCCGCTGTAATTTCGTCTTCAGACACTGTAATTTCTTACTGATATGTACACCCTTAACTTTTATTTCATGGTCAGCAACACTCAAACTGTATTTGTGGTAGTTCATAAGGGACATTCTTTGGTATAGAACATTGTAGAGGGCGTTTGGAGTAGTAACAGACCTAGAAACAACATTTCCAATGGCACTTAAAAGTAAATTACATTTTTTCGGTCTACACTCTAGTTTAAATGTTTATAGTTATTGTCGGGATGTGGAAAAAGAAAAGTCATACGATAGGTGTAGAAGGGTCATAAGATTACATATTTGTAGTATTTCCATTTGAAATAAAAGACATATTTGGTGATTTTAACCTGCCTTCACAAGAATTATGCCATCTTCTTGCTCATTTTAACTAACTGGGTGGGGAGCAGAGGCTGGTCTCTGAATGCAGTCACCGTTGTATCCATTCTGATAAGTGGTGCATATTTGGATACTTTTGTTTTTCCCTTAAATAATTTCAAATACATCAGAGGAAACTTTGAAACACATTACTCAGAAACACTAAAGAAGAATTCCTAGGAGTTTTATCTTTTCATGTATACTTTTCCATTGTAATATTCAAAGTCATATAGTTTGAAAACCATTTTTGAAAAATTCAAAACATTGTATATTTTAGTTTTGATGCTGTATATGTAACAATATTTTCTTGAGTTATTTGGTAAAGGCTTGACTACCATAGGAATTGTAAGCACAACCAGACATGTGGCATGAGCCTGGAAGCCTAGAACTATAGAGGTGCTTGAGGCAGAAGGAATCTAGTTTTGGCAACCAAAGTAAGTTCAAGGGCAGCCTGAGCTACATAGAGACAAAGTGTCTCAAACTCTAAAAAGCAAACACAAAAAGATTAAAATCATAAGAGACAACTATTTTACTAGAAAAATAACTTAAATTTTAATGCATAAAACTGCAAATCTATTGTATTAAATAAAATGTTAAACACCATAAACATGTACCTTAACACATGGTTTCTTAGTAGAAGGTAAAATTATCTATCTGATGATTTAAAAAATCTAGCTACTGCCGGGCGATGGTGGCGCACGCCTTTAATCCCAGCACTCGGGAGGCAGAAGCAGGCGGATCTCTGTGAATTCGAGACCAGCCTGGTCTACAGAGCTAGTTCCAGGACAGGCTCCAAAGCCACAGAGAAACCCTGTCTCGAAAAAACAAAAAAAAATCTAGCTACTGAATAATTTTGCAAAATATAAACAATTTAGGTTATTTTTTAGGTTAATGTTTTCCTATTGTAGAAAGGATCAATTCAATAGGACTGAAATGCTATTTTCTTTACTTAGAAAAAGAACAAATGACAGAGTCACACTCAATATTGACTTAACTTATCTAAAATAGAATAAAACTTGTAGTTCTTTTTTTTTCCTTTTAAAGATTTAAATGTGTACTTAAAAATGGACAATTCATATCACAGTTATGTGACTGTGATTCTGTTATCTGTGAGGATTATGCATTTTTTTCCAGTAAAACACTTGTAGTTCTTAAATAAATGAATCAAGTCTCTTTTATAGAGAACGCGCAGTATATAAACATTTCTTGCACAACAGCACAGACTAGTGGCCACTGTTGGATGTGTCCTCAGACGTATGTATTTTGACATTACACTAAAGTTATACATTTAAATAATAAATATGATAACCTCATATAATTTAATTAAATTAATGGTAATTATTCAAGTCCTTTATCAATATTTATCTTAATTTATTCCATACTGCTAAGAAGTTATCTTCAAAACGATTAGTGAAAAAGTAAACACATAAGTGCCTCAGCAGAAAACTGAAGAATGTCTTGGTGAGATGAGATTTCTGTGTATCATTTCTTTTAAAGTCACTGTATCTAATAACCAACAAGCTCTGATCTCCTCAGTAGCACACAGACAAGCTGAGACCATCCGTGGCTACATCTCACAGATACTAACAGGCTTTTCTAAGACTATAGGTAAATTTATTTTATACGTCTCTTCTAAAAGTTAAATGTTAGTTCCCTTAAGTTCTTTTCAAATGTTCAAATCTTTATCTAAGTAATACCTATTATTTAGGAGGTTTCTGGACAAAGCCATCTGAGAAGAAAACAATGCTTTGGGGCTAAAGAAAAGTTGTGTGTATTTGCACAAATGTCCCTAAAGATGTGAACAGAAAGGATAAGAGACTAGATTAAGAGATAGTGTATATGTTCATTTTGGCCTTAAACCTTGGATAGTTTTCGGGCTTTCTGTTTGAACTTCCCAATACCCATGGAGAAGTGGGGAACAGACTCTACTCTGACATAGCTGGAAATACTGGGGTAAAGGACTCCTTCTGATATCAAAAGAGAAATAGAATACTAAAGGCTCAGATATGCATGGTGGATGAATCAGCGTGACTTAAAACTATGTCCGTCCCAAAGAAATGCCATACATGGTCTCTGACTCCTGGAAGTCAGTGTTGATCTACATGGGGAAGTTATAATTTATTTAGTTTTGCCTTATCGATGCAGACCAATTGACTATTAATGCCTTGAATGCTGCAACTTTGAAAGAAATTGCAATCTTCCTGTGTTTAGTTTCCTAATCTACATACTGGCTAAAATTTCAGTGATCTGATAGGAGTCTACTGATGCTAAATGAAATCATGTTTATACATACTGAAAACAGAAAGTGGCAACAAATCCTTCTCTAATTCCAAGTGCTAGATTCTCTGTTTGAATTTTTGGCTATTTTCCTTGCTGCTGTTCTTCGCATAGCAGTGATTTGAATTCTCCCACTGATTATGTTTTTACACAGAAATATCAAGTCGGATCCCATTTTATCACTTTACTCAATCTCTTCGAATCTAGATCCAATATAAATAATTTTAGTATCCTTTCTGACCTATTTCTTTTAGTTAGAAGAAACTTTCAATAGTATGATTTATATATTTATAACCTGATGGTTTATTTATTATATCCTTTTTATTATTCAATCATAACATTTTTTTATAAAAAAATTCTTAAACATAATATTTCTTGTTCATTATGAGACACAGTTATGGTGTATTAGAGATGTCTCAGTAGTGGGAAAACCACATTTCTTGGCATTTCTGGGACTGACCACCTGACTTTCATTTTATGTGTTCTCTGAGGAGGCATAAAGATTTTGTTAAAAGTTTGATGTTTTGTTCCTGTTTTACAAAGTATGAAAATAATCAGTAATCTAATCAGAAAGATAAATTAAATCACAACTTCCATAACTTGGGGACAAAATTCACCTATTTACTCCATAGGTATATTCTGGTAAATATCAGACTGTACCTACTATCTTTCTGCAACGGTGTAGGGTCATTTAAACTCCTCTGTTTAACACAAACACGTTCTATCACGAAAATGGTGCATTTCTCAGGACATGTTCCCTCCATTAAATGGTCAATAGTTGTGTTTTAAAACTGCAATTCAATGTGTGTACACAAACTTTTGGCATTTGTCTTACAAAAGGCAAAAGGAATTTTCCAGATATGTGCAGGTGGATCAGATGGTCGGGATGAGGGAAGAAGGCTCTGCAGTGGCGTCTCTAATCCTAAAATACCTCCTCTAGCATCATTGCATCTTGTCTGGTCTCTTTATGACTTGTTATTATTTAGATGAACAGTATTACCACATTTTCTCATGAGACATTGAACTGCAAATCTAAGTGACCAAACATCTTAGACAAAAAAGCACTCATGCATTTTGAACAATATTATGAAGCCTTGTAGAGGTTCATGAAAACACTTCTTAACCTTTGAATGCAGAAAGGTTTGTTGGTAGGAGATAAAAATTTTTTTACTACTGGAATTTACTCTCGGTCAGTAAAGTTTATGGAATCAGTTTTAAAGGACTTTCAGTAACACTGGGACACTTTGAACAAAAAGTAGTCATTTTGTGTGACTGGTATATACTGACTAGCTGGAAGTTGCTGGTTCTGTGAATAATCTGGTGCATAGATCAATCAGAGAGCTAGGGTCAAGTTTATGTTCTCTTCAGTATGAAAATGGAACCAGGTATGTGTACATGATGAAAATAAAAGTGTAGCACATGGGCACATGAAATTTCACTCAGCCTTTAAAAATAATGAGACTATAAAATTTTCAGGAAACAAGAGAAATAACACAGGCTAAAATGTACAAATACTGCATGCTCGCTCTTACATTTTGAAACTAGTTTCTAATTTGTACATATTTGTCTTCATAGGGGAATGAATATATTTAGAAGCCAAGGAACTAAACAGGGCCCATAAGAGGAGAAACAGGGCTTTAAGAAAAGAGACTGTGGAGGATAACATAACGTGTGATAGGAAATTGGAAGGATAAATACCAGAATTAGAAATGGATAAGCCAGGACCAGACAGAGACTTAAAAAAAGAAAACAGGGGGGAGGGCCTACCAAGATTAAATATGCATGGAAATTTTAGGGAAAAAACTACTTTTTAAAATAATTTTTAAAGGCCGGGAGGTGGTGGCGCATGCCTTTAATCCCAGCACTCGGGAGGCAGAGGCAGGCAGATCTCTGTGAGTTCGAGACCAGCCTGGTCTACAGAGCTAGTTCCAGGACAGGCTCCAAAGCCACAGAGAAACCCTGTCCCAAAAAAAAAAATAATAATAATAATTTTTAAAATAACATAAATCTCTTTGTCTTATGGTTCTGGAGAATAAGGGAGTACAGAAACATGTGGCCAGCATCTGTTTGACAGGTGGGAGAAGAGTTGAAAGTTATCAAATCAGATTATATATGAGAATGCCATTATGAACAATGTTTTGTATACTAATTAAAGATAGTAAAATTGATTACTAATATTGTTTTTAATTTACAACCAGAGAACTTTGTATTTAATATACTCTCATGCTTCTAAAGTTTTGTAATAACTTAAATGTTAATGCTTTTAATATTTGAGAAAATGAAAGGTTAACTGGGTTCCAGAAGTGTCTTCTAAGCAATTGTACTGATTTATGCTAAATCCAAAGTTAGAATTTAAGTATCTCCAGTTTAGTTTCAATGTTTTCTCCTTCTTAGTCTCTTAAGCGTGTCAACTGCTCATATGCTGTGGGAATCCAAAATTTTTTTTTGCTTTTCTTTTCTTTGCTTTTTGAGTACAATAATATTTTTGCTCACATAATAGCAATCTAGTTTATTAAGATACAGGTAGTTATTTTTTTACTTTTTTCTTTTCTATTTTTGATTTTGTGTAAATACATTTTTCTCTAGTCTATTTATTCCATCCAAACACTTTATATATCCATCATTGCTCTCTTTTAAATCCATGGTTTCTTTATTCATTAATTTTATGATATAATTCCATCATATTCTTTCCCTTCTGCAATTCTTCCCAAACCCCTACTTCCCAGCTTTTTTGAGTTGGGGACTGGATATGAAGTTAAGTCCAAAATCTTTCTGACTAGTGTCCATAGTAAGTAAAGCTTATTATCTGTTTCTTATAAAATGTCACAAAGTAGCCGGGCAGTGGTGATGCACACCTTTAATCCCATTCCTTGGGCAGCAGAGGCAGGCAGATCTCTGTGAGTTCAAGGCCAGCCTGGTCTACAAGAGCTAGTTCCAGAACAAGCTCCGAAGCTACAGAGAAACCCTAACTCAACAAAAAAAAAAAAAAAAGTCACAAATGTTTCCAATTCTAGATAGGAATGTGGCTTTCATGCTCTCCTGTGTAATGTATGCATAGGGACCTTCTACTTTGTCCCTGAGTTTCTGAGTTCAGCACATCTAGAGGTTCTTGAACATTTAGCCTCTATACAGAACACACTCAGGAATCTAGCTGTTCAATTGTCTCTCTTCTGGGATCTCCATGATCTGCATTTAATCTTCCACAGAAAGCAACTTCTTCTTAAGTTCCTTCTTCAGTACTAACATACTGCTAACAGTTCTGCACATTACTTCCCCTGAGACTGTGATAATGAGCCAAACGCCAGTTCATAGTAAGGTATTCTACCCTTGAGTGAGTAACAGAGTATCCTGGGTTGTCAGAAAATGGTCAGGACAAATCAGCTGCTGTCTTATAAAAAGTTCTCTTTAACAAATCTGGCCATCTAAGATGCTTGAATAGATAGTGTTTAATGGGTTAATCAAGCTTGAAGAGCATCTCTGCCCTCCATCTACTCTTGTCTCTTTATGCTGATGGCAGACGAGTGTTTGGCAATAGGACAGAAACAGAGCCAGCTTTGAAATACACCAGGAAAATGACCCGGTGCCAGGTGTGCAGGTGAAAAGGGGGTTAAATTTGCACTTATCTTTTATGTGCCCACAGGGCCTTATTTGTTGGTGTTTAAATCTCTGGGAAAAGCAGTAGGAAGTTTAAGCATTTTGCTGCCGCTGCTGCAGCGATCCCGGGAGGGTATTGCCCTGTGTCTTCCCATTATTCTTTGTCATTGTGCTCCTAAGAAGAAATACTTTTCAGGACTGTGTGCAATCCTGCAGAGGCTGCTTTACTCTAGCCTGCAAGACGTTCCAGTAAAAATGCTGTCATTGGGGATGTGCTTTTAAAGTGGATATGTTCTTGCTGTGAACAGATGAGGTTATCCAATATATTAAGAATCTCAGAGAGGGTAGCTGATAATGAGTTACGGTCTAGATTTAGTTACAAAAACTTAAAAAAAAGTAGCTTCTTCTTGCCCTAAGTGTCAAAATTTTATTTAAATTGTTCAATAATTTCATGCATATCCTCTAGCAAAGAAACTGTATAGTTTCAGTAAAATAAAAATGCTGACGATATATTCATAATAGTGACACACAGATTATAGATGAAATTTAATTTACAATTTTTGGTCGCATTAAATCTTTAACAAGTAACAAAGGTAAGAAATATTTGTTTCTCATTCTTCAATTTTAGACAGGAGAAAATCAAGGATGAGAAACAGTTCTCTTTGCAGTTGTTGTATTTTAAGTCCATAAAATGGCTTATTGACCTCCTGAGAAAACTATTTTCTATAGATAAAATTTAGAGGCCAGTTTCTTTGGGCTGGATTTTTCTAATTCCATCATTTTCACATCTTTGTTTATTTTATTTTTAGCACATTTAAAATTAATATTGGAAACAGTTTAATGATGGGCTTTCATTATTTTCAGTGTCTTTAGATATAACCATATCATTTGCAAATCACAATTTTTGTGAAGGTAAGTCAGAATAAATGTAACTTACAATTGTTATTTTACAAAGCCATTTTTCCACAGTTATACAATATGATTTTGTGAATTGTTTAAATGCATTTTTTCCAAAGGGAATGCATTTACTGTAGGAAATGATCTACACTTTTTTTAATTCTTAATTTTCAGAAAGTTGGTATATTTCTACTAAAAATAAAATGTTTTTAAATGTCCTGCTCTTCAAAACAAACAGAAATTATGAAAGAAAATCAGTCTCACCCATGCTACAGTAAATTTGGTTTGCAAGAAGGTGGAGTTGGACAGTAATAGGTTTTAAAAAGATTATCTAATTTTCCAACAGTGCATTTTGCACTTTGTGTGAAACTGAGATGGAGGAATCCATTTCAATTTGATTAAACACATTTACCATTGAGGGCTCTCAGAGCTCAATTACATTTTTCAGTTAATAATTTTTTGTAAGATGCTTTTTCTCATTTTTTCCCTCTTATCTTTAAAAGAAACTTCCATTGCACCAGAAGAAAATACTAAAGCCATTATACATCATGACTAACTCAAAAACCTAACTTGGTGAGTGCATTAAAAAAATAAAATTTTCCACCTATTTCTCACTATTGGTAAATTCTGTAGCAGTCTATAATAAGAAAGCATTGTGGGAATTAGTTCCTTCCACATTCCCCTGTCTTAGAGGCAGTAGTCCAAGAACTTGAAAGACCTCTTCTAAAATGCAACAAGTTTCTCCTTGTATTTATCTTTTGGGGTCCTTAAGCAGTTTATTAACTTACTGGAAAAGTTATTTTCTCTATTAAAAGACTTAATAGTGTATGCCCAAATTTGTATGCTCTGATGGCTGAATCACTTCCAGTTGGTTCTCCAAACAGTGCTGGACAGTCTGTCAAATGGTCAGGGTTGCTGAAGTTTATTGTGGAAAGATAGTGAGCATGAATTGTATCCCATATTCTCTTTAAGAGCAACTGGGTTGTGGTGATTTGTCAATGTACATAATAAGTATAATGAGTAAGCGATTAGAGGCCTGCCTGCTCTATTACTGTGTATAAAATATTGGACTAATGTTGGAAGGGGGCCTGTTGAATTGAAGTTACATCCTCAATGGAAAAAACTAATCTCATTGAATTCCTAATCCAATATTCTCAGTATATAACAAAGTAGAAGACTTCGGGGTACTCTGGTCAATAGTGAATTCACTCGTAGCTAACGACTGAACCATAAATATTTATCTCATTTCTTCCAGTACATTGAGGTTTTTCTTGACAGGGTTTTACCAAATGGTGGAGGGAGTAATTTCACTCATCACTTTTATTCCATTTTATCATACATTCAAACTTTCTAAATCTTATTAATATTTCTTGTATAAAAATGATTTACAATTTCAGGGTTGATCACCTCGATATAATTATGAATGTAAGATAATGTATTAAAATATATTTCAAAATTTTTTGAAGGGAATTTAGATGCTAAAATTAAAGTTCAATGCTATATGTTTTTATAAGACAAGTAACAGGGTGGCCAACAGAGATAGAATAGTTGCAAAGATTAGTCAAATACTGTAGCAAACTTGGTTGACCGAATCACCACAAAATTGTAATAGGAATGTATCAGCTTTCCGTTTGGAACTTTAGTTGAGCAGTTGGAAGAATCCTGACAGTGTTCATGTATGTTAAAGGTGCATGTGTTTCCTAATCCTGTATGACACCTGTCACATACTCTGTCCATATGATTATGGGCTAACACACTCTCTAGCATAGCCTGTAAATACGTGCTCAGTAAGTTAATGGCCCTTACAATGTTTAGCCAAGCTTACTGAGAGAAAATATCAGTGAGTTAACATACTGGTTACCATTTAGCTGTCAAAAAGCTACTATTTTTAAGTCATAGATCTTAAGGTGAAAGCCTTCCAAAGAGGCTTTAGAAAACAGATGTCACTTATCCATGGATACTGTCAGCCTTGACTTGCATTGGTTCTTAAAAAAAGAATTAGGAAGTTAGTATCCTTCTCGCAATAGTATTTTCACACACATGTGGGGCATGGCGAGAAGCCATGTGCACTGTCAGATTTGTGTTGAAGTCCTCTGAAGGGAATCCGAAGAGATGGTGAGGTTGAACCCAGATGTGTATCTCCAACACTCTCAAATCCGAATCCCATTACCCCAAGCCTCTTACGGACTACTATTCCACAAATTGTCAATTCTAGATTGCCTATACTTCATTTCTTCCATTATAAATGTTGCTCAGTTCTGATACTTGAATTCCTTGTTAATGAATTGCTAATTTATTGGCAAGAGAAAATGTTTTTGTTTTGTTTTTCAAACAGGGTTTTTCTGAGTACCTTAGGTTCTTGTCCTGGAAGTCATTCTGTAGACCAGGTTGGCCTTGAACTCACAGAGATCCTCCTGCCTCTGCCCACCCAGTGATGGTATTAAAGGCGTGTGCCACTACTGCCTGGCGGAAAGATACTATTACATCTGACTGGCTTTCAAGAATCAGAAACCTATGTTACCATTTGTGTATTAAAGGCAGGAAGCAAATGTGTCAGTTTAAATCCTCACGTGGAATAGGCTTCAGTTTCCTCACCATCTCTTCAGATTGAATTTATGTTTCAGGGTCTACGAATTAATTTCATAGAAGAAATAAGGCTCATAAGATGAGAAATGAAAAATAGATGAAATTTGTGTTAGAATTAACAAACCAGTGTAGTCAACAGTCCAAGAAGTTCTGGGAGCTCTCACTGGGCTAAGCTGGAGCTTTAGAGACATTGAAAAAGTAACAGTTTCATAGAGAGAAATTTCTAGAAGATAAAAATGTAAGAGGTTTAGGAATCACAAATGACCAATCATGATGGAGGCCTGAACTCAAAAAAGGACAGAATTTTTCAAAATACTTTTGCATTCAAATGTAAATGTCAACCCTGAGTGCTACCTTTGGTCTGACCACTTCTAACGTATAGTTTACCTTCTGCCATTAAACATAGTGTATTGAGTAAGTCGCTGGATTGTAGTTTTTTTTTTTTTGGCTTAGCTTATAAATAGCCAGCTACTGATTTGCATGTGTTTCGTTCACACATATGGAGGGCATTCTATACACATTGTTGTCAGTAGTTGTGGCCTCAGTGTTTTATACTATTAACAGAAAAGTGGTCAACTTTCCAAATACATGTCTATAAATTGAGTAGTAAATTAGAAGTCTTCAGATAATCCTCAAAATTTGATGGATGAATGTGTCATGTTTTGGGGAGAAAGCTTCTAGATATTCACTGGCTAATATTAGGGGAAATTCTGACATCTTTACATTTCATTGAAATTCAGAAAATCAAAAACATATTTTCAGATCTCACACAGAAAATTGAAAGTATGTTTTTATAAATTACATTATCTTTAAGGGAAAGAAAATAGTTTTGTAGTCAGTCAAGAAATTCTTGCCCAGATAGAAGAGTGAATATTTAAGGATTATGCATAATCTTTCAATATTATGAGCTATATCACTTTTCATTAGGTAACTGAGAAAGATTCACATTTTATACTATGAGATTTAACAATAACTTATCAATTTCATGACCCTGTAAATACTCAGAGGGTGTTTTATCTAAATGCTAACTTAGATTTGGAGCACGAAGTTCCCACAGATGTGGATTAAAGGTGTCCCCATTTTCTTCTTCAGGGGAATCTTGAGGAGTTTCGCTGTTTTCATCCTCCAGTCACAGCTCCCCTTCAGGGGAGGCTCTTCCTTGGTAAGTCTTACATGTTTCTCATTGGGAGTTTAGTTTAGAATGATCTGCATGTCTATCTTAAAGGAGAAGAGAAATAGAGATGTCAAGATCATTCACAAATTGCAGCATTATGTTAAATGCGAGACCATAAATTTGCTACTATTTCAATAATTCTAAAGTTAAAAGTACTTTTAAAAGCTGTCATTGTAAAATTGAAATTATATGCTTGATTAGATACTGGTGATTTTCCGAGTCTAGAATTATACTATCATTGTTGATCATTTTTGTTTAAATAGTATATTCAGAAATACCTCAGATTATAAGCAACTGTGGAAAAGCCATCTTTGGAGAGATCTAAATGTAGAGTGGACATTCGCATTCTTCTTCAGGTGTCATGACCATCACATTCAGGAAATCATTGCTTAAATTATCAAATGACAGTTCCAAGCATGCATTATTCTCAGATAATTTTATTTTTCAAGACAGGATTTGGCAGTGTATTTCAGCCTGGCTTTGAACTTATAGTCTTCCTACCTCTGTCTCTGAATGCAGAACACAAGGTATACACCACCATGCACTGCTTTTTATCAGCAAAAAACATTTGTTTTCATGTGCACTGGTGTTTTTGCCAGCAAGTATGTTCATATGAGGGTGTCATATCCTCTGGAACTGGAGTGTAGACAGTTGTGAGCTGCTATGTGGGTGCTGGAATTGAACCTGAGTCCTCTGGAAGAGCAGCCAGTGATCATAATAACTGAGCCATCTCCCCAGAAACCCCCAATACCCTTTCTTAAAGTGGAATTTAAAGTTTAATCATGTGCATATGTGTGTATAGGTATGTGCAGAGGATACTGTAAATGACTAAGGAGTCTCAAAGTGGGCATCTCATTTCCAGGAGTTGTAGTTGCAGGCAGTTATACACTACCTAGCATGAGGGCTCGGAACAAAACAGAGATCTCTGCAAAGCAGTTAGCTCTCTCAAACACTTAGCTCCCTCTTCTGCCCTAAGCACTAGAAACATGGAGGAGATATGTCCACCCATTATAAATGCTAAGGCTGGAGACTAGAAAGTGACCTGGGTAATTGAAAGGCTTGCTAAACAAGTGTGGAAACCAGAGTTTGTATCCTCATCACTCACACAAATGTTGGATGGTATTGATGGTCCTGCCCATAACTCCAACTTCAGCAGGTAAAGAAGGGTTGTGGCTCCTCTTCCTCAAGATTATTGGCTACCAGTCTGAAAGGGTGGAGGTAACAGAAGCAGCAAACAAGATTCATATGGCTATAAATATGATGAAGATAGCCTTCCAGAAGATAACTTTAGGGAGAAAACTCAACTTTATTCCAGAGTATAAGAATTATATAAGATTGGAAAGCCTGGGGACAAACCCTAACGTGCATTAAGTGGCAGGCGCCTATCATATAGCTGCATTTGTGGAAGCACAGACTTATCAAAGTGCCTAGAATCTTAACTCAATATATGGCACTAGAGAAAGAGTGTAGGGAACTAAGTCAGGGGTCATCCTTGAGATAAGTTGGGCATCTGGGCATAGAGACCTTTTCCAAATAATAGCAGAAAGAAAGCAGAAAGCCTCACTGGAAAGGGAGTCCTTAATATTGCCTAGCTTGGATAAATCTGATAGGCCACAGTAAGCTGCAACCTCTAAACAGTAGAGCCTCCCAATACCAGGTGATCCCCAGAAAATGTTGATTAACAAGAGTCATCATCTGGGAAAGCTATACATTTGACTGAAAGACCCTGCCCCAGTGAGCAAAGTGAGTATTAAGAATGATTCCTGAAATCCAACTCAGATGTCCATGCACATAAACACACACTTATATTTGCAAACCCACAATGTGCTCCTATGCACATGCAAATTATGTACACACATACATATAAGCACCATACATGCCAACATGTTTTGAAAATCGAATTTAATTGATATTGATGTAACACATGTTGTGGTAAGAAATGTATTTTATAATTATATATGTGCATACATATATGACTACATCTATCTATATATATATTATGTATATATATACATATATACATACATATATATGGATATAATGTTGTGGATGAAAGTTTGAAGAGACTTGAAGCAATACTTTGTAAGTATATTTTAATATATCACTTCTGGGAAGTTGAGGAAGTAGGAGAATTCAAGAGTTGTTATTACAGGAAATCAAATTGCCAAGTGATTGAGAAAGAAACCTGATATCACAGGACTATCTCCACAGTATCTGTCTAAATCAATTTCTAGTTCCATATTATGGCTACTGTGTGGTAAGATTCCTTAGTGAGATTAGTTCAGCATTGTTGTTGGCTCTTTTTTTTTTCAGTTTTATTTTCAGGGGCAAACTTGCAGGTGTTACACTATAAGGAAAAGGCATTAATATCAGAAGAGTATAATAAAAATTCCTTTAACCAGTGTCTTTCCATACATGAAACTAGAAGAAAATGAGCATTGGTTTTCATGGGGCAACGGATAATGTCTTCTGGACAGTGTCATGGTTTCCCTAGTCTGATCTTTTACAGCAGAACTAACAACTCATGTGTCAAACCCCTGCCCAAGTCTACAAGAAGCAGTTTTTATATTAAATGATACTTTCAGGACACTCCAGTCTAGATACCATTACTCTGTATTTTTACTGATTATCCAAACGGCTTATCCGAGGTTTCCTTTAATTCAGGACTAAATGTTGCTAAAATAATTTGAAATCTATTTAAATATTTGGTTAACCAGAATTAGTTTTATAGTTCATCCCTTTAGAAATCCCACACTTCACTGAAATACAGATATAATTTCTCCATGATGTTGCTTTATCAAAGTTAACAATAAGCTTATCCCAGTAGAATCCTTGGAGTCCATAATCACTCATACTTCCAGTCTCCTCCACACAGCTGGATAATCTAACGTCTCCATTTAAGGAGTCACCTTCTGTGTTACCAAATTAGAAAACATGTTCTCTAGCACATATTAAAAGTATTATCTTGCAGTGTATTTTCTCTTCTGTAACATTAGAAATGGCCTTTTATGACCTCCATCTAAATAGACTAACAGATTCATCAATTTTATTACTTCGTTTTGAAACACAATTTCCTGTTCAGTACTCTCAGTAGTAAAACACCTAACAAAATTGTTTGAGCTTCTAATACTAACCACATGCATGAATGCTATCTCACATCAACTTAGTTTACCACCCTGCTAGAACATAATGGCTATTTAAACAGCCTTGTTCACGGTTTCTGATGAAGTAATCCACCTCAAACCAAATAGCACAGCCACAATAATCACTTATGAGCCTGGATAGATGGTTCAGCAGTTAAGAGCACTTGTGGCATCTCCAGAGGACCGAAGTCTTCAGTTAAGGGTGATAGTAATGGAATTCAGGTTGTCTACAACAAGTGCACTAAGCCACTGAGCCAGGTCTCTAGTTCCTATCAGGATTTTCTGAGTATGAGGAAATCTGTGGGGACCCCTCCTTTCTCTTACACACATACCCTTGAGGTATTTGTGCCTGAGTACTTTTCCTGTCCAAGATACCCCCCTCAAGGGTCAGCATTTGCTCTTATCACCCCTTAGATATCTGCTTTCATCCCTTAATATCTTCACTGATACACTCATCTAGTCTTTTAGTGTGAGTGATTCATAACTCGTGCAAATCATTTTATTCCCCTCACATCTCATTCCTGAGAACTCACAAAATTTATTTCTCACCACATACATTTCTCAACTTATGACAAATTATAATTTAACTCATATTTTCCCATGGAAACATCTTTGCCTTCCTATTTCTCTCGGCTTAGGGGTACACTTTCTGAAGAAGAAACTCTAGACCTTCCCATTCCTCTGGGTTTAGGAGTACACCTTCTGAAGAAGAAACTCTTGGCCTTCCCATTTCTCTGGGTTTAGGGGTGCATCATCGGAAGAAGAAAATCTTTGTCTTCCCATTCCTCTGTGTTTAGGGGTACTCTGTCTGAAGAAGAAGCTTTCATATCCTTCAAACTCTCTTACATTTTATAATCTCTCGTGGTATCTTATTACTACCAATGTTGAATATATGGAAAATATTATAGGAAATTAAAAACGTAACTCCGTGTATTTTAAACCATATCCAATGTGCTTCATTGAAAACTATCACTTGAATGGGGTAAAAAGAAAAATATTTTGTCTAGAAGAAGAAGGTAACTTACACCAAATAGAATATTGTATCAGTTTTGGTTTAAAATGCAGTCATAAAACACCATGATGAAGAGAAACTTGTGGAGAAGGGTTTTATTTAATATTACAATTCAACAACACAGTCCATATCAAAACAATTCAGGGAAGGAGCTCAAGGCAGAAACCTAGATACAGGGTTTAAATCAGAAGCCAAGGAGGATGCTGCTTTACTGGCTTGCTCTCAATAGCTTGCTCAGCCTGTTTTCTATTCACTTCAGGACCACATGTCTAGAAGTAGCATCTCCCATAGTGGGCTGAGACCTGCCACACCAGTCTTAATCAAAAAAGATCTCACAGGAGGGAAGATTTTATTAATCTGGTTACTTCTTCCCAGATCACCTGACCTTGTGCCACATTTACTGAACACTAACCAGATCAAAGGTCATGCTGGGATATTTCAGCATTTAATTCAGTCAGTATCCATGGACTGTACTGATTCAACTAATCATGTCTTAAAATTTAGAAATACATAATTCTATACAGAACATATAAAATCTCTCTATTTGTGTCACTTTTCATTCTTTCTAAATAATTCAGTGTAATAATTTACAAAGCACTTTAACTGAAATAATAATTAAAAGTAGTCCAGAGATTCTTCAGAGAATACAGGGTGATATGTGCAGACTCTGTGCACACTACACACAGTTTATTTTAATAAAGTATTTCAGCATTGATGGGTTGTGGCATCCACAAGAGATACTGATGCCTTACTAAGGAAACACAACTATTGCATTGTATCCCATACCTTGAAAAGCTCATGATATACATATTCCAATATGTGGTAATATCAGTGAGAACAGTTCCAGAGCCATTGTATGTGTATGTGTGTGTGTGCATGCACGTGTGTGTATAATCTATAAGCATTATTTATATAATTCTTCAATAAGTAAATAAAGCATTATGTTCTCCTATTAATTTTAAAATATAATGACATATTTAGTCAGTGTATTTTGGCACATTTGTACACACATTTATCATGACCAAAATGTGACATGAATGATACATAATGCTTCTCTCTGAAGTACTCATCTGTATTTATAAACGTGGGACTCATTTTTCAGTGTCACCAAAAGAAAGTTGCAAACTGTATCCACTCATCACCTCTAGACTTAATACTTGCTTTCATCTGAAACAACTGTTTTTAATTCATAGAAGAATTTCTTGACCATTTTCTCCAGATACTAATTAATTTACTTTTCTTCATACACATAATGAACTAAAACTTATAATTGTATTTCATTGCATTGATAGTAATCTACAGGAGACTCAATCCCAACATTCTTGTTACTTTCAGGAAACTGACTTTACAATTCCTATCAATGGTCTGAGGGAACTGAATTAATAGAAGGATTTACCCCCTTTTATTTATTCTACCAAGGCCAAGTCTCTAGAGGAGTGCTTCATATTGCAGACACTGCATTCTCTGGTTTTCTGGCTGGCTTAATGGGATGTTAACATCGATCGGTACTATTTCTCTGTCACCTGAGAACAGCTGTAGGCTTTGTGGTGGGCTACTGATTCACTTCCTTCTCATGTCTTTTTTTTTAAATTGGGCATCACTAAACCAAATGTCTTCCATGCTTATGGGACCGCAACTTCCTTTTCTGAGGAATGAATTCTTGTAAATGTGTAATGCACCCGGAATCCAAGCCACACCACATTGGTTATGTCAAGCCTGTAACAAATAATATCAGATTCTCTGAAAGTGTGGGCAGCTCAGACATGTGCTGTTATAAAACTGTTACCCTCTGTTGAATGCAGGACTATTACTAAGATTTTGTAAAGGTGAGCATAGACTGAGATAGTAAGTTCTTTTTGTACTACAGCCATTTTAAATTCGCTCCGTGAGAAACTGAAGTAGGATCCAGAACTTTCCTTGTAATTTTTAAAAAATTAAAAATGGACATTATAATTTTCAATATTTAATATTTAAAACAATGTGAATTTTTGCTAAGGCTCTGATTATTCCCTACTGAGGCTTGTCTTCCCTGACTGTCCATGTGGGCCAGATCCTGTAACAGTCCACAAGTACCAAGTGGTATCACTGTGAACAATACTATCTTGTGCAGTAAGGTGCTTACTTGATTGTCATGGCCAGGATCTGTAGGTATTTAAAGCTAGTATCTCTCGTCAGTGGATTTGGGATTTCTCCAGAAGCATCATCAATCTCTAAAGATTTGGCAGTGTCGGTCACTCTTTTTAAACATTCCCTAACAAAACGCTTCTTGCCTCTCCTGTACATTTTTTTCCTAAGATATTTTGTCTGCCTGACCCTCTTAGTATAAGATTCTTTTCCCCCTTTGCATTTATCCAAGAGTGATAATGAAAGACACCCCAACTTTAACAAAGTTGTTTAATCTACCATCCCTTCTCATTCTGCTCCACTCTCATATTGAGATGCATTCATCATCCTTCAAATTCTTGAAGTCAGTGGAAGCCTTCAGCACAATTCTCTCTCCAGGGTAGTCTTCAGACATACAATTTCTTATTATCTCAAAGTGGGTGATAGATTTAAATGATAGTTACAGTTTACGTATCTCTTGATCATTAAGAACATTGAAAAGAATGAGAAATCTATCACTAAAGTTGGTAGAAATCTTATAAACCTACAATACATTTGGATGTGAAAAAGTTGCTATTATGTGCATTTCAAGTGCTAATAATTTAATATAGATTATCCTCAGAAAAAATTGCATAATGATAATAATTTCAAAATCCCTTGAAAGATACAAAAAATGGAAAATTTGTAGGATTAGTGCTAAAACACATGGGGAAATTGAACTGCGGGGTCTGCTTACAACATGAAATAGAAGGTGGAGTTTTATCTTCCTTCAAATATTGCCTTATGAGAGTTCATTATATACTTACAATGAAAATTCTGGCAGATTGTTATCAAAAATTATGTAGACTATAAGTTTTTTCCTCGTCAAGACAGCAGATACTTATATTAAACAGGAAACCATAATAAATAACACATAGAAATGGTTGTCAGAGGAAAACAATATTTTCAAAAGAAAGGAAATCTAAAAGACTTTATTATATAATAGTATGCAAATTTATTACAGGGGAAATTAAAATGACAAATGATTATCATAATTTACACATTGTAAACAGTTATCTTGTATTAAACTCATTTTATGACATTCAAAAAAGTAAATTGTACAGTTGTAGAACATTTGAAGTTGCTTATTTAAGTAGTGGAAGATATATCACTATCACAAAATACAGGAAGTAACTATGATTGAAATAACTCATAAAATTCCAAATATAAATAGTAAGCAAATACCAATTAAAGTTTTCATTCGAAGAATGTGTATTTTGAAATAGTTAACTAATGTATATTTTGAAACAGTTAACAGCTGTGTCATCTAGGACCCAAACCTGTAAGAACAGGTAAAGACGTCATGAACACACAAATGCCCCACTTTATATTAAATATCATTTCTGATTTCAGGATGCATTTATGTTGAGCCTGAAGAATTTGGAATCATTTTTACTTTGGGCTTAACTTGCAGTGGAATGCAGTAATTGAGTTGTTGTGGTTGATAAGAAAGACAACAGAGAACTTAACAAAATTGAGGTCGCTGATGTTTCATGATGCTGTCATGACTCTCACACTTTATCCAAAAGTAAGAGATGCTAAGCTTGAGGTCTGGCAAAATGCATGTGTGTTTCTGTTCACCTGGAGAGAACACGGGAAAGAATTAGAGCAGAAACAAAAGTTTTCCTCCTTGGAAGTTTGTGAAAGAAGTTATAGGCAAAGTTGACTTTGTTGTGACTAGGGATGGACAGGAGTTCTTACTTTTAAGTCTACAGTGCCAATTAGAAAGAACACCTACCTGAAATATGGCCTTGAAGATTCTTTGATATCTCCTGTACTGGAAATATTTATAGGAAACTGGACTAGAACAGAGACATGGCTTTGCTGTATGGAGACTGAGAAACTGCTTTGAAATGGGATGTGTGTATAGTGTTTACAGTGTAGAGTAACATTTCAAGTTATTTGTTTATTATTTTTGACATAGGATTTCACTGGATAGCTTCACTGTCCTGGAACTCACTGTGTAGACGAGGACGCCCTTGAAAAGATTCTCCTATCTCTGTCTCTCAAATATGAGATTAAAGGCAGGCACCATCATAAATAGTTACATTTAAAATTCTTATTGGTAATAGTATTTGAAACACCGTGGTTTCAAGAAATTTTTAATAATGTCTGTGATCTATTTACAGCAATTTTTCTAGTTTAATTAGTCATAATAGTGACACAGGAATTGACAGTCTGTGTATATTCAGTCATTTTCAAAAAATCTCTCTGATTTTGTGCTTTATAAATACTGATTAAATTATAAAATATCATTTTTACTTTAACTTTCAAACTTGAGAAGAATATAAATTTTTAGTGCAAATTTATTTTCTAATATAGAATGCAACCTCATCCAAGGGCAGATTTATAGAAAACCAATGTAAAGGTTTTTGGAGTCATAAAAATACTGAGACATAAAATATTTTAACAGAACAACCTAATTACATCTGTATAATTCAGTAAGCTCACAGCTTTTAGTGGTGAATTATTGAGAACATGAAAACAATTAGCAAAAGAAATCATTTTTAAATTGGACTTTAGGATTTTGGCTCCCATCTATAGCATTTTATTCTTTCCAGTAGTTAAAATAAAATTTGGCCAATGTAAATCTCAATCTACCCAATCTACATAAACTGCAGTACATTAGCTGAATGATTTTTCTCATAATTTATAATGAAATAACCACTCTGTAAAACTTGTGTTGGTAAGCTTTTAATTTGTGCCTCATTTCCTTTTGGTTAATTCCTAAGGCAGCAGCATTGTCAGGTCATATCTGCATGGGAAGGATGTTGTTTCCCAATGGCTCAAATGCAGCAAGGGTGCATTTGTTGTTCACTAGGTGAACTGGTGAGCTAGCATGCTGACATTGGGATTTCTTTGGGGGAAAGAAGTTAGAGACCAGATTAGCACTACCAGTTTCATCAAACCAACTCCAGGTTTGATTAATGCTAACATGAGGAAGGTGAGTGAGTATCTTTCTCATAGTTCTGCCATCTCTAGATTTCTATACAAAGTGTCCTGCTCAGTCATGAGAGTGCTCCAAGTGACTGACATATAGAACCTTTTCTGTGAATGCCTGGTTTTTTCATACGTCTTACCTTCTTTACATCAGACCTCAGGAGATGCTCTCAAATATTATCTGTCAGGTTTACAAAACAACATTAAGCAATTATCTTGGATTTCCACATTTTGTGGTGGGACAGGAAGATCTGAAACTACTAGAAACCAGTGTGTGCAGTAGGGACCTGAGATTGTCCTGTTGATGTCATGTTACCTTAAGGAATGAAGAAAGAGATTTCTTTTTCTTTTATGCTTTTTTTTTTCAAAACTTACAACAAGAGCAAACTCGACTCTAAATTCAGCACTTTTCTCCCTGTATCATCATTTTGGTTGTTGTTTGTGGGCAAGAGACACAGAATATTACATAGTTTAAGACTAAAGCTACACATTTCTCTTAGGTTGTAAAGGATGATTTCTTGGGAAATTCAAGGCATAGTAATGTTGATTATTCTAATTTAATAAAGTCAGATGAAACTTAAAACTGGCTGAGTATACAATAGAATGGTACTTTGAGTATACAGTTTTCAATGATACCAAGATATGTCTTAATGAGGGTATCAATTAGAGTGAAACGCCATGCTTAAGAATCACCATGCCTGATGGGTGGTAGTTGACACACACTTTTAATTCTAGCACTCAAGAGGCAGAGGCCCAAAGATCTCTATGAATTCCAGCCCAGCCTGGTTTACAGGGAAATTTCAAGAATAGCCAAGCCTGCCTTCAAAACCAAAAAAAAAAAAAAAAAAAAAAAAAAAAAAAAAAAAAAAAAAAAAAAACAAGCAAAACAAAAACATCATGGCCAAAAAGCAAGTTGGGCTTAAATAAATTTGGCTTGCATTTTCACATTGTAATCCATCATTGAGAAAACATGGACAAGAAGTCAAATAGGGCAGGAACCCGAAGGCAAGAACTGATGCAGAGGCCATCCAGGGGTACTGTTTACTGGCTTGCTCAACATGGTTTTCTAAGTCTGCTTTCTTTTAAAACTAGTCCAATGATGATCCCACCCCCAATGGACTGGACTTTCCCCATCAATTACTAAGAACACACCTTACATCCTTATCTACAGCCTGATTTTATTGATCTTACAGCATTTTCTCAATGGAGACTCTTCTCTCTCAGATGGGCTTTAGCTTATGTCAAGATGACATACAACTTACCAGCACAAGCAATCTTATTAATTTGGATGCAAGGTCAGGGCAAAGTTCAGTCTCTTTGATGACAAGAGGGATTTTTCAAAGAGAAGTATCACCACAGAAGTTGACAGTAACATCTGCTTTAAGAGGCAAAAATGTCTGTATCTGGTGGAGTTTGAAAAGAACCATTGTGTATCAGATCAGCAATTCTTCACCCGATAAATACTTGGCATAAGAGGATGAATGAGTAAGAGTTTTCACACAAATCAGCAGATTTCAAAGTGTAAAGAATGTTTTCTAAGTACACTGATGTAAAGTGGCCAATGTCTAAATCTTATAATTGTCTAGTGTCTAAGAAATGAGAAAACAAGGACAACTGGTGAGTATATTCTAAGGGGACCATGTGCCCACCACCCAAGGTTCATTTTAAGAAGAGACCATTGGTTGAGTATGTTACTAGGTGGTGCAGCACCTGCCAAGGATGCTCTAGTCCTGGGTTTTATGCCACAACCTAAAAAATTAACTGATGAAGCAAAAGGTAAAATACACAAATAAATCAGGAACATTCTTTTTTAAAATTGAATTAAATTGGCTCACATTTCATAAAGAGATTCTTATGTTTCTAACATAAATACAGATTCATAGTCAATCTTTTCCAATGTCTTTCTTCTGAAATAAGTATGAGCTTAAAGTAATCCAAAGCTTTCTTAAAATATTTTATATATTATAAGCATTTTTTTGAATAAAAATGAGCAATTTCATAAGAATGATGTGATATTTTATAATATAAAACACATTCAATTTCTAAACTGAGCATAAAGAAGCATTGAATTTCTTACTAATATCACAGCTGCTATTTGCTGTTATAGGTTCATTCTTCTCCTTCACACAGACCCTCCTCATAATCCTTTCCTCCTCCTAATACATAGGAGTTACCAAGCACTGGCTTAACTACTTTGTGATGCATAATTTAAGTCCCACGTGGGGACACATTGTAGAGTTAAAGCTTTGGCTGACTTTTCTGATTTCTGTATAAAAATCCAAACCTTACATTCTTATGACATCTCAGCTGACCAAGAACCTGTGACATCACAGCAATTTTAAAGGTTTTTATAGGCTTTTCTTCAAAGAAGGACAATTAATTTGAATATTTTTATATGGACACAGTAACATATTTCTATCGGGGACGTTGTTCTCTTGACATCATTTTCTTAACTATTTAAATATTTATCTAGTGTAATAGCAATAGTAATAAAATGAACCTCGGCAGCTGCTAGTGAACATGTTTTTGTTGCTGACAATTTCAATTAGAAGACTTGCTGGAGAATCCAATGAAAATGTGGATAATTCTGAAAAGGTCAGTTCTGAATTATTGTTAACCATAACCATTTCCCAAGCCATTAGACAGATAAAATCCAATTGAAACTGAGAGACATAAAAGTAAATTATTTGAGAGCTTCCCAGATAGATGTGGAGAGTGTCATACATATGTGAAAGACACCTGTCTACAGAAATAACTTCAATTTGATTATCCATAATAGGACTCTCCAGTAAATGTAATTTGGCTATTATCATTTGCAAACCTCATGTCTCAAAGGCATTTTAGTTACTTAGACAGATTATACAATTCAATGAGGTGAAGTGGTAACTGAAGCACAATTTAACGAACCCATAAAGGAGAATAAGGACAACAATTCTACTGAATTACAAGAGGAAAAAGTTAAATATAGAAATAACTATGAACTTAGTCATAGCAAATGAATTTTATTGCAATGGAAGGAAGTTGAGGCCAAAACTAATAGTGAAAATACATACCAAATAGTTTTACAGAGAATTAAAATATATTCATCCCAAATCAATATTTCTCTTCTTGCCTTGCTGTATTGTTATTTCATGTCTCATTGTTGGTATGTGATGTCAACTTCCTCATTTCATTTTTCTCATCCTCAAAATGTGCCTTTTTCTTTAATGAAGGACACTGAGACTGGGAATGATGTGAATAAAGATAACTTTGTAATTCTGTACTGAAACTCTGAGTGACAGGTGATTAAAATACAATTTTGTAATTCAACGCATTATTCCTAAATAAATCAATTACCTTCATCATGCCTCCAAGATTTTCCAAAGCAGAAATCACAATATATCAATAATTTTGAAATCAACACCCACGTGGAATATTTTGTAGTTATTGGGCTGTGTGGTTGAAATTAGCACTCTGCATAATACAATATGAAAAATGAATAGAGAACTGAGCATAGTGATTTAAATGTCAAAATGAAATTACAATTGTGGGAACGTACTAATATTTCATGAATTCTAGTTTTCTCATCTGTATAGTGGGCATGTTATTCTTGTTTTTTTTTTTTGAGGTTTCAATATTTTATTCAAGTTTTATTTTAAGTGATGTTAATTACAGCATTTGAAGGGGAGGAGCTAATTTCACACAAAATGGAAGACTCTCTAATGTACCCATTAAACTGCTAAAAAAAAGACTGGTGTGGCTTTAACAGGTCACTTTAGAGCCCTAGTGTTGTCATGGTGACCACAATCACCTGCTCAGCTTAAAGCTGTCTCATACTCTAGTGCAATGGTGAGAGGAAGGGAGAGAGAGAGAGAGAGAGAGAGAGAGAGAGAGAGAGAAGAAAAAGAAGAGAGAAAAGAAAAAAACCATGCCACAACACAAGGAAGAATGAAGTCCTAAATGACGGCTCCATCGGCCCACTCTCTCCACCCTAAAATGGCACAAAGGAATAGCTAACCAGAAGAGTGCTTTTGGTGTAAAACAGGTAACTGGGCAAGGACGGGAAGAGGCCACGGAGATCTGTCTAGGAAAGGCCCTCTCACACGGGTGTGTGTGCACATGCTTCTCAGCAGTTAGGATCGAGATGCCAAGGTTGCTCAGGAAGTCACAATTTCACCTATGGACTCGATACAGATTTACAAAGGGCCCGCATATCCCGAGCTTCCACACGTGGCCTGGCATCTCTACAGGGTCTCCTCCCCGGCCCACGTCTACAGCTAAAAGGACCCTTTCAGGAATGGGGTGTCTGCTGTACCTCTGAAATGGTAAACACCGGAAAGCCGAGTCATCCTTAACCTGGAGATCTAACGTGGTATTTATCGATTCTCGCATCCCCCAACGTACAACATTAAAAGGTTCACTAAATTCTGAAGGTAGCTATACTGCAAAATCGTTTAAAATTAACGATTGTACAATATTCATTTATGCTTGAAATTCTAGTCCTAGACCAAGCTTGTGGCCACCCGCATTGACGTTCTTGCCATCCAGCAGAGCTGACAGCGTCAGCTTGATACCTGGCTTGAGGGTCTGAGTGTACCCTAAGCCGATCAGGCTAGAGTTGTTCACTTTGGCCGAAAAACAGGCGTCAGGGTCGACCTGGTACTTGGCTGCTATCCCAAAGTGTTACTATTCCCCGCTGTCCAGGCGAGATTGACAGCGGTCTCCAACTTCTTGTTCACCTTCTGGTAGATGGAGCCACCAAACTCCGTCCCATCATTCACATTAGTATGAAGCTGGAATTCATCCGTCTTGTAGCCAACTGCAAAGTTGCTCTGGGTCACTCGGGACTTGGAGGTCTCAAAATTCATTTGGTAGCCAGCGAGCCAGCCCTCATAGCCAAGCACCAGGGCACCCCGGATGGAGGGCCCAGCGATGTCAAAGTCCACATCACAGCCCAGACTGATATGCTCCCTCTTGTACCCTGTCTTGATTTTAGCATTTTTTCCCAGTGTTAGGTGAGAAGGATGAGTCGAAGGTCAGCTTCAGCCCACGCGCGAGCTGGTCTTCCACGGTGATCTCGGTACCCAGGGTGTTGTCTGCGTTCCACTTTTCTGTGAACGTCAGGCCGCACTCAGTCCATCGATACTTGGTTTCCAGACTGCCGTTCACTTTGGTGGTCTCTGTGTTGGCGGAGCCTGAGCTGGTAAATTCCAATCCATTCTCCGACTTCGTTTTCAAATCAAGTTTTATTAAGCCAAAGCCATAGCCCTTGGTGAAGACATCCCTGGCAGACTTTCCAAGATCAGCATATGTGGGAGGCACAGCCATCTTCTCGGAGGTGGTGACGGCAGGAGCAGCGACAGCTACGGCGGGCCATGTTATTCTTGTTTTAAAGAACATTTCATATTGATGAAAGATTCAACATATTATATAAATGTAGCAATTATTAAATATACTCATTCAACAACAGAGCTCCCAAAATAAATTGAGGAAAAATGAGAAGAAGAAATCACATATAATTGAGGATGTTTCAATAAGTAAAGAAACAGTAAATGTACAGGTTATGGAATAATAGACTGGATATAATCACTCTTACAAATAAACCTGATAGACTTTTTCACATATCAGAAAACAAACTTGATATGAAAATATCTACAGTAAACCTCCATCAAATAGTGACAGAAGGGGAGAAGGTTAGGTTTTCTATACGCATACCACATCACTTAGTAGAAAATGGTGGTGGACACATATGTTGGACCATTTTTAATGAAGTGAAAAGAAATTAGTTTTTAAATCACTATAATTTGTGGAGCCACATTAGTTATCCCTATATGAACAATACAAATAACAACAATAATACCAAATCATAGCTCGCCTTCTGGAAACATTTGAAAGGACCATGATCTGGAAACAAAGATTTGGCTTACCCTGAATTTTGTATTCTAATTTAGAAGCAGTTTCATGAAACTTTATAGTTTTACAGTGCAAATCAAGGCAAGTTTAATTTGATTGGTACAGCAGAGAGTTGGTCACAGAAAAGTTCAAGAAGATTTTAAATAAATCTCAGCTACCTGATAACAGTCTTAACCTTTGGGTTGATGGAAGCCAGTCATCAGCTAAGTTAATTGTTTCAAATGGTTATTATTTATAAGTCCTAAGATGTTAGGTCTTACATAGAGCTGGGCAATAATGTATTTATGGGGCCCAAAGTCAGCTCAGATAAGACAACTAGCCTCATCAGACCACTGAAATTTGAATCAATAAATAAGTCTTTGCTCTCCCCGTTTCTATCCAAGAATTCTCATTGACAACAGATTATTCTTCGTCAGTCCAGAAGAATTTATAGGTGCTTGGCGTCTAAGAATTGTTATCTAATTCAGAATCTAACTAAAGTAGAACCTTAAAGCTTGCACAAGAAAGTGTAAAAAATGAGAATAGAAAGGTGAATAAAAGCCTTGCTTTATGCATTTCTATATTTTTACTACAAATATCTCAGTTGTTAAACTTTAAATATTGTTTTTGTTATTATTGTTGTATTGCTGGCTTATCAGAGATTGATGATAAGTTACTAGGCAATTTTAAGCAAAGAAATCATGTCTTATAATAAGACATTTTTGTAGTGGCCACTTGAACAACAGAAAAGATAACATGAAGATTCATTATCTTTAAGTTTTGTAGATAATAAATTGAATAGCAAAAAATTAACTTTCCTTCTTTCTAGTTTCTCTCTTGGTCTCACTCTTCAGGCTCTCCTATTAAACAAAACATTGTGAACTCTAACTTTTGGGAACTACATCCAGAAGAAAAAATGAACTGTGTTTACTTGAGATTAACCTCTGGCTTCTAGGATGTAGGATACAGCATGAAAGTAGGTCACCAGGGCCCTCTATTTCTTGCCAGGTCTGTCTGCTTCCTGGTGACTTGCATTCCTGCCATATCCTACCTGCTAGAAGCTCCATAGCATTTACATTAGTATTCCAAATTGTATAACAAATAGTGGAAACACAAATCTGTGGCATATCTTTTAGGCACAAACCATAACAATAAAACAGTTTATGGCTGGAATCAGGGGTTTCATTATCAGTGCTAAGTGGTACTGATATCGGTACAGGAATGCTGGGCATTAAAGCAATTTTTTCTGGAGGGAATAAATACACTTTGTGAAATCACAGAAATAATAAAATATTTACCCTTCCCTTTCATAATCTTAAAAATTTTGTCTTTGGTAATTTTCTATTTTCAAATTTAAATCTTAAATCTGTTTAGTTGACATTTGTAGCTAGTGAGACAGATGGACATCTAATTTAGTCTTTAATATATGGCTATTCAGTTTTCCAGCAGCATTTATTAAAAAGATATTTTCAGTATACACCTTTAGTAACTTCAGCAAAATCAGTAGGTTATTATTAGTTTTCAATGTTAAGAGAGGTAAGTAGAATTAGAAAGAAGGAACCACACCATTAAATTATTCAAATGGGATAAGACTAACATCTTGTTAGCAAATAAGAATAGGAAGTCCACTCATAACTTTCTTATTGTTACATGGCAATATTTATTTTTTTATTGATTTCTGTTGAGCTCTACATTTTTCTCTGCTCGCCTCCCTGTCTCTCCCCTCCCCTTCAACCCTCTCCCAAGGTCCCCATGCTCAGGAAATCTTAACTTTTTCTACTACCCTTGTAGATTAGATCTATGTATGTCTATTTATTTTGAATATTGGAATTACCAGTCAGCAATGTAACAAATATAGAAGAACAATAGATTCAAATGTGGTCTTTTGTTTTGTTTTGTTTTGTTTTGTTTCAGCCAGGGTTTCTCTGTAACTTTAGAGCCTGTCCTGGTACTAGCTCTTGTAGACCAGGCTGGCCTGGAACTCACAGAAATCTTCTTGCTTCTGCCTTCTGGTGCTGGGATTAAAGGTGTGCACCACCACCGCCTGGCTTCAACTGTGATCTTACAGAACACTTGGGAGCTATAAAGATAAGAATATCACTTGGGACAGAGAACCAAAAAATAAAATCACAAAATATGTCAGCAAGGGGTTCTGTAAGAAACACTGCTTATGTGGATGTGTAGACTTTGCAAAGGGCACCAAATGTCAAAATGCAGGAAGCTACTCTCCTAAGGCCAAGGGATCAGGGTGTCATGGTTTTGGTGTGGTTTGCCCCCCAAAGTCTTCACGTGTTTTAATCTTGGTTTGGGGAGTAGTACTGCAATAGTAGGAACTATCAGAGAGGAGACCGGAAGTGAGATTCTTAGATCCCTGGAAGAATGTCCTAAAAAAAATGTGCTTGTTTAAAAATGTTTCTGCTACCCAAATAACAACTATCTTCTTATGCTGTTCCTTGTCATACTACAAATAGCATCAAAGGGTGACTGCTCACCAGTTCTATTGTCACTGGCTTCCATTTATTATCTCACTTATTCAATTTTGGAATTATTACCTCACATATTGCAGAAACATAGAACTTTTTTCCCAAATGAGGAAAAATTTCAGCATTGTGAGGTCAAGAATGTCTGAAGTCGTCATCTGTTAATGCTGGGCTGAGTCACTCCTAACAAGCCAATGGGTTTATTTCTAGACAGTACATCTGGGTGAGGGCCCATTTGTTTATTTTTTTAATGGGATTTTTCTACTTCTGGCAATAAAGTTTCAAATAATAGCACCTATCACAGAAGCCACATTGCTTCAATTATAGAAATAAATATGGAATAAAACTCCATGTAGAGTGATATTTTCTCTAATTTTCCTCATATTAGTTCCATTTTCTCTAGACTAAAATGTAAAAGAGCATTACTGAAAATGTAGCAACTACAGATGCATTTTATTTTATTTTATTTTTATTTTTTTTATTTTTTTTATTTTTTTTTTACAGATGCATTTTAAATGTGCACATGGAATATAGACATTTCTGCATGGTGCTGGTTTTGTGCCCCTGGGTTAGGTTTAGGGTTAGTTGTTTTTTCCTGTGTAACATAAACCACCATTATGCCTACATTTGAGGTAGGCTGGCAGTCACCGGAGAGCCTGTTCTCATGTTTGGAACACTGGCAATATCTCTCTAAGAAAGTCATTGGACATTATTTTCTGTGGGAAGTGGATGAAGTGCAGAGTGAAAGTGTATAGTTCATATGATAATAGCCAGGTTCAGGATGCCATCATCCTGCATGCTGCAGACCTGTAGCAAAAGCAAGGTCTTCCTCTGGTCCAAATACAGATGTTAATAGTGTGTTCAGAAAATACTGCCAGCAACTTCATTATCCTTGATGGCTGCAGCCTGACACTGCTCTCCTCCAGACACCCTATCTCTTTGTTTATTACTTTATCCAGATTGGCTGCCCATTTCCTTGTTCCTATTGTATATAATAAACCTGCTGAGTTCCCAGGTGATTCTCCTGCATCTTCATCTGAGGAACTTACCCATCCAGTCCCACCTTCTCTGTATGTGTGCCTGTCATTTCTTCAAGCCCTGTGACCAGAGTAATGTCAAGTCCTAATTCATATAGATTGTGGCAGTTTGGGGTTTTTCTTTATTTTTCTAGATTCTGAAGATCAGTTATTCATTTTCCCCTTATTGAAAATACACGAAGCTTTTCCCTTTTCTGAGAATGCAACACTCTTGTACATTTGTAATTAAAACAAAAAGAAAAAAGAGAATAAATCATTTTTGACTTAATAACATAACTTCTATGTCACTTAGAATAGTTTTAAGATTGTTCATGTACTGAAATCTGTTATTTATGGATATAGGGCATGATATCTTCTGTTATTTAACCACTCTGATGTTTCTGTAAATTTGCTCATTTACTCTGTGTGGTGTGGGTGTATGTATGTCTCTGTGTGGGACGGGGCATGTGTAGAGATCGGAGGACAACTAGGGAATGATTATCAATGCTAAGGATATGACTCAATCAGTAAAACATTTATTGTGCAAGCATGAGGACCTGAGTTCTAACCCCAGTATCCACATAAAAAGCCAATCATGGTAGCATTCGACTACAATCCTACGATTGCAAGGGGTAGAGACAAGAAAAGCTTCAGTGAAGGAGTGTCTGAGGGTAATAAGCATAACTTCATAAAATACAATTCCATAATTAGTTTATCACTGTGTTTAAGTATTTTCGCAGATTTAATCAATAGATGAATCTGTCTGTTTTCTAGCTAAATTTAACGTTTACGCTGGTACAATTTTTTACTTATTTTTTAGACTATGTGATAAGATACTATGACCAAGACAACTTATAGAAGAAATACTTTATTAGGGTTTTATAGTTTCAGAGTGTGAGTTCATAACTATCATGCTGAGAACAGCAGCACAGAGGCAGGCATGGTATCAGGGTAGTAGCTGAGAGCTTACATCAATTCCACTGCCAAACACTCAAAAGAAGACTTATGGGGGTCATTGCTTGCAAAACATCATAATAATCAGTAAGCTCAATTTACTTTGGAAATTTACTATAAAACAAACCAACATATTATTTTTAAATTCACAGATTACTCTTGTAAAAGCAGAGGATAGTGTGAATGCCTTGTAATTGGCATCTCTTAGAAGAAAACAACAGTAAGGTTGCAATGAAGCTGTTGCTACTGCAGGTCTGTCAGCTTATTGTCACCGTCCAGCTTCCTCATAGGATTCATTACCTATGACAGTAAATAGTGTTTGTCCTCTGAAACATGACAGATAACTTTTAACACGGCAGTTTTCATCACTCTGTTTGCCATCTGTGTACTAAAGAAACATCGTCCATAGATATCAAATTTATTTCATATGAAACTATACCATTAGCAAATGACATGAAAAGTAAATACCGCTCTAAAAGTGCTAACGCTCAGCATTGACTGAAGCTGCGTAGCTAAGTGAATTAAGAAAATGTGTTTTATTAACAAAGTTATAGATGTAATTACTTATGATTGCACACTGTAATCTATTAAGTTATTCATTTGATGCTCATTTCCATATATAGATCATGTGATTGAAGGTTTGTTTGGAATTTCCCTCTCTTTGTTCATTACTTTATTAATATTTACCCTACACAGGAGAAAGGCTTTTGAGTTATCATCCTTTACAGTTTAATCTTTGTTTAGTTATTGCTGCAAAGCTCACTCATGTATTCGCTCTGTACATCTGATCAATTTTCCACATTTTCTCTATATTTTTCATCCTGAAGGCAGATTTCAATTTAAAACTATTCTTGTTAAAACAATAAATCAAGATTCTAGTCTCGGGACTCTAGGGGACATTTTTATTACAGCCAAAACCATACAACATTAAATTTACCCTGCTATCACTTCTTAAGTATATAGTGCCAATACTGTGAACTATTTGTCTACCACAGCAGAGTAAGGTTTAGTACTCGAGGGAATATTTAACATCAAAAAACAACTGAGGATTATCCAGTACTAAAATTTTATCAGTAAATGTGATAACCCATGTGATGTGTTTTTACTTGCCATAAAATTTGTATTTTGAAATTTTTTATTTATTTCCTTAGTGTATACATGAAATGTGTGTGCATGTGTGTGTGTGTGTGTATGTCTGAACTTGTGTACATTTGTGTGTGGAGGCTTACACTCATTTGCCATGGTGCGTGTATTGAAGTCAATGGACAATCTCAGATATGGGTCCTCAACTTCTGTTCTGTTCTGTCTGGGACAGGGTCTCTGTTTTTGGTTGGTTCTGCTGCCTTTACAGAGTAGCTAGCTTGCAAGTATCTGGTGATTACCCTTTGTCTGCTTACAATGTCTACATAGGAGCTCTGCGTAACAGTGGTAAACACTATTAGGTCAAGCTTTGTGTCAGTTCTGAAAATCTGAGCTCAGGTCTCATGTGTGTTTATAACAGAAGCTTTAGCCATTGAGTCTCATTCTACACCACCTAGTTCTACATTACTATAAAATAACATGTATCAATAAGCAAATATATTCACATTTGTAGAGAAAGTAAAGCCTCTCAAATATCAACAGAGAGGAAGAGCCACTGCTATCCAGAGATTTTATTTTGATATTTTTGTGCTTAATCCATGAATAACTATTGCAATAATATTTTTATTATTGCAGCTTTTGCATTTGTGTCATGAATATTCTACTATATGACTTTGGGACATGTGTGGTTCACCTTTATATTAATCACTTGTAACCTCTTTTGCCTATTCTCTTTGTTAATCAGTTCCTATTCCCTCCCTGCCCTCCAATCCCTCCTATGCCCTACTTATACTTTCTTTCAAACTAGCAGCTACATTTTTCTGATTATTTCTGTTGCACACATATATACATGTTCAAATATAAATACAACCTTCAGAGTCTGTTTAATGTTGCTTGCATGTATGTTTCTGTGACTGACCACTTCTATTAGATAATTTCATCATTGGGGAAAACTCTCCTTTTTCAATGATTATCAGTTGCTTGTGGTGCTCTGTCTATTGTTGAAGCCCTGTGAGATTTTCACCATCCATTTTGAGATGTCAGTTCTTACTGGCATTGCTGGGTCATGTTTAGGCAACCATGTTCCTGAGATTTTATTTTTGCGGCTTCCCTGCCATAGCTGAAGGCACAGTCTCACAAGAGATTCTGTGGTCTTCTGGTTCTTACCTTCTTTCTTCTCTCTTCAATAATAATCTATGAAACTTAGGGCTTGTACTATAGATGTACCAGTTGTAGGTTGGCACGTCATGCTGTTCTCTACCATTTGATGAGTTGTGGCTTTATGATATATTCTCCTTCTTCTGCCAAAAGATGCTTCTCTGATGAGGTGCGAGATCTGCACTTATCTGTGGGCATAAGGATAAGTATAAGGAGTAAAGTTTTAATTAGTGAAAAGTTTGGAATTAAGTTTCCTATAGCTATCTTGATTAAACTCTAAATGAAATTAATCAGTGTTACAGATTAAAGTAAGTCTTTAATGTCTGCCAGTTGCTAGTTCTGCTCTTCAGTGCTTACACATTATTTTCAAAATTACTGACCCCTCTCCAAGGTTTAGGAAGAGAAAGGAAAATGAAGTCATACTAGATAATACACAAAATATAACTTATGGATGTATTTATTTTGATAAAAACTGAATGTTCTATTTAATGGCAAATATTCATGATTATCTTTTCCATTTACATACCACTTTTATTATATTAATCATTAGATTAATAACTAATAAACATATTATATTTTAAAATATTTGTTTAGTAAAATAGCAGAAAAGCAGTATCTATAGCAGCCCCAGTCAAACTTCTCTGCAATTCCCCATGCTAAAAATGTGAATTCATCATAAATCAGTTATTTAGATTATGATTGTCTTAAATGTTGACTCATTATTTAAGTAGTAGCTTTGTGGAGACAGGGATCACTGCAGATGCTATGCAGTATTTACCTATATTCATTACCACTTACAATGAAAGAAGAAAAAATATTGAAAACATTGTCATTTTTTCAGCTTCAACTTTGCAGTTGTATTACTTATGATCTTTTTTTTCCATTTTCCCATTGCTTGGGATGACACATTTATTAAAAAGCATTTATTCTACACCTTAGGGATGCTTAAAAAAGGATTGGATTCCAAGAGTCCAGTCTGGGACTCTGGGAACCATAGGAGGTCCTTTTCCTTATTAAATATAACACTCCATTTTGCTACAACTTTACCCTAAAGGATGAAGCTTCTGCTGCCCTGATCATCCAAATGGATGATTTCATTTCCAATGTTTTGAATAAAAGTCTAGTCTATGTATTAGGGTCATGTTTTAGTCAATCTTCTATTGCTATGAAGAGATACCATAACCACATTTAGGGCTTGCTTACATTCAGAGTTTTAACCCATCACCATTACAGTCATGGAGGGAAGCATGGAGGTACAGAGACAGACATGGGCTGGAGGAGTAGCTGACAGTTCTGCATCTGGACTCACACAGCAGGCAGAGAGAGGGAGAGAGACTGGCCATGACTTGAGCATTTGAAATCCTAAAGCTGACCCCTAGTGACACACTTTGTCAACAAGACTACATGTCATAATCCTTTCAAATGGAGCCACTCTCTATGAGCCTATCGGGGAAATTGGATAGAGTATCTCTGATGGCAATTAGAGAAGTCACCAAGTCAGTCACCAGTTCAGGCACCCTCTCCAACACTGCTAGGAGTCTTAGTTGTGGTCATCTTTGTGGGTTTTTAGGGGACATTTTTATTTAAACCTCAACAGGGTATGAAATAAAGCAATCAGCCATGCCCTATGTCAAAATGAAAGCTTGAAAGTATTTTGTGTCTGGGTCATTTAAAGCACTTATTACCAGAGAAAGAAATGTATCCAACTGTAGCACATCCAGCTTATTTGAGGGAATAATCTAGAACCCAAAAATGCTTGTTTGGTGCCAAATATCAAGCAAAATCACACTTGGTAGAACGTTGCTTCCAGCTGCACCCAGATCAAGGCATAATATTGGGAGAAGCTAACCCAAAGCAGAAAATTATAAAAGAACATTAGATCAAAACTAGAAAATTTATTGTCCTGGATGCATGAAGACTCTCTCACCTCTGAGGTTTTTCTTATAGGATTCCACAATAATAGGTTCTGAACAGATAAATCATAATTTCAGAAAGACTGAATATAGCTTTTGGATATTTGTGTAAATTTCAGAAAATATTATTTAAAAATTAGGGTGGCATGTTCCCTAGCACACATGACTGTCATAAGCAGCTTGTAGGAGTCTGTTCTCTCCTTCTACTTTGTGGGTCCTAGGGAAAAAACTCAGATTTGCACACTTAACACATCTTTTACCCACTGAGCTATCTCATCCATCTCAGGAGCTTGCCTGAAACATTACTTTCATGCAATTAAGATTAAGAAAAGAAAAATTATTCATTTGTATTGTATTCAAATATATAAGGGTATAAACCTTTCCAATTAATTGTCAAATAAATTGCTACATCCATTCATATCACAAGTAGTTGATTGCAAAATGCTTATTTTAGATTACAGACAACATGTTGCAAAGTGATAATATGAATGTACTTTTGGAATGTGTGCGTCTATTTGGAGAACAAGATTACTATGACAACTGGTGGCTGCATGCATCAAAAAGCCTTGTTAGGTTTAGGAAGCCAGAGCATTTATGGCACAGCTTAGCACTTTGGCAACACTTTCTCAATTACAGGATTCACAGAGATCTGCTTCACCATACGTTTGGATTGAGAAGTTCTTCAGCAAGGGTAGGTCGTCTGATTCATAGAATCACATAATTGAAACATGTGAAGCAAAACAATCCATTTTAAGGGCATTGTATCATAATAAAAGAGATGAGAATTAAATAATAAACCTTGTAATTTGTGTAAGGATCATCAGGCTTTACAAAATGAAGCCAGTTGAGAATGGTAACATCATGAGGACTTCATTTTTATTTACCTTTATTTGAGATCTTCTCATCTATCTTCCCCATTTTAAATTAATTTAATGTACACGTGTTGATATTTAGAATATAGTTGTGTTATGAATGATGGCATATATCTATAACCCCAGTGCTCAGGATCGTGAAACAGTACTATTAAAAGTTCAAAATCAGCTTGGCATACATAGCAAAACTGTAAAGTGAGGAGTGAAGAAAGGGAGGAAGTAAGGAAATAAGGAAGGAAAGAAGGAAAGAAAGAAGAAATCGTGGCTACACTATTCTGCAATTCTGACATTTGTTGCTGTTTGCTTTGTCATTCTGACTGAGTAAGATGAAATATTACAGTCATTTGAACTTGCATATTCCTAATTGGTAAGGATATTGAATACTTTTTGAGAATTTCTTAGCCATTTTTATTTCTTCTTTTGAGAACTTCCTGTTCAGATCCAGAGCCCATCTATTTTAATTGGATTATTTCATTTACTCTGATTCTTTGGTTCTTTATATACTCTGGATGTGAATCTCCTGGTAGATGCAGAGCTTCCACAGATTATCTCCTACTCTACATTATTTTTTAACTCAGATAATTGTTTCTTAGAAAGCTTCTTGTTTTATGAGGTCCCACTTGCCAATAGTTGGCCTTAACTTTGGAGCAAATGGAGTGGTATTCAGAAAGTCAGGATAATGGCTATGTTTACATTTGTTGGTTTGCTAGCAGTTTCAGCTCTTCAGACTATAATTTGAGGCCTTTGATACATTTCCATAGTTTTGTTGAAGGCAAAGATATAGATATATGATTTTATTCTTCTGCATGTAGACATCCAGTTTTCCCAGAACCATTATTGATGATCCCATCTCTTCTCCAGTATTCATTATTTTTTTCACTTCTTTGTCAAATAAATATCAGATGGCTGTCGTATGTGTACATGTTTGGATCTTCTAATTTTTCCCATTGGCTTACAGATCTGCTTTTATTTGGGAAGGGGGAGTTTTACTTCATTTTACAGTTCCACATCACTTTTTACTAAGTGAAGTCAGAATAGAAACTAAAACAGGACAGGAAACTAGAGGCAGGATCTAAAACAGAGGCCAGAGATGAGTGTTACATACTGGCTTGCTCCACATGGCATGCTCTGTCTGCTTTCTTATATCACCCAGGACCACCATCCAGGCATGACACCACACTCAAAGGACTAGGCTCAATCTTATCAATTGCTAAGTAAGAAATTGTCCTAAAGTCTCATCTTACTGGAGAATTTTCTTAATTGAGGTTCCATCCTCTTAGATGGCTTAGCTAGTGTTGAGTTTACATAAAAAACTAGCTGACAATTTGACTTACAGGGTTTATCAACTGTAGAAGTTTTCTGGTAGAGTATTTTGGGTCACGTGAGTTTACTATCATATCCTCTGCAAATAATGATACTTTGACTTCTTTCTTTCCAATTTGTATTCTCTTGATTTCCTTTAGTTGTCTAGCTAAAACTTCAAATACTATATTGAATACGTATGGAGAAAGTAGACAACCTTGACTTCTTCCTGATTTTAGTGGAATTGATTGAGTTTCTCACCATTTAATTTGATATTGGCCATCAACTTGCTGTATATTGCTTTTATTATATTTAGGTATGGCCCCTGTATCCCTGTTCTTTCCAAGCTTTTAATCATGAAGGACTATTGGATTTTGTCAAGGGAAATTTCAGCATCTAATAAATGATCATGTTTTTTTCTTTCAGTTTATGGTGGATTACACTGACAGATTTTTATGTATTAAGCCATCCATGCATCTCTGGGATGATGCCTATGTGGCCATGGTGGATATCTTTTTTATATATTCTTATATTTGGTTTCCCAGTGTTTTATTGAGTATTTTTGCATCAATGTTCTAGAGTGAAATTGCTCTGTAATTTTCTTTGTTGAGTCTTTGTGTGGATTCGGTTCAAAATAAGAAAAATTTTCACCAATCCCAAATCTGACAGAAGGCTGAGTTTTCAAAATATATAAAGAACTCAAGAAAGTAGATGTTCATCAACCAAATACTCCAATTAAAAATATGGGCTTCAGATCTAAACAGAGAAATCTCAACAGAAGAATTTCAAATGACTGAGAAATGCTTAACATTCTTAGCCATCAGGGACATGCAAATCAAAATGACTCTGAGAGTCCATCTCAGACCTGTCAGAAGGGCTAAGATTAAAAACAGAAGCAACAGTTAATACTGGAGAATGCATGGAGCAAAGGAAACACTCTTCCATTGCTGGTTGGTGT
Source organism: Neodon shergylaensis (assembly GCA_025134845.1). Taxonomy (NCBI): domain Eukaryota; kingdom Metazoa; phylum Chordata; class Mammalia; order Rodentia; family Cricetidae; genus Neodon; species Neodon shergylaensis. Next base: position 8,155,254 of record JABTXL010001671.1, read on the forward strand.
GCAAATGTATATAGCCACTTTGGAAGTTTGTGTAGTTGTATTTCAGAAAAATGGGAATAAAATTACCACGAGACCCAGCTACCATGCTCTTGGAAATATACCTAAAGAATGCTTGTTTATACCACAAGGACACTTGTTCATCTATATTCATATCAGTTTTGTCTGTAATAACTAGCACCTGGAAAAAATTTAGATATCCCTCAACCAAGGAATAGATAAAGAAAATATGGTACATTGACACAATGCAGTATTACTCAAAAGTTAAAAACAAGGACATCAGAAAATTTGAAGGTAAATGGACAGAACTAGAAAAAACCATCCTCAATGCGATAACCAGGAATGAGAAAGTCAAATATGGTATGTACTCACTGATAAGTGGATATTTGTTGTAAAATGAAAGATAACCACACCACAATCAACAACCTTATAAAAGCAAGGTGACAAGCAGTGTTCATGGGGACATGGCTCAGATTTACTTATAAAAGTAAATAGAAGAAATTTAGTGAGTGAATCAAGGCCAAGTGGGGATGGGAACAGAGGGATCAGGTTGGGGGGCAGACAGGAAGAATACTGAAAGAGACTATTCGAAAGGCAGAATATTTCAGTATCAGGTAAAAAAGTGGCAAGGAAATCTCTCAGTTATCTACAATGATGGCCTCAGTATAACATGAATTCTAATGGTATTAGCAGTAAAAGCTCAGAATTATCTATCAGTGGGTGGAAGCTGAAGAACCAGGGAAGCAGAGTGGCCAGCTACTAGAGTTCTTACCTCTATAAAGGCTCAGACCAAGGGTGATCATATCATCAGACTGCCTCCTCAGAGTGTTCCTCAGACTGCTGCCTCAGCTAGCACTGAGCTCCTGTCCTCTCCCGCCTTATATTCCTTTCTCCACCCAGTCATATCACTCCTACCTCCAAGTCCCTAGTGCTAGGATTAAAGGCATGTGATTCCATGTGAGATTATCACCTTTGTGTGAGTTCTGTTTCTGTATTAGACTGGATCAATTTTGTGTGGCCTTGAACTAACAGATCTGCTGCCTCTGTCTCCCAAGTCCTGGAATTAAAAGTGTGTGTCACCATTACCTGGCCTCTAGTGACTTTGCTTTGCACTCTGATTTTCAGGCAGGCTTTATTTGTTCTTTATTTGTTTTGTTTTGTTTGTTTGGTTGGTTGGTTTGGTTTGGTTTTTGGCTTTTTCGGACAGGGTTGTAGCTTTGGAGCCTGTCCTGGAACTAGCTCTTGTAGACCAGGCTGACCTCGAACTCACAGCGATACTCCTGCTTCTGCCACCTGAGTGCTGGGATTAAAAGCGTGTGCCATCACTATTCAGCTTGCAAGCTTTATTTGCTAAAACACAAACAAAATATCTATCACTACACTTCAGTTTAGAGTCCTGGCTGTACAAGATATGTAACCTGATCTGATCATCTCCTATGATCAGATTGGTACCTAGCACAATTGTCACCTGAGAGGCTTCATCTAGCAACTGATGGAAACACATGCAGATCCACAGCCAAGCATTAGGCAGAGTTCAGGGAATCCTGCAGAAGAGAGGGATGAAAAATTGTAGGAGCCAGGGGTGTCAAGGACAAGACAAGAAAACTCACAGAATCGACTAGTTTGCACTCACAGGGACTCACCAACAACCAGAGAGCATGCATGAAACTGCCTAGGCACTCTACACATATGTTATAGTTGTGTAGCTTGGTCTCCTTGTGGGACTCCTAAAAGTGGGAACAAGGGCTGTCTCTGACTCTTTTATAAGCCTTTGAGAACCTACACCTCATACTGAGTCACTATGAGTAGCCTTATTACATGGGTAGGAGCTTGGTCTTACTGCAATTTGATACATGTTTTGTTAATACTCATGGGAAACCTACTCTTTCTTAAAGAGAAACAGAGGAGGAATGGTTTAGGGATAGGGTGAAAAAAATTGGACAAGAAAGACTGGAAGAAAAGGAGGAAGGGAAAATTGTGACCAAGAAATTAAATAAAAATAATAAATAAATAAATAAATAAATGCATTTTTTTAAGAAACTACCTTGTGCAGTAGTTGAAGGCTACATTCAGTAAGTCACACTCAAGCAATAGATCTGAGCTTCACCTAAGGATCAGAGTGCATGCAGAAGGCCTGAGGATAACAGGGTGATTTACCAGGCAGAGCTACACCACAGAGAATACATGATTGACTAGATCTGACAGCTGGATAAAGACTATGTGATAAGATCCGGCATTTAGGGTGGGCTGGCAAGCCAAAGGTTGTGCTTTTTGGCAAAAGCCTAAAGATTGTGAATGACCCGCAAGGTTTCTTAAGCTGGACTAGAACACTGAATGTCAAACCCAGGTTCTTTCAGAAGACTTGGGTAATTTCAGAAGACACAATTGACTCATTTCCTAAGACATTGTTTTCTTCTACCTAATTATATTAATATGATGTTTTCTGTGCAATTAAATTTTTAAGTACTATAATTTGTGTTAGAACACACAGGTGGTAATAACTTTATTTTGCATTTTAAATTAGATCAGAAATCTAATTATATTTCTGTGATCAGTCATTAGAAGGGGGAAACTATTACATGCTTTAATTTGTCATCTCCATTGCTTTTCATGTTGTATAAGAAAGTATATCTTTGAACACGGTTTTGCCTACCTTCTACCTCCCAACTACCTCTCCCATTATAACTGTTCTTTCAAATAACTATCACCAACAAAACATATTTCATTCAGGATTTAGCCTCCAAATACTTTACATGCAATAGATTTCCCTTAATGTTTGTTGAACTAGTCATCAATACTTTCCTTGAAAGATTCAATCTTTCCAACTAGTAAATATCCTAATATTTTCCCTTGAGTGACTAATATTCTAAGACAAAAGGTATTCATGAAAGTGTTTTTATTCTAAAGTTCAATTATTTATTGAAGATCATGACTTCAGTCATCCATCTGGAACCACCTTCCTTCAAAAATTTGTCAAAATATCGAAGACAAAGAGAAACAGCCCTAGTACTTGAACATGTTCTTCAGGACTTTGCAGAAGTTAAAAGGAATTTCTTTGATCACATATAAGCAAATATACGAGAAATCTATTTTATTTCAGATATGAAGGGGGTAGGTTTCCATGCTAAAACAGGAAGAGCTTATGATGTTACCCGGCATTCCATTGACACAAGCAAGTTAAGGACAAAGGTCTCTCCAGAAGGACATCTGTGCATACTGAGACCATCATGTGCTCTAAGAAGTCAGATGGCTAAAAGAATGAGTGAAGGAAAAGCATTAGAAAAAATTTCACTAATTAAATTGTTGCTCTAGTTCATCTGTAGCAATGGCCTGCTCTTTTCCAAACAAGTACCTTTGAGAGAATGTGTTGAAAAGAGCCAGATGGCAGGAACCATTTATGCCCTGTGAGTTGAGTATAAAATCAGTGGGGAAACTCAAAATGTGAACATATCAGCTTAATATATTTCTACTGCTCTTCACAAAAGAGATGATCAAGATGTGTTTGACTTTTATCAAATTCTTTCTTTTATATATTCTATGTACAAGTTTTGAGAGAATAATGGGAATTTATCTGGCAATCATTGTATCTGAAAGGAGAGAATATATGTCTGCTTATGCAATTTATTGAAATTCACCAACTCTGCATACACAGCATGTGTGTGTGTATGTGTGTGTGTGTGTACGCTTGATATAGACAAGAAACTGTTTCATCTTCATTTTAAAGGGGATAATGATACAGCTAGCAGAGAGTTGAGGAAGTCATGAGACAGACTAAAACACATGTAAGTCTTAAAAGAAAATTTTATTCATAATATTCTATTCCTACATCACAATATGCTCATATTTAGATACCTAATAATCATGACTTAATGTGAAGGTAAGCAACATTGCTTTCTGTATCATTTTCTATTATTTGTTGCAAAACACATATTTAGGAAGTACTAGCTTATCCTTCTTTAAGCCACTGATGGGTCTTCTACCTCAAAGGCACCTCTCTTCTTCCCACAATTATTAATAAATTCAAACATAAATCCTGATTTTTCTGGTTCTAACAAGGGGTCCAGACACATGAGAATTCAAATGGACAATGACTTGGACATGAAGTGACATGGCAATATGGCTGAGTAGTGACTTGGGGATACCAAAGCATTTTAAGAATTCGGTTGGTCAGTGACTAAGGGACACTAATCTTACAACTCTCAATTTTACTGTGTTTCCAGACTTCACAATGTACTCATTTTCAATGTGTGGTCATTATCTAAAGGGACTTGTCATGTTTCCTCTAGATTTTATTCATATAGAAAGACTCTAGCAATTGTATGCTGTTGGTTTAATTAATTAAATTAGTTTCAATAGAGAGCCTTAATTATTATCCTTTTACTCTAAGATTCCTGTGTCTACCCATGCAACTAAATGTAAATTATATTGTAAAATGTGAATAAAACACTCATTCATCTAAATTACCTATACACTTTATATAAACCGCTCTTGTGGTTTCTTCCATTGTGATTATTTTCATCTCAAAACATAAATTGATTTCAGTTCACCCGGGGCTTTTTTTTTTGAGGCTTTTAAGTTGCAAAGTGCTTTGGTTTGGATCTCACTTTCAAAGCATTTCACAAATTACATAGATTTATGGAAACAAACTACCATTTTTCCATATTCATACAGCTTCCTAACTGAGTTATTGAGACAAAACAAATCAGCAATACTTCCCTTAATATTCATTTCCTCAGGCAATTTTATTTAGGGCAGATTGAAGAAAAATTATTTTTATGGAGTAGGAATTTTATTTCTGTGCCACACATATTGAAGAATCAACTACAGAAAAAAATCTGAGCTGACACTGTTTTATACTAAGCTTGTACACCAACAGGGCTAGACAACCTCTAAGGAATCATGTCTTTCATTCATCCACACTACTGAGGCTTCAGAGAAAAGTGTCTGGTACTATCTATGACAGCGTGATGTACTTGTCTCAGAAAGAACACTCTTATCTTCACCTTCCCTGTCCTTACCCTCGGACCCCTTGTTCTTTAACCCAGCTCTCTGGTGATCACTTCTATTGAATGACTGACATTTTTTTCTTTTATTTCTTGTTTTAAAAATTTAAAATTAGCCAAAAAAGGTATTAAGTATCATTATGCCAGCTTCACACAAAGTGTATTTTAGCAAATACTCCCCAACTCATGTCTGCCTGCTGCCTGAACCTTGACCCCACACACAGCTTCTTTTTTTTTTTTCATACTCCTTGTCTTCTCTCTGCTCTGCCTTGGAATCTCTCTTTATCCTCTCCTTATCTCTAGTATTTTAGGCTTTACTCACAGTTACTCTCTCTCTCTCTCTCTCTCTCACACACACACACACATTAATATCTTCATATGAAAGAAAGCAAACAGTTTTTATCTTTCTGGATTTAGGTTACCTTCCTCAATATTATTCTTTCCTAATCCATCAATCTTCCTGAATATTTCACAAATTTATTTTCCTTCAACTTAATAAAATTACACCTTGCAGTTCACCACATTTTCATTATCATTATCCATACCTCTAGTATGGTTCTATCCTATTATTGCTAAGATTAGGGAAGCAATGAATATGGATGTACAAGGGTCTCTGCAATAAAATAAGGAGTCCTTTGGGTACATGCCCAGAAGTGGTGTGTCTGGATTACATGATGCTTTAAGAAACTTCCACAGTGATTTCTACAACAGCAGTGCTAGTTCACAGTACCACTAACTGGGAGGAACAATTCCTATATTCTTAAAATCATCAACATTTATTGTCACATTTCTTAGTGACAGTCATTTTGGTTAAAGTGTGATAATGTCTTCAAATCATTTCGGTTTGTATTTTCCTGATGATCAGAGGCAGTGATGCCTTTGACAGAAGTTGTTCACCATTGATGAGGCTTCTTCTAAGAACTCTTCTCACACAGTTAGCCTAGTGACTGATTGGCAGTTTCATTTCCTTAGTTCTAATATGACAAAATAACTTTGTATAGGCACAAAAATATTGTAAACAGAAAGATGATTATATTCATTTGAATTTGTATCAATATGCAAGAATCTATACTGATGTAAATTGTTTATAAATAATAGCTCACAAGTATTCTCACTATTACTCACTATTATTATTTGTGTGAGTAAGCTCAAACTAATCTACCTTATATCCAATCCAATCTTTTTCTTTTTTTTCTTTCAAAAGAGATTCCCGAGCCTACTTAATTTATACCCCAACACTCTACAACTTATAACCAACTCCTGATAGATGTCATTACCCTGAGGACAAATTTTGTTGGGAAAGGAGACATCATCTTCTAGAATTACTTCTAGCTGTCATGAGGGTGATGTTATTTCTTTGTTATCATGTAAAAACTAAAATAATAAAGTTTCAAGATTACTGTCTTGTATAATTGCACATAGTCTTTAAGTAGTCGGTAGGGTTTTTTCTGAAGTTCTTATTTGAAACTCTGGCCAGAACATTGTAAAAAGTAAGACCTTTCCTTGTAATCTCCTTTACTTGTTGCCAAGTAATAGAAAACTCCTTTTATAAACCTTTATTACTGACATCATGTTTTTATAAAATTCTGAGGGCTTCAGCACATTTCCAATCAATAATCGATCAATTTCTTGATTACCTTTTGTTAGGAGACCTGGCAGACCCTTAGGGGATCAGGTGTGTGTTATGTATATTAGACAAAGCCTATTCCTGACTATATCTTGAACCTGAATGAATAATGAATTAAATTCTGTATTATCTCATATAAATTCAACAGTGTCTATATGCAGCACAACTTTTTCTGCATACTGCAAGTCAGTAATATCCTAAAAGGTTCTTTAAAATCTCTTAGTACCTTGAGAATAGCATACAATTCTGACTTTTGAACAGAATTATAAGGGCTTTATTCAACTTTAATCTTCTTATTTGCAACCTGCCTTTTCTGATTTATTTGCATGAATATAGAATTTATGTGCTCTATTTATTGGTATGTCACATACAATGTGGGGAAGGATATCTTTATAAGGTTAATTCTATTGCTTTTGATCTCTTTTAAAAAATAGTATAAGTTATTTGCCAGAGTTCATTGTCTTCCCACATTTTTTTAATAATTTCATCACTAGTAAAAGGTACTATAACCTCTGCTAACTCTATTTCTACTAATTGAAAAAGACTAAATCTTTCTTTCATGATTAATTCAGAGACCTTTTCCATATAAAATCTTAATATTTTTCTCGGTTTATATGGTAAAAAGATCCAACCTAAAATAATATCCTTCCTATGCATTAAAATTCCTGTAGGTGGAGAGTAACATGACTAGAATGCACTTAAGATTTATATCCGCCCGATCCACATGTGCCTCCTGTATTTTCTCCTTAATCAAAATCAATTCTTTCACTACTTTAGCTTTTAATTCTCTGACTATTTAAGTTTTCGTCAGTATCTATTTTTTTTAATGAATTATTAATTCAGGAGTTATCCCTGAAGCAGGTCATAGATTGAAAATGTCTTCTAGTAATCTTCAAAAGTCATTGAGTCTGCACTACATCTCTCCTAACTTGTGCTTTTTGTGTTCTAATTTTCTGTAAACCTATTTTATAACCTACGTAATTGATAAAATTTCCACTTTGTATTTTTAGGAGCAATTTGTAATCCCCAGCAAGGTGAAACTTTCTTTACTTCTTCAAAAATTCTTTATAATATATCTACTTTTGATTCAGATAGCAATATATCATCCATGTAATGGTAAGCTACAGATTTATGAAATTGTTTATGTATTATTTCCAATGACTTACCAAATATTGGCACAGGATAGGACTATTTAGCATTATTTGGGAAAGGATCCTCCATTGATATCTCCTGGTAGGTTGAGAATTATTATAAGTAGACACTGTGAAGGCAATTTTTCTCAGTCTTTTTCTTGTAAAATATGTGTGTTTCTGTATGTAGGTCAATGTATGTAGTCATATACATGTCATAGTATAATTGTTGAGGTCCGAGGACAACTTTCATAATTCAGTTTTCTTTTTCTACTTTGTGAAACAAAATCAGGTTATAAGCAAAGTTATAACTTTTTTGAAAGTTCCTTAACCATCTGAACCATCTCACTGACCCCTCATTGTTTAGTGGGTGCTGTGTTGACCTAAAAATTTCCTTGAATGTTAATAGTCATTTCAATAGCCTTAGGTCTAATAGTCCATGTCTTTTTTATATGTTCTCTTTGAACTTTCTCAGCATTATGCATGTCACCCACTTCTTCATTTAAATTTATTACTATAGACTTATTTTGCTTGTGTTACTATGAATAAAACTGTGCTATTATTTAAAATTTAATTTCTTCTTTTTCGTTATTATTGTTGTTGATGTCATTTGTGTGTGTGTTGTGTTGTGTTTAGAGGCACACATCTGTGGGGCCAGATAACAGCTTTGTAAAAGTAGTTTTTTTCTAGCTTTCCTTGGGTTCCAGGGACACAACTCAGGTCATCAAACTTGTGAATAAAGTACTTAATCAACAGATATATCTTAAATGAAAGATTACTTTCTTGATTATTATTTCATCAAATTAATTATTAAAATATAGTAATCACATTGACTTTTTTAGTTTATTATTTTGAATAATCTTTTCTCATTTTACATACCTATCCTAGTCCATTCCCTCCACTCCTCCTCCTGTCCCTCCATCTTCCCACTCCTTACCCCCATCCACTCTTCAGAGAGGGTACGCTTCCCATGGGGAGTCAACAAAGTCTGACACATGACTTAGAGTCAGGATCAAGGCCTTCCCCTTATATTTAGGCTGAACATTGTATCCCTCCAAAAAGAATGGGCTCCAGAAAGCCAGTTCAAGCAATAAGAATAAATTCTGGTCTCATTGCCAGTATCACTATAGACTGTCTAAGCCACACAACTGTCACACACATTCAAAGGGCCTATTTTGATCCTATGCAGGTTCTCCTGCTATCAGTCTGTAGTCAGTGAGCTTCCACTAACACAGGTCAGCTGTTTCTGTGGGTATCTATTCTGTGGGAATCCCCATTATGGTTTGACCCATTTGCTCATATTATTGTTCCTCAGTTTCTTCGACTGGTGTGCCCTGAAGCTTGGCCCACTGCTTAGTCGTGGATCTCTGATCTGCTTCCATCAGTTGCTAGATTAACTTTCAATGATGACAGTTAAGATAGTCAGCAACCTGACTACAGGGGGAAGCGTGTTCAGGCACCCTCTCCACTAGTGCTTAGGGGTTTTACCTGGGGTCATCCTCGTGGATTCCTGGAAATTTCCCTGGTGCCAGGTTTCATGATAGTTAATAATGGCTCCTACAATCAAGATAATTCTTTCCTTGCTCTCTCTCTCTGTCCTTCTCCTATCTCAACCATCCTATTCCCTCATGCTCTCTTCTTCTCTCCTTTTTTCCCCTCCCCCTCCACTTCTGCACCTTCTCTCTCCCCTCATGCTCCCAAGTTTCTCAGGAGATTTTGTCTATTTCCTCCTTCCAGGGAGATCCATGCTCTATTATGTTTCTTCTTGTTACTTAATTTTCTTTGGGGTCAAGGCCTATGTGTTGGTTATCTTTGCTTTATTTCTAATATCCACTTTTGGATAAGGACATAGAATATTTTTCGGGGTATGGGTTACCTCACTCAGGATGCTTTTTCTAGTTCCATCCATTTGCATGCAAAATTACAGATGTTATTGTTTAATGTACCACATTTTATTTATCTATTATTTGGTTGAGAGGCACGTAAGTTGTTTCCAAATTCTTCCTATTATGAATAGTACTGCTAGGAACATAGTTGAGGAAAAGTGTTTGTGGTATGAGTGCCGAAATGTGCCAAAGAGTGGTATTGCTAGGTCTTGAGGTAGTTTGATTCCCAATTTTCTGAAAAACTGCCATAATGATTTCCAAAGTGACTTTATAAGTTTGCACTCCCGCCAGCAATGGAGAAGTGTTCCCCTTACTTTACATCCTCTCCAGCATTGGTGTTTTTGATCTTATCCCTTCTGACTGGTGAAAGAGGTAGCTCAGAGGCATTTGCATTTGCATTTTTCTGATGGCTAAGGATGTTGAGCATATCATTAAGTGTTTGTCAACTGTTTGAGATATGTACCTCATTTTTAATTGGATTATTTGGTGTTTTAATATCTAGTTTCTTAAAGACTTTAAATATTGTGGAAATTCAGTCCTCTGTCTAATGTGAGGTTGGTGAAGATGTTTTCCCATTCTATAGGCTGTCATTTTATCTTAGTTACCATGCCCTTAGCCTTACAAAAGCTTCTCAGTTTCAGGAGGTCCCATTTATCAACTGTTGCTCTCAGTATCTGACATTTTATGTTGATTTGTGTTTCCTACAACTTTATTTATTTTATGACATTTTAAAGATTTTTGTGTTTTTTATTTTCAATGTATAAAATCATACTTTAAGTAGGGATGACTTAAGAAATACTCCTTTTTTAATGGGAACTTTTAACAATTTTGTTCACTGTCATTTATAAAATAAAGAAAACCAAGTAATTTTTCTGTTTCAATTTATATTTTTATTTTTGAGATTATACTATAACTATAGCATTCCTCTTTTCTCTTTCCTCCTTCTATATGCTCTCATATATTCGACCCTATCATCCTTCAAATTCATGATCATTTTATCACTAATTTTTTTCTGCCTGCTTATGTATATATGTCTATGTGTAGTTCTTAGAATATTTCAAATACCAAGAATCAAAAACTAAAATACTATTTAAAATTGGGCCAGGGGCCTGAATAGAGAATTCTCAACCGAAGAAAAAAATGGCTAAGAAATATCTCAAAAAATGTTTTTCAACATTAGAAACATGCAAATAAAAACAACTATTAGATTTCAACTTACCCCTAGCCTTAGGCTGGGTACCGCATGGTCAATTGTTCTCAGCATTTTGACTCATAGTAGCTTTCTGCAACTGTTTCCATATGCTGCAGAAAGCAGCCTCTTTGATGATGGCTAGAAGCTATGGATATCTGTGGGCATAAGGGTGTATATTAACACGGTAGTTAGAGATTATACAGGTCTATGAAAGTAGCAGTAGCGCGTTCTCTACTAGATTCCATTACCTCACCGGCCATGAGCAGTTGATTTGGTTCACAGTACTAAGCATGATTTCCTTCTTACTGAATGAGCCTTTATTCCAATCAACCAGCTGTTGGTTATTGCCAAGATATACATTACAGTTGGGTATATCTTTCCATGCTGGTCATTATTAAGGTATGGGTCACAGCAATAGAGTAATATTGATTGTTTCTCTCTCAGCAGATTCCATATTACCATCTAGTTGAATGAAAGTTAGTTTTCAGAGAAGATACTTCTGGGTCAGATCCAGCTTGAATCTTCTGAGTTCTCTGTCCTAAGAATGTGGTATCTTCAGCAATATGTACTTACTTTCAACCTCTGGGTGCAACCAAGGCAATCAAGGAAAATAGCAATAGCCAACAATAGACTAACAATTCAAAGGGAGGTTTCTAATACCTGTCTGGTACTGAGGATTTTGTTAAATATTCTATGACTCTTGGGGTAGACATTGTTACCTCAAGCAGTATAAGTTCATCCAAACTCATGTCTGTGTATGTAAAAGGAACACAGCACAGCAAAACCTCTGGGGCACATTAAAAGCAGCCCTAAGAAGAAAACTTAAGAGTTCTGATATATATATATATATATATATATATATATATATATATATATATATAAAATAACTTAGTGATACCACTCAAAAATATGGACAAAGAATAAACCAAACCAAAATCTAGTAATAAAAAAATTATGAAAAACACAGCTGAAATTAATGAAATAATACAAAGAAGCAAAAAATCTAAAAGCTGATATTTTGAGAAGCTATATAAGAACTACCTGCCATTGGCCAACTAATCAAAAGATAAAAAGAGGTGGATGACCCAAGATTAACAGAACCAACAATACAGGGAAATATTACCACTGATACCAAAAAATTTAATAAAATTTTAATATTAATATAGAATTTATTTTTTCAATTATCTCGTTCTAAATTAACAGACTATTTTATCTAATTCATTTGGATTCTTAATTTAATTACTTGAGATAGTCTTGGAAATAAAATTCTATTTGTGTTATATTGTTGACAAGATTTTATTTATCTGTTATATGATTCATTCACATTTCTACATGCAAATAACATTTCTTAAAAATATACATACATTACTATGAAGAAATAAGAATGGTCTTATAAGGGAGAGAACCTATGACTTCTTAAATATAAGAACATTCTTATGCACATTATAATATTCTTTGCAAATTCTTAGGTACTAAATAATATTCATGGAGTTTATGTGAATGTAGTACTTACGAGAAATAAACTTTCTAAATTTGCTAATATTTTATATATTCTTATTTTAGACATGGAAAAATGTCTGTGTTACTATCGTATAACATTTTCAAAACAGAAGGTTGTCTTTTTTATGTTGAGGTCTTTGATCCATTTGGACTTGAGTTTTGTGCACAGTGATAGATATGGATTTATTTTCATTCTTGTACATGTTGATATCCAGTTATGCCAGCACCATTTGTTAAATATGCTTTCTTTTTTTCCATTTGATATTATTTGCTTCTCTGTCAAAAATCAGGTGTTCAAAGTGGTGTGGAATAATATACAGGTCTTCGATTTGGTTCCATTGGTCCTCCTGTCTGTTTTTAAAACAATTCCAGGCTGTTTTCAATACTGTAGCTCTGTAGCAGAGTTTGAAGTCAGGGATTGTGATGCCTCCAGAAGTTCTTTCCTTGTACAGGATTGTTTTGGCTATCCTGGGTTTTTGCTTTTCCAAATGAAGTTGATCTCCAAAATATACAAATAACTAAAAAAATTGGTCATCAAAAGAAAAAAATAATCCAATAAAAAAGTGGAGTACAGTCCTAAACAGAGAACTCTCAATAGAGGAATCTAAAATGGCTGAAAAATTCTTAAGGAAATGTTCGACATCTTTAGTCATCAGAGAAATGCAAATCAAAACAACTCTGAGATTCCATCTTACACCTGTAAGAATGGCCAAGATCAAGAACATTGATGACAATTTATACTGGAGAGGTTGTGGGGTAAAGGGAACACTCCTGTATTGCTAGTAAAAATGCAAGATGGTACAGCCCCTTTGGATGTCACTGTAGTGATTTCTCAGAAAATTAGGGAACAACCTTACTCAAGACCCAGTAATACTACTTTTGGGTATATATCCAAAGGATGCTCAATCATGCCACAAGGACATGTGCTCAACTATGTTCATAGCAGCATTGTTTGCATAGCCAACCTAGAAACAATCTAAATGCTCCTCGACCAAAGAATGGATAAGAAAAATGTGGTACATTTACACAATGAAATACTACACAGCAGACAAAAATAACATCTTGAATTTTGCAGGCAAATGGATGGAGCTAGGAAACATTAATTTGAGTGAGGTAACCAACCCAGACCTAGAAAAACAATCATTACATGTAGTCAATCATAAGTGATTTTTAAACATAAAGCAAAGAAAACCAGCTCACATATAGCAATCCCAGAAAATCTAGACAACAATGAGGATCCTAAGAGAGATATGTATAGATCTAATCTACATGGGAAGTAGAAAAAGACAAGATCTCCTGAGTATATTGGGAGCATGAGGACCTTGGGGAAGGGTAGAAGGGGAGAGGAGACACAGGGAGGGGAGCAGAGACAAATGTAGATCTCAATAAAAAAAAAATGGAATGTTGTTCTGAAGGAAACTTATTTTAAAGACATCTTTAAAATGTTAGACCATATTTTTATATTTAATAATAAAAATTATATAACTGTAGATAGGCACAGTAGTACATGTGTTTAGTACCGGAGTTCAGGAGGCAGAGGTAGGCAAGTCTTATTTGTTTGATGCCAGTCTGGATTCTATAGCAGATTGCTAGCCAGCTAAGGCTACTTAGTAATACTCCATCTCAAACCAAACAAAAAATTTAATTATATTTCTAAAAAAATTAGTTTAATAAGAAATGTATGATATGATTATATTATGAAATCCTACAAACTGCTTAGAGATTTAAATCAATTTTTCTAAGTGTCTTAGGCCCTTCAAGTTAGTAAATAGATGAAAATGTGATCGAAAAACTAAAGTAAATTAATGCTTTTCACATTTAATAACTGCAACGATTAACTGTAATGGTGTTTACCTATTTATTTTTAGTGTGTGTGTGTGTGTGTGTGCCATATTTAAATAAGAGTATGGCAGAAGGAGACAGTTATATAGAGGAGGCATAGCATAAAACATTGCCAGGTTCTGCCTGCACATTAATGGAGGAACCCAAGCTGCTTGCTTCAGAGGTAGCTCTTCACTAGAAAGCTCATCTAGTGGCCATGGAATGTACGACTTTAAGTGAGTGTGGCTCAGGAATATCACAGACTGCTGACTTACTGTGGTAAAATGGCTACATACTGCATGGATATCCAGAGAAAAAGAACCAACAGGGTGTGTCTAGGTGGATGTATACAGAGAAGATAGGAGGAAATTTAATCCTTGGTTAAATTAATTAGATTCTAGAAATATGGAGATCAAAATGTGTAGTTTAATTGATTTGTTCTTCAGGCATGGGAATTAAAGAAGAGCTACTGGTATAGGGCAACCACCTCTACAGAGAGAACTCCTCTGGTTCAAAGGACATCTGTCTTGATCACCATACTGACTGGCTGAAGTTCGTTTACATAACTGAGATTATATTTGCTAAAGGAATTTGTTCATTTAAATGTCAATGTCTTCTGCCAACACTCTCACAGCGTTCTTGGCACAATGACCTATCAACATTGACCCACTCCACACTGGCACATTTATAGCTATCACAATCATGACCCTTGTTCCATTTTAATTTTACAGAAACAAACCAGGTAAATAGAATGATAGACATGAGTCATGTTGTGACTTCCATTGTCTATTTCTTGATGGTGATACTAATATCTGTAAAGTATGAATTTTTGATTGCATTTCATCTCCATACTTGCTGATAGGGTGGGAAACTGTGTAAGGGCCTTTCATCATCTCCTCTTATCATGTACTTTACGTCATTGCTGTGGAAGCTAGCATGAGGGTTCTTATTGTCACCAAATATGTCAGTTCTATGTAAGTATTCACAGAATACCCGTAAGTATGCACTTTTCAGGAAAACAACAGGTACAGTCTTTTGTACCTCATAAAATCCTTCCTCCTTTTGTAGATTTTGAACAATTTTTATAGATCTCCTGCTACCCATAATTTCTCATGCTGGTGAAAGGCTCTTGATAATATTTCAAGCAGTTCATTTTCAGTGTTATTCATGAATTTCAGCCTATTTATGAAAGTCTTTATCCTAAGTACTTCTCTTTTCCAGTTAGACAAATATATTGCTGAAATGATGGTAGGATTATCTCTGGATGACAAAAATGAGAACATCTAGTTACTTTCACAAATGAACACATATATCCATGCATTTTTATCATAGAATTCTTTTTCAATAGAAACCTACTTATTCCTACATTTTGGAGTATGGCTATCATTAACTTGCCTTATAGGTAATGAGAAATAAATTACATTATAATGAATGAAGTCAGCTTTATATCTACCATCAGTCATTTCCCAATCTTATTATTGAATAATATATATTCTTATAAGCTGTATATGGACCTCCAGTAGAAATACCACAATCTCCCAGTCTTTGTCAAAAGTTCCACTACTTATAGCCATTACCATGTCACTAAGTGCTGTGTCATGCTTCTACCTTGTTTTGGTGATTAGATGCAATCCTTAGGCTCTTGACATTCTTGTCAGCATTGACCTGGTAAATTATAAGTCACTGTTGAGCTCTAACATCTTGCCATATCTTCTTTACGAATGTACCTTCTCAAAGGGAGAAACCTTTGAGAACCCTCTCACTCCTGCTAAGTACTGGGCATTTTGTTAAATAGTCTATGAGTCTTGGTGAAGAAATTCTCATCTCAAGCAGTATAACTTAATCCAAGCTGTGTGTTGTGTTTGTGTGTGTGCTTGTTTGCATGAGTGTGCGTGCACACATGCGTGCATGCACAGGTGCATGGGTATAAAGAAACACAACACAACAAATCCTCTGGTACACAAAAGCAGTCCTAAGAAGAAAATTTATAACTCTAAGTTCACAGGAGAGACCTTAACCTCTCTGAGGAGTGAATGGGAGGTGGGGTTCAGGGAAGGGGGAGCAGGAGGAGAGGAGGGAGGGGAAACTGGGATTGGTATGTAAAAATCACAAAAAATTAAAATGAATAAATTTTTGAGTATATAATATACCATTTCACCCTTCCTTTCCTCTCTCCATGTCCTTCCATATGCTCCTCCTGCTGCTCCTCCTTGCTGCCTTTCAAATTCACAGCTTCTCTCTCTTCATTTTTCTCTTCATTTTTGTTACACACACACACACAAGTATATGTATGGCTATCTACAAGCCTCCTTGGTCTATGTAATGTTATTTACATGCTTGCAGAGTTGACCATTTGGTATTGGATAACCAATTGGTGTGCGCTTCCCTGGAGAAGACTATTTCTTCCTGCTATCAGCATTCCCTAGCTGTAGTTAGTGTCTTTTTGGGTTTTGGCTTCCTGAAATTTCTTTCCTACTTCCTTCCTTCCAAACAAACTCAAAATGAAGAAAGAAAAAGAAAGGAATTTTGGTAACAGAGTATCCTTAACAGGGAAGTTCACGATCTCTATACTGCTGTCTTTCTATGTGCTTAAGAATAGAATTGCTCCAAAGACCCAATATCACAAAATAACACAGTTATGTATATTCCCTCAGTACGTTAATGGGAGGGGCCAAATTGTTTATTTTGTTACTTGTGTTACAGAGGACATAAAGAGAAATAGAAATAGAGATACCTTGAATGATTAAGTAGTCACCCCAAAAAGCTAATTTCCAGGGCTTTCACTTTTAAAACCACAAATTAGATTAAAAATCTAACTTGGCTATTCAGACCTACATGCCTCAGTATTTAGTGACAACTGTCACCTCTAGGACATATACAAATTTAATGGGAAAGGATTTGGAGTCCACAAGTCACCAGTATATCCTCCATCGTATTGAATATGTCTTTCTGTATGTAAAAATATTTGGAAAGGAGAAAATGTTGACGCTTCAGCTCATTCAAGTAACGTTTTATAGAAAGATTCTTTCTATTGTGGTGCTTTGGGGCTTTTGAAGTAAATAGCTTTCTTTTTTTTTTCAGGCAGGCTCTCATCTTCACAACCAAATAGAACTCTATGCATGGCTTCCAAAGCAGGGATATTAATATATAATCATTATTCATTCTGTCATTTGTATTATAAAAATGATCATTAGTCAGCACATACTCCTAGTTCTGCCGCCCATCTCGCTGTGCTTCAGTTACAGCACATTTGAAATGAAAGTGGAGCTCCTTTGAGTCGGCTTTAATTTTGTTGCAAATATCTCTTGATGATATTCCAGGAACAGGTTGAAGAAAAACATTTATGACTTCAGAATTTAATTACTATTATTGCTTAGGCTGGATCCCAGACGGAAGCTGATGGTGAGTTGAGGATGCTGTAGGTTCGTAAGCAATGCATCCTCCCTTCTACTGTGGGGTGCCTCAGTAAGGTTGAGCCAAAATATTAATACTAGCTTTAGAAGCTCATCCACTTGGAAGACTGAAAAGCCCCTGTTGATCACACTTTTTAAAGTTTAATTTGGTAGCATCTTTGAGGAGGGAATTTATCTTGTAATTAATTCAGCACGGTTGAAAGACTGATATTTTCCATGCCATTCAGTAAGCTAGGGATTTTTAACTATGCATCTAGATTTGCATAACCATTTCTCACATTTGAATATGGTTAGTTGTCCAAAAATTCATCTTATCATTTTTAGTCAAAAGGCTCATGCTGAGTACCAAGGGCATGCTAATTTGTCAACTTTTTACCATGATGCATGAATACCTGCATTTTATCAGCTCACAGAGTAGTGAGGAATAGGGGCATAGAGTTACATCATTTTATCAGTACAGAGCAAGTGCACTTCTGCAAGTGGTGCCCAGCAAGCGAAGTGGGGTATGCCAATGAATGGGATAAGGATTTGAAATATCACAAGTTCCAGTGTTTTGTAAATTTTTGTACAGTGTTAAGTGTACATTTATCTACAGTGATAAATCTAGAATTGTTTTCAACTGTGTTTTCTCAACTTCCATACAGACTTAAGTGTATTTGTTTGTGTGTGACTGTGTGTGCACATGCTTCTCTTTTTTAGTTAACTTTTATCTTATTTTCATTGAAGTTGGTGGACATAGTTTGTAGGATTTCATTCTTTGGCAATGTTTTGAGAGCCACTCTTTCACATAGACATAGTTTCTATTTATTGATATCCTTCTTCTTATGGGAATGGCATAATCTTTCTAGAATTTCTGTCCTTTTAGATCTTCTTGAGCTACCGTCTATCAGACCCATCCGCAAACACTCTCATCAGAGTGGGTCAGATCAACAATCTGTTTCCCTTCTGAACACAGCAGACTATGCTGACCTCCTGTTTTGTTACCTACAGTAGTAGTTGACAGAGCAGAGGAAACTTTTGTCTTAGGTCTCTCTTTTCAGGGACTATGGGACCCCACTCTGTAAATTAACTACAAAGAGAAAGCCGCTACTTTATTCCCCTTTGTATATTTTATCTTTCAGTACTGAAATCCAAAACTGACATACCCAGGGCTTCAGTCGTCGGGCTTGCTATTCTAATTGTATTTCCTCCTTTATTGATAGCATTTTCTTTCGTACTGGCTTGCTAAGCTGTGGTTCCATGAATATTTCTCATCTGAAATATGTATTTCTGCATCCACGCCTCTGATGTCTACATATGAAGGTAAACAAGCATCTTGAAATTGGCACGGTCACAATGGTTCTTAATCCCCACCTCTAGCTCACCTGGTTTAATTCCCCTCTTCCATCAATGTTACTTGACTCTGTGTTTCCATTTGCTCAGCAACAAAGCAAATTTTACCTCTCATTCCTGATGCCTCACATCAAATTTATCCGAAGCATGTTCTAGACACTTGCTGTCTGCTTGCTTCTGCTCTCTTCCAAGTCCTGTCCACACAGCTCTTCTGCAGCCTTGCAGTAGTGTTTTCCACTATTTCTTTGCTCTTCATTTTTGCCATGTTCAAGTTGCCTCTCAACTTCCAGCCAGAATCTCCCACCAGTTTTCTCTGCAAACACCACATTCACTTTCAGTATCATTTGGAATCAAAATCATGGTCTCAGCTTCTCAAAAAAGAAAAACAAAATCCATGTAATTTTTGCTGACATGACAGTTCATCCTATAGTGGCATTCCTTAAACATTTGAGTCTTGTACTGCTCCACACTCAAGCTGCTGCTGATGGTTCAGCTGACTTAGTGTTTTCCAAGAAAAACTAAGGACCTGAGGTTAGATCTCTAGAACCCATTTAAAAATCTATAAATTCAGAGCTATAGAGGCAGGGACTTGATACCTGGCCAGGAATTTCCGACGGTTCTATGAGCTCCATGTTCAATAAGAGACTCTTTCTAAAAACAATGAAGTGGAGAATGAGAAAGGCACCAGATCTTGATTTTTGTCCTCTGCTGTCACATACCTGAGCCTGTACACAGGTACACATATACATTTTGTGACACAAATTTTCCTGCAGAGATACAATATACATGTCTATGCTCCCCAGATAGGGAACCCAAAACAGACCAAAGGACAGTTACCACCAAAGTCCAACTTGAACCATAAGTTCTATTGGTGTTATTCACAGGAAACTGGGTGAAGGGTTATTTACAGGGACAGAAATGGCTGAAAGACAACTGTCTCACTAAAGCCCACCCTAGTATGGGTGACATACAGATTACACTCCACAGCCTATAGACAGATCAACAGATCAGAGGGTGTCCTTTTCCAAGATATCATTGTACATCATTGGTCTAAATGTCTGGAGGAAGCTCAGCTGGCTTCTGCTTTTTCAAGGCAGCTTCTCTGACCTGAACGTTAGGTCTTCTTGGCAGTTCTCCCGCTTTGGGAGCCTTCCTTGCAGCTCAGTGTCCTTTGGTGTGACAGGGTCTCTCAGCTTCTACTGTTTACTCTGACAAGGAGTGACCTGGTGAATCTTTCACTTCCTGAAACTCTTTTGAGTTGTTCATCTTGCTGCTCTAGGAGTTTGACCACAAGACGGAATGTTTCAATCTCAGAGAAAAAAGTTACACAAGAAGACACAACATGCACCTATATAAATACCATATAGTCATAGATTCTGGACACACACAATACCACATGAAAGAAGGAAAAGGAAAAAAAAACTTGCTTATACATCCTTTCAGACACTGCTATTCATGTGGCCGAAGGAATGACCTAAGTCTAAAATCAAAAGACACAATCATTCCCCAAGCCCTCCTTACACTCTTAAGGTGATTTATTTCTCTCCTTTCCAGTTAATGCTATATTATATGTATGTAATTGATTCTTCTCGTTTATATTTTTCATTCTCTACTACAATTAAAGTGCTACAGACTGCTGATTAAATATCTCAAATCTATCATGTTTAATGTAACTAAGAAGAAATCTTAGTTACTATAAAGTAACTAAGAAGAAAATAAATCCTCAAAGGACACCCAACATTTACAGACAGCAATTCGGCCCTTTGGTATTACAGCAGTGCTGATGTTTTCTCTGTTTCTTTACTTGAGCTACATTTCCTTATCATGTCACGACCAAGGGACACTGAGTGAGTATGCTTAAAAGCTAGGGAAGATTCCTTCATTCTAGCTCTGTCTTCTGACATTTTCCTTGAATGCAAAAGCAGGAAACATGCAATTGAGCCAGAAACCACTGGAGGGCACTGTGGGACCTCTGTATGATGTGGAGCTTTCCTTCACAGGATTGCAACAAAGGCTTTCAAAACTCAAACACCAAGAAATATTTTGCTGATGTAGTTAATGGCTTTGCTTTATGTAGGGGAAAACGAAAGAAAAACATCCTTTGGGTTGAAATTAGAATAACAGTGGTGAGAATACTCATAGATATTTCACAGAAAATATACACTAATATCCATTAAAATACAATCCTCAACCTCCGTCGTATATTTAAGTGTTAATTAAATTGGCTCTGAGATATAATTATCACCTAATAAATTACATCCATATAATATATCAAGTTTTATATTTAGTACTATGATAATCTGATGGAAGAATTATGAGTTGATTTAATTCTCAATAGAAAAAATCTGATTCTAACCATAATAGTAATTGAATAGGTATTGTTTCCTTCGTCCTCCCCTCATATACTTATAGAACGTTTCCTACATGTGTACTCCACACAAGATGGCATTCGTCCAAATTTAAAATTTGTTAAAATTCAAAATCAATTGCGTGGGCAGGAAAGGGTTTTTGGTACTAAAGAACAAAAGAAAGTCAGATAACGAGATGCTTTCTATTTTTTTTTCTTTTTTTTATTTTATTGAAAAAAAATTTTTCGCCTCCTCCCAGCCTCCCATTTCCCACCCCCTCCTCCCACTTCTCTCCCCCTCCCCCCACTCCTCTCCCCCTCCCTCTCCAGCCTGAAGAGCAGTCAGGGTTCCCTGCCCTGTGGAAAGTCCAAAGTCCTTCCCCCTCCATCCTGGTCTAGGAAGGTGAACATCCAAACTGGCTAGGCTCCCACAAAGCCAGAACATGAAGTAGGATTAAAACCCCGGGCCATTGTCCTTGGCTTCTCAGCAGCCCTCATTGTCCGCCTTATTCAGAGAGTTTGGTTTTATCCCATGCTTTTTCAGGTCCAGCTGGCCTTGGTGAGCTCCCAATAGATCAGCCCCACTGTCTCCGTGGGTGGGTGCACCACTTGTGGTCCTGACTTCTTTGCTCATGTTCTCCCTCCTTCTGCTCCTCATTGGGACATTGGGAGCTCAGTCCGGTGCTCCAGTGTGGGTCTCTGTCTCTATCTCCATCCATCGCCAGATGAAGGTTCTATGGTGATATGCAAGATATTCATCAGTATGGCTATAGGATAGGGTCATTTCAGGTTCCCTATCCTCAGCTGCCCCAGGAACTAACTGGGGATATCGCCCACATCGCCCTGGGCACCTGGGAAACCCCTTTAGGTCCAAGTCTCTTGCCAACCCTAAGATGGCTCCCTTGATTAAGATATGTGCTTCCCTGCTCCCCTATCCAACTTTCCTTTATCCCAATAATCCCGTTTCCCCAAGTTCCCCCCATCCTCCCCTTCTCAATTTTCTCTCCCCATCTCCCCTTACACCCCTCCCACCCCACACCAAGATTCCAATTTTTTGTCCGGCATTCTTGTCTACTTCCCATAACCAGGAGGATAGCTATATGTTTTTCTTTGGGTTCACCTTCTTATTTAGCTTCTTTAGGATATCAAATTATAGACTCAATGACCTTTATTTATGGCTAGAAACCAATTATGAGTGAGTACATCCCATGTTCATCTTTTTGGGTCTGGGTTCCCTCACTCAGGATACTGTTTTCAATTTCCATCCATTTGCATGCAAAATTCGAGAAGTCATTGTTTTTTACCGCTGAGTAGTACTCTAATGTGTGTATATTCCACACTTTCTTCATCCATTCTTCCATTGAAGGACATCTAGGTTGTTTCCAGGTTCTGGCTATTACAAATAATGCTGCTATGAACATAGTTGAACAAATGCTTTTGTCGTATGATAGGGCATCTCTTGGGTATATTCCCAAGAGTGGCATTGCTGGGTCCAGGGGTAGGTTGATCCCGAATTTCCTGAGAAACTGCCACACTGCTTTCCAAAGTGGTTGCACAAGTTTGCATTCCCACCAACAATGGATGAGGGTACCCTTCCTCCACAACCTCTCCAGCAAAGGCTATCATTGTTGTTTTTGATTTTAGCCATTCTGACGGGTGTAAGATGATATCTCAAAGTTGTTGTGATTTGCATTTCCCTGATCGCTAAGGAGGTTGAGCATGACCTTAAGTATCTTTTGGCCATTTGAACTTCTTCTGTTGAGAATTCTCTGTTCAAATCAGTGCCCCATTTTTTAATTGGGTTAATTAGCATTTTAAAGTCTAGTTTCTTGAGTTCTTTATATATTTTGGAGATCAGACCTTTGTCTGTTGCCGGGTTGGTGAAGATCTTCTCCCAGTCAGTGGGTTGCCTTTTTGTCTTAGTGACAGTGTCCTTTGCTTTACAGAAGCTTCTCAGTTTCAGTAAGTCCCATTTATTCAATGTTGCCCTTAATGTCTGTGCTGCTGGGGTTATACCTAGGAAGCGATCGCCTGTGCCCATATGTTGTAGGGTACTTCCCACTTTTTCTTCTATCAGGTTCAGTGTGTTCAGATTGATATTGAGGTCTTTGATCCATTCGGACTTGAGTTTTGTGCATGGTGATAGATATGGGTCTATTTTCATTCTTCTACAGGTTGACCTCCAGTTGTGCCAGCACCCTTTATAGAAGAAGAAGCTTTCTTTCTTCCATTGTATACTTTTAGCTCCTTTATGGAAAATGAGGTGTTCATAGGTTTGTGGGTTAAAATCCGGGTCTTCTATACGATTCCATTGGTCGACTTCTCTGTTTTTATGCCAATACCACACTGTTTTCATTACTGTAGCTCTGTAATAGAGTTTGAAGTCAGAGATTGTAATGCCTCCAGAAGTTCCTTTATTGTATAAGATTGTTTTGGCAATCCTGGGTTTTTTGTTTGTCCATATAAAGTTGATTATTGTCCTCTCAAGATCTGTGAAGAATTTTGATGGGACCTTGATGGGGATTGCATTGAATCTATAATTTGCCTTTGGTAGGATTGCCATTTTTACTATGTTGATCCTCTAAGAGCAAGGGAGATCCTTCCATTTTCTGGTATCCTCTTCAATTTCTTTCTTCAATGCCTTAAAGTTCTTGTCAAATAGATCTTTCACTCCCTTGGTTAGAGTTACCCCAAGATATTTTATGCTGTTTGTGGTGATGCTTCTCTGATTTCCCTCTCTGCTTCCATATCCTTTATGTATAGGAGGGCGACTGATTTCTTTGGAGTTGATCTTGTATCCGGCCACATTACTAAAGGTGTTTATCAGCTGTAGGAGTTCTTTGGTGGAGTTTTTGGGGTCGCTTATGTACACTATCATATCATCTGCAAATAACGGAAGTTTAACTTCTTCCTTTTCAATTCGAATCCCCTTGATCCCCTTATGTTGTCTTATTGCTATTGCTAAAACTTCAAGCACTATATTGAAGAGGTATGGAGAGAGTGGACAGCCTTGTCGTGTTCCTGATTTTAGTGGGATGGCTTTGAGTTTCTCTCCATTTAATTTAATGTTAGCTGTAGGCTTGCTGTAAATAGCTTTTATTATATTTAGGTATGACCCTTGTATTCCTAATCTCTCCAAGACTTTTATCATACAGGGATGTTGAATTTTGTCAAATCCTTTTTCAGCATCTAATGAAATGATCATATGATTTTTTTCTTTCAGTTTATTTATATGATGGATTACATTGATAGATTTTCGTTTGTTGAACCAGCCCTGCATCTCTGGGATGAAGCCTACTTGATCATAAGGAATAATTTTTCTAATGTGTTCTTGGATTCGGTTTGCCAGTATTTTGTTGAGGATTTTTGCATCGATGTTCATGAGTGAGATTGGCCTGTAATTCTCTTTCTTGGTGGAGTCTTTGTGTGGTTTTGGATCAGTGTAACTGTAGCTTCATAAAAGGAATTTGGCAATGACTCTTCTGTTTCTATATTGTGAAATACATTAAGGAGTATAGGTATTAAGTCTTCTTGGAAGTTCTGGTAGAATTCGGCATTGAAACCATCTGGTCCTAAGCTTTTTTTGGTAGGGAGGTTTTTGATAACAGCTTCTAATTCTTCACTACTGACCGGTCTATTTAGATTGTTCACCTGGTGCTGGTTTAACTTTGGTATATGGTATTTATCTAAAAAAGTGTCCATTTCTTTTACATTTTCCAGTTTTGTGGCATACAGGCTTTTGTAGTAAGATCTAATGATTCTCTGAATTTCCTCTGTGTCTGTGGTTATGTCCCCCTTTTCATTTCTGATCTTATTAATTTGCATATTCTCTGTCTGTCGTTTGATTAGTTTGGATAGGGGTTTATCAATCTTGTTGATTTTTTCCAGGAACCAGCTTTTTGTTTCATTGATTCTTTGGATTGATTTCTGTGTTTCTATTTTGTTGATTTCCGCCCTCAGTTTGATTATTTCCAGTCTTCTACTCCTCCTGGGTGAGTCTGCTTCTTTTTTTTCTAGAGCTTTCAGTGGGCAGTTAAGTCACCAATGTGTGCTTTCTCTGTTTTCTTTAAGTGGGCACTTAGTGGTATGAACTTTCCTCTCAGGACTGCTTTCATAGTGTCCCATAAGTTTGAGTAGGTTGTTTCTTTATTTTCATTAAATTCAAGGAAGACTTAAATTTGTCTCTTTATTTCTTCCTTGATCCAGGTGTGGTTCAGTAGTTGACTGTTCAGTTTCCATGAGTTTGTAGGCTTTCTAGGAGTAGCATTGTAGCTGAATTCTAACTTTAATCTATGGTGATCTGATAAGACACAGGAGGTTATGAATATTTTCTTGTAACTGTGGAAGTTTGCTTTGTTACTGAGTATGGGGTCAATTTTTGAGAAGGTTCCATGAGCTGCAGAGAAGAAGGTATATTCTTTCTTATTTGGGTGGAATATTCTATAAATGTCTGTTAAGTCCATTTGATTCTTTACCTCCATTAATTCTCTTATTTCTCTGTTGGGTTTCTGTCTGATTGACCTGTCCATTGGTGAGAGAGGAGTGTTGAAGTCTCCTACTATTAGTGTGTGCGGTCTGATGGCAGCCTTGAGTTTTAGTAATGTTTCTTTTACGTACGTGGGTGCTTTTATATTAGGGGCATAGATATTCAGGATTGAGACTTCCTCCTGATGAATTGTTCCTGTTATGAGTAAAAAAATATCCCTCTCCATCTTTTCTGATTGATTTAAGTTTGAAGTCAACTTTGTTAGTAATTAGTATGGCCACACCTGCTTGTTTCTTAGGTCCATTTGCTTGATAAACCTTTTCCCATCCCTTTACTCTGAGTATGTGCCTGTCTTTGTGGTTGAGGTGTGTTTCTTGTAAACAGCAGAATGTTGGATATTGTTTTCGTATCCAATCTCTTAGCCTGT
>JABTXL010001671.1:8181424-8289813 GCA_025134845.1 Neodon shergylaensis
AAAAAAAAAATGTTACAGATTCACAATAAAACAGATTCAGACATAAAAGATCACAATGTTGGATGAATGTACGTAGGCTTGAGAGAGAAAAAAAAATATATATATATATAGAGAGAGAATAAAGTTAATGCCTTAAAAAAAGGGTAAAGTCTTTAAAGAGACAGAGTACAGATAGTTATAGATTAAAAGAAATAAAGAAAAATAAGCCACGTAAAAATGAAAAATTCACAGAGAGTCTGGATTCTTTGTATTATTGTGTTTTCTTTAAATTTTTTGACTGTGAAGGAGCTAAGTACAGAGAGACATTTCATTACATGGGCTGCCAAGCTAAACCAGAATGGATATAAGGGTATTACAATTTCAGAATTTTGGTCTAAGGATATGATGCTTTGGAAAGGGTCTTCTTTTGTTTTCACAGAGGATGTGACCCTGTGGATTGCATCTATTCCTATTTGGTATGATAGACCTCGCCCTCCTGAAAGGTTGCTGTGAACATCTTCAAAAAATTTACTTCACTCAACTGCCAACTGAGATGAACCTCGCACACAGGTTATACCATGAAAGACCTAATTAACGACGCCCCCATTCAGCAGGAAGCAGTTTGGAGAGAAAAAACTGCGCCCATGTTCCCAAATATTGTTTATAAATGCTCTTTTACATTTAAAGGGGGATATGATATAGATATAAATAATTTGCATTGGTATGGATTTTAAGGTCAATTTTGTTATATGTATATGTATTTCTGATCTTGATTAAGATTTTGTGATTGTGTAGTTCATTTAAAAATGTAATGTATAATTACAAATATAGGTTGTTAATGGATAATTATCAAAAATAGTCAAGCTTGTAGTCATGTTAGTTAGATTTTCTAGATATATAGAGATATATTTTAGTTAGATAGGCATTCTTCATATCTTTCAAAGACTGCAGAATATGGCATTTAAATGTTTTAATAACTTAGGGCTTTTCATGACAATGAGACACGTCTGCTCCTGGCAGCACCAATCTACTTCGAGAGGAAGATGGGCATCGAAGAGGATCCTTATGGAGTTTGATAGCCATTTGGGCAAGAAACTGCTCTTGCCTGGACTATTGCATAAACTGGACACAGAGAACCCACAGAGAGAGGACTACTGAACTTGCCTAAAGGTGAGATGATCTTTCGGGGTTCCTGACTCATGAAAGAGTCTGCAAGACATTCTGCAGGACACAGCAGACAGTGACTGAACTGCCTTTGAAATTTCCTGCTTTATGGAAATGTCTCTGGATACTGTGGGCCTGTAGGCTGAAGATGGATGCCCCACCGGTACAGAGGAACTTTGGGTGACTGTCTAGGCAGCGAGATGTCTCTGTCATTTCTAGAGTTTTGGACTTCCTGTTTACTTAGGTATTATTATATCCTTCTGGAGTCTTTGATGGAGTTGAAGAATAAATAGTTATAATTTTCCTTAGTTATGATAAGAGATAAAATAGATATAAATATTGTAACTGTAATTCTTACTTGATAACTTTTGTTATATGTAATTTTACTATGTTAAAGTTAAAGCCTTTCTTTTTTGTTTAAACAGAAAAAGGGGAAATGATGTGGGAGTGATTTCTTATTAATAAAGAAACTGCCTAGGCCCATTTGATAGGCCAACCCTTAGGTAGGCGGAGAAAACAGAACAGGATTCTGGGAGAGAGAGAAGCTGAGTCAGAGAGTCGCCATGATGCTCCCACTCCAGCCAGACGCAGGTTAAGATCCTCCCTGGTAAGCACACCTCGTGGTGTTACAGGGATACTAGAAATGGGTTAGATCGATATGTAAGAGCTAGCCAATAAGAGGCTACAGATAACGGGCCAGGCAGTGTTTAAATGAATACCGTTTTCATGTAATTATTTCGGGCATAAGCTAGAGCCATGTGGGCGGCTGGGTGCTGGGGACACAGCCCAGCCGCCCCGTACTACTACAATTCCTAGCCACCAACCTGGGGAGATAACAGCATCCACCTCTGTTACTAAGATTTTTGCCATAAACCTTATGACTTCTAGGGAAGCTTCATCCACCCACACAGAAAACTTCTGTATAAACTCTTTTGTCTTTTAAATTTTATTTTAGAATAGCTTATGAAATATCAGATTTCCTTAGGGCTTTTTTTCATATATACTTTTGTTTTGTTCTTCCTATACCCTTAATTATTGTACCTTTCTATTTTGGTATATGCATATGTGTACACCAGTGTAGAAGCATATATGTATTGCGTGTGTGTGTGTATGTGTGTGTGTGTGTGTGTGTGTGTGTGTAGGGCCAACAATCAACCTCAGGTATAATTCCACATTTTTTATTAAATTTTTATCAATAAAATTTCCATATTGAATACAAGTATAACATAATGTTTTGATATAGTTTCAAACAGAAAGAAAATGAGGGATTTCAGGTTACAAAATCTATCCTCTCAATTAGATAAGGTCTCTCAATAGATCCTTGGCCTTGGTGATTAGGCTAAACCAGGTGGCCAATGAACTCCAGGGAGCAGTTTGTTCTGCCTCAATAGTGCTGGCATTACAGGTGTGCATCAACATACCTGACCTTTTTGTTTTGTAGATGCCTGTTCCTGTTCTGAAATTAGCTCTTGTAGATCAGGCTGGCCTCAAACTCACAGAGATCCTTCTGCCTCTGCCTCCCCAGTGCTGGGATTAAAGGCGTGTGCCACCACTGCCTGTTCCATGCCTGACCATTTTTACACTGATATTGAGGATTTAAGTTTTCACACTTCATGTGGCAAGTACTTTATTGACTGAGTGAATCTCCCAACCGTGTAATTATAACTGTTTGGGGACAGGTTCATAGTGTGAATCCCATATAATTTTTTATATGCAGAACAAAGAAAACTTATAAGTGATCTTAAGTGTGCAGCTATAATTCAATTTATTCATACATTATAATTTTTCTTTCTTCAAATTGGCATATTAAAATGATGTTTTAAAATGATATGAATAAGCAAAAATCTATAATTTATTTCTTAGTTTGACACTTTGTCACAAAAATATGACTTACAGTCATATTAATGGATGGAATGATATTAATTTATTTTGGATTTTTCAATGAGCAAGTTTGTATCACCATAACAGCTCTATTTTATGTAGCCTATTTTCACTGTAGAATTTGCGTGAAGAAAATTTGTGAAAGGCATCCCCTAGTGGAAAAGGGGATCATCAATATAAATGATGTCTAAAAACAATGCCCCTACACCAGTTCTTTTAAACAGCCTTAACAAGTGCCATGATCTCATGGTTGTCTTATTGTTAAAATGCGGAGGTGGTTTAACAAGTCTTTCCACATCATGTATGCTTTGTCAGATGCTAAAACAGGATTTTTTTTAGAAAGTGGCATAATTAAAATAGAATGTTAGATGCCCTGGGGAGACATTCACAGCTATGGTTAAATATAAGTGAAATTTCACAGATGTTAGCAAAATTACTAAATGTATGCTTGTTTCTGAAGTCCTACTTTGAAAACAGATTTTAAAATATTTTCTCAATATGTTTACAGGCATTCTTTTTCACTTAATATGCTTCCTATTTAGAAAGAAAGGTATTTATTCATTCTAATGAGGAAAAGAAATCAAATTATGAAAGATTCCTAAGGTTTTACAACAAAAATGACACCACTCCTCTTTGGTGATAAAGGGCCCAGGATTGCATTCATCATAATCATGTGTTACAAAAATGATGATAGGCTTTTAGAGTGGTACAGGCATTTAACCCAAGATACTCATGAGGTCCTAAGTTAATATAGTGTTGTAGGAAAATGTTCAGAGATTACACGAGGATAGTACCAGAAAATGTAAATCTAGGCACAAGCAAAGTACTTAAGAATTACAATAAATAAAATAATTATGACTTGATAAATAATTTGCATTTAGGGCTAGGTGTTGTAGTCTAGTGGTAACATGATTACATAGAGTGTTCTAGGTTTTGGATTTATCCCCAGAGCGCCCATCTACCCACATTACCTCTCTAAGCTAGCCATTTCATCCATTTTGCTGATAGTAATAACTTTGCTTTTAAAAGGCTAGCAATAACCCATATTTTAGTATACTGTGTTTTTCTTCTCCATCAATGGACACACTCTATGACTGTGTGTTTTAAATGTAAATTTAATGTAATTTTTAAAATTTGCTTATATTACTCCCTTGATTCATTATTCTCATATTGACTTGCAATAGGAAACACAAATTACATACTTTATTTAAATGATGGCCCTCCAGAAAGTTTAAGAAAATCAATTATAAAATTTGGAATCATATTTTATAGTTAAAATTAATTTAGATTTCTATTCTCCAACTCTCAATATAACTTTGCACTGTTTCCAGTTTCCTGGGTTCAATGTATTGGGTTCACATTTATCCTATCTACATGTCCAAATTAACAGAAATGTATCAACAAGTACATGTAAATTGTTCACCAATTCCATGATTTAGGAAGACCTCTTTCCTCAAATTGTCAAAAGAAAATCATTTCAAGTTTGGCTAGGAAACTGCAGACATACTATTTGACAGAAACAAAGCTTATGATAACATTTATTGTTCAAGAGAAATAAGAATCTGGGCAAGTTGGATGAAGTCAGTTCAGCTAACCATCCAGAAGGAAAAATAGGTAGATCAATGTATCTACTTGTGAGCTATTCTTAAAGGCTATTGACTGAAGGAATTCCCACAAAATCATCCTCAGAATAGTTCTGTGTCTCTGTGGACTGATAAAAGACACAGTGTTATTTTAGTTCTTGTATTTCCTGTTTCTATCAACCCAGCTGTTCATTTATCTGGATTGTCCTTTTCTATCTGGCACAATTATTCACAATATTGCTCTCTCATATATTAAAGCTATTGATGAGGATTTGAAGTTCATGACTAGGTTTGATGTTATTAGCAATATATGTTGGAGTAGATAATTTAAATAAATGGAAGACTCACAGCATCCCTGATGGAGAGTGCATCATGCTATGCCAGGGAAAATTCTGACATCACCATGACTTCTGACTGCCATGGTCTTCATCTTTCTTCAGCTCCTGTTTCAGTCATCTGTCTACTCACCACATCAATGGTTTTAATTTTTGTTGCTTGCTCCAGTCATGCTTTGTGTATATTTCTCCTTTTGTTTTTCTTCATCTAAACTACTTGCTAATATTCCAGAAAGACTAGGTCCTTTTTAAGGGTTTTCCTCAGGATGATTTAGCCTTTCACTCATTATCTGGTCAAGGCTGGCCTTAGCTTCTCTGTAGTTCTCTGGCATCTACCTCACATGTTCTTGGATGGCAAGCATGAGTCAACATACAAGTCTTCAAACACCATTTTAATTTCCTTAGCTCTCTTAGCATCTTAGGGGGTTAAGATCTACTTCCAAATTGTCTTTCTATGAAAGCTACTCAGAAATATGATCCTTAGGGTACAGAAAGAGAAATACTGTAATTAACAAAGAATTAAGAATGATCATTTATTCTTGTAGTTAGGGGTATTTACATAATTTGTTAAAGCAGCTCACTCTACTTTCTACTAAATCTTAGATTTCTAAATGCCCCCTTAGCATAGTGTTGGTGCAGATGAACTAATTTTGTGTTCTCCCATAGTCCTTGGGACATTACTAAATGACCCAGAGTCATAGTAATTGTATGTCTTAATAACTTTCTTTATGAAATAAACAGATGCAAAGACTCAGGATTTAGATAGAGATTAGAACTTTCTGGATAATTACTTTTTATAAGCAGATGGGAAATATTGGCACTGTCTTGTGCTTTTAAGGATTATTTCAATTTTAAATTGTTCTTTGGATAAAGTAAGAAGGAGGAGAGCAGATAAGTCAATGAATATTAATGCTTCCTCAGTGAAGAACAGAGAGCTCAAAAGTAAATTAGGACTGCAACTTTTTTTTTCTGAATGAAAGGTTGGAAGAGTTTGTTTTTTAATATTAAATAAAGAGTGCTTCCAACCCATTGGAGATATATTTTTCCTTGCTAATACATCTGGCTGATGTTTCTTCACCATGATAGGGAATCTGAATAGAAGACACCAGTCTTTGGCACGATCATAAAGGGTTTGTGTTGTTTATTCATCTTTTCCTAACAGCTTCAAATTATCCTTAACAATTCAGTACTTCAATTTTAATTCTACTTTTAAACATAAATAAAATCTTGCTTTAAAGGTTTTATTATAAAATAACATATTGGTCATGAAGTTCAGTTACCTGACAAATGTTTATTAAGCTCAAATGTGGTGTGAGCAGTCAAATCTAGATATAATCTTCTTAAACCTAGGCTAACATCACTGCTCAGTTTCCTGATACTCCACCTACTTAGCTAACTTCTTTTGCAAAATTAACTGATAGCTCTGGAGTAAGAAGTGTCCTGATCATATTGATGGTATCTAACATATACTGGTTACTTTCTATATACTGTAAGTCATTGTGTTGTGTGCTTTAATGAAGACGACAAAAGTAGTTCGGTATAATAAGTAGATTTCCATGGCATACTATATATCTTTAGAGTCTAGTTTCTTATTCATTATGCTAAAATAAACATTAGAAAAGATATGTCTTATGCACGGGAACCTAGATATCCCAATGCTGACAGATCTAAGCAGTGTGAAATTTATGAGTTATTGTTCTGCTCATAATCACAGTAGGTGCAGCACCCCTGACCTATTATAGCACCTACATCTCAGAGACTGCAGGAAAACAGAAGGAGAAATTCCATATGAGACATGGTAAAGATTAATTCATGCATTACATGTAGTGCTTAATTCATATCTGACTACTTTAAGTTTCAGACATCTTTAGCTTTTATTGTCACTGATTGTTTAAGAATATGTAAATTTGTGTGTTATTATCCTTGAGAGGGTCATAAACAGATTTGACCCAGTTTCTATAATCTCTTTCAAAAAGCAAAGACAGTGAATTTGGGCTCTTTACTCTCAGCTAACAGAAGAACTACAATTAGAAACACCTCAGATACTTGCCTCTAATATCATTTTGTTGTTGTTGTTTTACTCATTAGTGAAACATTTCTCTGTGACTAAATCACAGAGAAAATGAGACTGCAGAACTAAGTAACCCACAAGTGTTCCAAATGAAGAATCAAGGGCATGTCAAGATAAAAATACCTTAGACAAAAACTTTTCAGCATTAAAGAACACCTTTTTTATCACATTATGGAAATATCATCACCTATACTTTTATTATGTTTACTTTTCTGTTCTAGTAGGATAAATTTTCATCTGTATTAAGGTTTGTTGGAGTTCTAACTGATTTAACTACTATTTTACATTATTTTTTTCATTTCTAGAATGGTTTAAGTTGTAATCTTTTATCTGGCAAAAACATTTTAATGGCGATAATGAATTTTATTGTTGCCTTTAGACTGTTCAGACTTTGATTCTCTCACCCAAAAGAAAATTTTGACATTGTCAAAAGGCAATTACTTGATTTGCAGAGTACATGTTCCTTTCAGGATGGGGTATTCTATAACCTTATTCAGTTCCCATCTTCTAGTTGTGGAACTGTGTGCTAACCACCATCAACTGCTAACAAAAGCTGCTCAGATAAGGGTTGAGTGATATAATAATCTATGGGCATAATAATAAGTCATTCAGAATTGGGTTAATCATATGTCCATTTAGCAACATCATGGTAGTAGTTTTTTTTCCCTTGGTCTTATGATCAACATAGACATAGGTTATCAGAAATTTCTTAAGTTTTTATCATTTCTCCTAAAATGTATTTAGATTGAGATAAACTCTATCATAATACAGAGAGAGAGAGAGAGAGAGAGAGAGAGAGAGAGAGAGAGAGAGTCATGTAACCCAGACCCAGAGAGACAAACATGGTATGTACACATTCATAAGTGGATATTAGATGTAAAGCTAAGTATATTCCGACTATAACCCACAGCTCCAAAGGAGCTAAGTAGAAAGGAGGACCCTAAGAGGGATGTATGGATCACCCTGGAGAGGGGAAATAGATGAGATCTCCTGGGTAAACTGGGTCTCAGTAAAGGGGAGGAAATGGCGTATGAAAACAAGGAAAAGTATGGTCGAATTGGAGGAGGGATGGAGTGGGAGAGCAATGAAAGAGATATCTTGATAGAGGGAGCCATTATAGGGCTAGGGAGAAACCTGGTGCTAGGGAAATTACACAAATCTTTAAGGATGACCACAGCTAAAACTCCCAGCAATAGTGAAGAAGGTGCCTGAACTGGCCTTCCCCTGTAAGCAAATTGGTTAATACCTTAACTGTCATCATAGAATCTTCATTCAATTACTGATAGAAACAGATGCAGAGATTCAGAGCCAAGCACCAAGACCTAGCTCCAGGAGTCCAGTCAAAGAGAGAGAGGAGGGATTATATGAGCAAGGGAGGTCAAGATCCATGATCAGGAAATCCACAGAGACAACTGAGAAGAACTCTTGGGAGTTCAAGGACTCTACACCAAGAGCTAAAGAGCTTGCATGGGACCAATCTAGGCCCTCTGCATGTAGGTAACAGTTGTGTAGCTTGGTCTGTTTGTGGAGCCCCTGACAGTGAGACCAGGATCTCTCTCTGGTTCATGAGCTCACTTTTTGGAGCCTGTTCCCTATAGTGGGATGTCTTGCTCAGCCTTGATGCAGTGGGAGTGGGGCTTGGTCTTACCTCAACTTAGTGTGCCAGGCTTTATTGATTCACCATGGGAGGCTTTATGGAGTGGATGGAGGGGATGGGGTTGGGTGAGGTGAGAGTAGAGGGAGGAGGGGAAAGAGGGGGGGAACTGTGGTTGGCTTGTAAAATGAATAAA
This sequence comes from Neodon shergylaensis, assembly GCA_025134845.1. Lineage (NCBI taxonomy): Eukaryota > Metazoa > Chordata > Mammalia > Rodentia > Cricetidae > Neodon > Neodon shergylaensis. The sequence continues at coordinate 8,190,228 of JABTXL010001671.1, forward strand.
AATTTAAAATTAAAAAATAAAAAGAAGAAAAGAGAGGTCATTTACTGCGATTTCTCAGTTGCTTTTGTCTCATTCTGTCTCCTAATCTGTGAGATGCACTCACACTGCATCTCTGTATCTCTTGCCATGTGCCTTGATCCTTGACTCGATATTTCTGATTAAATACATATGTCATGATAGGCTGTCTTCTCCTCTAGTGCACTCAAAAGGATAATACTCCATTATTTATAGGAAAAAATATGGGACTTCTTTTTCTATTTTTTTTTGTTGAAAAAAATTTCTGCATCCTCCCCACCTCCCATTTCCCTCCCCCTCCTCCCACTCCTCTCCCCTCCCCCCACTCCTCTCCTCCTCTCCCCACTCCTCTCCCCCATCCCCCTACTCCATTCCTCCTCCCTCTCGAGTCTGAAGAGCAGTCCGGATTCCCTGCCCTGTGGTAACAGGCTAGGCTCCCACAAAGCCAGTTCATGCAATAGGATCGAAACCTAGTGCCATTGTCCTTGGCTTCTCATCAGCCTTCATTGTCCACCATGTTCAGAGAGTCCGGTTTCATCCCATGCTTATTCAGTCCCAGTCCCGCTGGCCTTGATGAGCTCCCAATTGATCAATTCCACTGTCACAGTGGGTGGGTGCACCCCTCGCGGTCCTGACTTCCTTGCTCATGTCCTCCCGCCTTCTGCTCCTCATTTGGACCTTGGGAGCTCAGTCCGGTGCTCCAATGTGGGTCTCTGTCTCTCTCTCCATTCATCGCCAAGACATTGAGCCTATAATTTGTGATCCTAGAGAAACTAAATAAGAAGGTGATCCCAAAGAAAAACATATAGTCATCCTCTTGGTTATGGGAAGTAGACAAGATTGCCGGGCAAAAACTGGGAACTTGGGGGTGAGGTGGGATGGCGGTAATTGGAAATGGGTTGAGAAAAGTGAGAAGGGGAGGATGGGGGGAGCTTGGGGGAATGGGATGGTTGGGATAAAGGAAGGGTGGATATGGGACTTCTTATTTATTTATGTTATTTTTATGATTATCATTACTTTGTTTATGCATGTGTTTCAAGCTATTTCCTGTTTTATTTAAGATAAGCCCAATAATTATATTTTATGTTTATCTACTGAATAAATATTTTAAAGTATTTAAATCATTTTTGCATTTATGTAATAATTTACTTCATTATTTCTGTTTTTACCATATACACATTTATAGAGCAAAATGTGGTATTTCAATACATACTGATTAAATCAGAGTAAGTAGCATTTATACATACTCTGTTCCATCACTGGAGTTCTCTTCTGACTTACAATATTTGGAGTTACACATCATGCTGTAGTAAACTGCTTTGGAACAGTGACATTGACTCCTCCTTTGGTGGCCAGATTTCCATTCATATGAAAATAGTATGAGGATATTTTGAGTACATTGTTTGGGAGTTTATCATGTGATAGAACATCATGAAGGAAAGAGAAAGGTGAATGAAAGTTGTCCACCAATTGTTGACAAGGTAATAAATGGAGTAGCAAAATCCCATGCATCCTTTAAGGTCATGCTCACCAACAATTACTTTCTACTCTTTCATTTCTATTTCCTGAAATTCTATCACATCCCAGTTTGTACTGTACTTTTTTCTCCTCTTCTCAGTGTCTTCTAAACACTTCCTAGTCTGCAATGGTTACCATTTCATTTTATGGTTTTTAAGTCATTATTCTTAGCTTCCACTTGTGAGATCATGAGGTACTGCCTTCTTTTGTTGGATTTATTTAATTTACCATAATTACTTCAGGTTCCATGCATGTCGTCACATGTGACAAAATTTCATTCTTTTTATGGCTAAATAGCATTCTTTTTCATGTGTGTCACTGCAGTTAATTGTTGAAATCCTTTAATTATAATATGAAATATTATTATAAAATAAGTTTTAATTAATTTTCCATTGAGATAGTTTTCCATAATTTCATCAAGACACAGGAAAACCTAAAATATATACACACAAAGTGATAAGGACATTTAGTGAATTATAGACACTTTTTCAAAAATTCCAAACATATTTTGGTAAAGAACTAGGGTTGGTGTTTGTAGATCTACCTCCTTTGTTTTAAAATGGGAACTGCCATTATACTGCATAGTGTGTGCACTATTCACAATAGCTAGGAAATGCCAGCATCCTATATGTCCATTAACTAATGGATGGATAGTGAAAATATGTTGCATGTACATAAAGAAGTATTATTCAGTGGTTCAGAAAAATGAAATTGAAAAAAATTCACTGATAATTGAATAGGCCAAAAAATAATAATTCTGAGTGAGGTAACTGAGACCCAGAAAGACAAATGTATATTTTCTCTCATTTGTGGATGCTATCTTTGTACAGTCAGAAATGTATATCCCATTTGAAAATTAGTAAGACGCCACTGGGAATTATAATGGATGGAAACAGAAATCAGTGTGTAAAGGATTAAAGAGCATAATCATATAGAAAGGGTTAAATCTGGAAAGGATTGTGTCAGGGTAAAGGAATATTAACTGACAGTGTGCTTGACATAAGCTAAAGTCATCTTAGAAGAGGCTAACCTTAATTAAGAAAATGCCTCTGTAAGAACTTGGAGAAGTGGATTGGGTGGGTAGAAGAGAAGTAGGGGGAAGGGATGTGAGGAGAGGAGAAAAGGGAAATTGTGGTTGGTCTGTAAAACCCTGGTGCTAAAGACACCACAACTTTGAGTCAAAATACAAGGAGTAATTAATCATGTGGAGCCTTTATCACTACTGCCTGTTTTCCATAGGTGCTATGCACTCTACCAGAGGAGAAAAACAATCACCATTTTTATTCTCAAACCCAGGGAGAAAACAGCAGTGACTACCAGCTGACAAGACAAGCCTGCTGGTTCATTTGAGGTGTGAATGCTATGGGAATAACTACCCAGATTCTTGTTAAATTTTAGGACCAGAACACAAGTTGGAATTCATATCTGGCACTGATTTTAGAGCAAAGAACATGTGACTAGACAGTATCTAAAAACTAATATATTGTAGCTTACCTGTTAATCTATGTTTTGAGAATTTTGATGTTCAATTTTGGATTTTCAGTTTGAAATAAGAGTGTAGTTGCCACATCAGAAATAAATATTCTTGAACCCTTAAAACAAAGTAGACAATTTAAATATTTACTAACAGAGAGATGCAGAAAAAAATAGCAAATATTCAGAAATACCAATAAAGTTGCTTAGCAAGTTTACCTTCTCATATGAACACATGCAGGATAAATAAGGGGCCATGTGAAGCTGCACTGTGGCTTGTCTGTTCTTAGTCTCAGGAAGAAAACATGTCCACTCCCATATAGATAAATATGTGTACAAGAAGAAATTCTCCATTTAGTTCCAGCTAGACTTTGATTGGGTTTTTAAGTGGAAGTTGTAAACGCATGATGAAGCTGCTTCATGGACCTTGCAATCCTTTCTTACATCTGTGTATTTCTATTGGAATAAAATGGTAGGTGTGGATAAAAGTAAAGATTCTTCAAAACCTTATCCTTTCAAATACCATATGCTGTCTGACTTACATATCACTGTGTCTATGTAGTATCCTTAACAATCATTTGTCTTTTCTAGTTGCTACTGTGAAAAATTACTTCTAAAAAATTTTCAGAAGAAATAAATCTTATTTTAAAGGTGACACAAGAGTTTAATATCAGACATCCTATTATAAATTTATTTATGGGAGATGCTCTAATTTATTTTCTAAGTGGTGACTGCCCATGTTGTTGACTAATTGAAAATGCACGGAATGGAAGCTTGAAGAAAATAGCTGTAGAGCATATCAAGAGGCAGGGTTTGTAATCAGGAGAAGCTCCCTGACTTTCCTGGATATGTTGAAACTTAGCCTAGAGACTGACCCGGAAATTTGTGCAGTCATATATCTGAATGTTTCAGGATAGTTAAAGCAGATCTCACGCATATTCACCAAGTTCGTAGGTCTTTGTTATTAAGTCAGAATACAAACTTACCTCTCTTGCAAATTACTGTTTTGATACAAATTTGAACGTTTATGGAAACACAGCATAAATTCCCTTCTATGAGGTAGGCAATGGTTGATTGGGAATGCAAACCATGATGACTGAGTTTAGTAGAAGAAGATTAAATAGGAGATAACATAGCACATTTTACTGTTCCTTACCAACTTCCAAAGCTAGAAATGTTCCTACTTGCCTGAGACTACTTTGCAGACAGAGATGTTGAATTTTGATTCCATCTCAGTCAGATGGAGCTGAGGAATCATGGAAATGATTAGTGTTAGTATGATAGTTGGCATCCAGCCTTTAATAAACCTTTATCGTGAGCCAGTTCCTTGTGATTAAATGATATTCTCCAAGATCCTTTTCTGTTTTAGTATTTCTATTTCATCAGATCACTTAAGTCTCCTAATTTGATACATTCATACATTGCAGCCATACTAAAATAAACCTTTTTATTTCTTCCCTCATTTATCCAATGTCCCATAAGCCACAAGATTTTTTCTCCTGTCCTGAGATTGAGGGATTAAGACACGGGCCAATGATTAGCTGTTAACTTGTGCTCCTCTTTGTGTCATCTTAGTCTAAATATTGGCTTGCTCAAAAACATGTGCTATAATCAATTAGTTTAGTCTGTTTGCTGATGAGATGTTGGAATACCACACATTTGCCAGATGTTTTTTGCTTCTTATCTTTAAATTAATTACTGTACCCAAGTACATGTTTAACCAGAATAGTCATTAAGTGTCAAGTCTGGGTGTAGAGAAGGCTGAAGTCATTTGGGAGCCAAAGGTGCAATTTTCTAGAAAAATGTTCCTCTGAGGATCATCAAGTATACTCCCATTTCACCAGCTAACTGTGAATAAAGCATAACTATTTTGTGCTATCTTAGATATTGCTCATACGTGTCTACTAATAGCAGATATCTTGGATATAATGCCTCTGGAGCATTGCGAGTGCTGCATATTTTAGGGATAGGAAAGAGTTCCCATTGGTGAAAAGACTTTGTATATAATCCAGTGCCTGTGCATCTCTATTCACGGAAACAACTGCAGACTTCAGATCACATCGTTCCCAGGGTGTCTGCATGTGAGAAGAAGTATCAGATTCTGGCTGGTTTTAAAGAGTGAATCTTGTGACACAGATAATGGTTCAATGGGGACTGATAATGCGCCCTTTTTATCTTCACTCTCTTCTCGTCACTTAAAATGATTTCCTTCCATTTGAATTTTTTCATTTGCTTTAAGTAGAGTATTCATCAGCCATGCTCATTGAAACGATATTAACGTTCTCTTTCTTCACTCAGACTTTTAGTCTTGCCCAAGACAGATACTAAATGTGATTAGAATGAATGCTGTCGTATTAGTTTCGTAATAAATGTATGGTTCATGAGGAGTGTTTGCCCTGAAATAGAAATTTCAGACATTTTGTCTCAAAAGGAGCCAACTCCTGCCTGCTGCCTGACTGAACTACCATTTACATTTGGTATAATATGGGCAGAAAGCAATTTTAATTTAATATATAAACATAAACCTTCAGCTCCCACTAGCTATAATATGGATTCTGAGGTTTTATTTATTTATTTATTTATTTATTTATTTATTTATTTATTTATTATCGGCAAAGCCGGTATCCTGTGAGCTTATGTGATGGAAATGCACTGTGCAGGGAGTGATTCTATTAGGCTATGGGAAAGGATGAAAATAGTTTGAGATAAATAAAAAAGCAATTACCTCAGCCTGGGAAAGAGATACATTTATTCAGGAGGCATTTAACTTACTTGGGTTCAATTTCAAGGAATTGCTTTTTTTTTTGCCATTCTCCCTAATATACAGCAAGTCAAATTGGAAAAGCAAATGGTGCCCTCCACTCTGGCAACAAGAAGTCAGAGAATTTGGAAGACTTCAGAAAACTATCATTAGGTAAAGACAGCAAAGCAAAGCAAAGCAAAACAAAACAAAACCATGTCAATGTCCTATAATCCAGCCCCTGAAATTGTAAAGAGTCTATTTCAGTATCCAGGCAGCAGGTATTGAAATCCAAAACCTTTATAAGGTGTTGATGCTTCACAAGGTTTTAGAACCATTGCCAAAATGCTTCTTCCAAGACTCACAGCTCATGTTGGCAAATGAGAGGAATGAGGACACAGTCCCACAGGAATTGCAACAACTTCTATTTAAGTGGCTGACTGCAATTGTATTCTAACTTATTTTACAGTCTGGATATGTCTTTCTTTGCAGCTCACTTGTCAGTGAAGAGAATCCAATGATGCTAAGTGATGTCCTTTCTCATAAAGGTGTACGATCAAGAACGAATGGGAGGAACAAATTGTGTAAAAAATAGAGAGACATTCCCTGAGAAAGGCATTACTTTCCTGGCATGAGCAGTCAAGGTTCTCAGGGATCCTTAAAGCATGTAGAACAATTTTTCCCACCTATGGACATGGAGATAACTTCTCTATCCTAAACACTGTTCTTACACTTAATTCTCTCTGGAAATTCCAGGCATCTTTCTCATCCCTTGAAGCCTCTATGCTGCAGGTTTCTTCCATTGGCAGTCATTCTGCTAATCTTGGGAGTGAAGGGTTGACTCTTTTGCTTCATGTACTATATGCCTTTCTTCATTTTACTTTAAAATATGGATTATCTTCTGGCATTTCTGGACTTATTTTTTCGGAGAAAATAATCTTTCTTTTTGCTTTCAGCAGTTAGCTACATTGTGGCAAAGCATCTTCTGCTGGTTTGTGGGAGACTTCTTAAATTAATTGGAAAAGTTGTGAGGTGTAGCCAGGTGTTTGGGATGAAGTGAACACAATAGCATTTTGGAAAAAGGAGTCACCCATTTTCTGGATGTTACCTTTAAAGTTGCATTTTCTAAATGCTTCATGTTCACTCTGGAATGTTAATGATCAAACATTATGTACCTTTGCTTTTGTGAAAGAAAGGAGAGGTTGCCTTGACATGTGATCAAAGCCACCAGTGCCCAAATGATGGCAAAAGTGCATCAGAACTACTGAATCTTGAATGAATTATAATCTCAATTAAAAAAAAATAATTGGTTGGGCTATGGAATGGATCAGTCAATAAAATGCTGAGCTTGCAAGCATGGGGACCTCAGTTCAACCCCAAAACCCACATAAAAAAGCTAGCTGTAAAGGTTTGTGCCAGTAATCTACTACTGGGGAAAAATAAGAAGATGCTACAGTTGCCTGCACAGCTAACCTGGTCTTCTCATTGAGCTCCAGGATACAGTGTTCTGCTTCATCATCATCAACAACAACAAAGTTGATGGAACCTGAGGAATGACAACAGATATTATATTCTGGACTTTAGAAGCACCCCTCAAAGCACACACACACACACACACACACACACACACATACACCTCTGTACCTGCACACATACATACAAACATAAATAAATGGTTATTGTTAGTCAATGATTCTTGATTTGTGACTACCTGAGTAGTTGAATAGCACGACACATTGGAAGAACACACACAGACACAAGTGTGTATATTTGAAATCAGTATGTATATCTGTTTCTTCTATTAATTTTAAAGGTTAAAGTAGACATTTCCTTAGATTTTCAATTCGCTAGTGCAATTGTTTGAGGAAAATAAAGTTGATACAAAGGGTAGCTCCTGGGAGTTTTGAGTGTTACGGCAGATATGCCAAAAGGTGCAATTACACGCAAGATGACTTGCTACTTGGCCTCATCTATCAAAATGGGCAGTTTTTATTTTTTTGCTGCTTTCTGGAGATTTAGGCTCTACAGAACATATGAAATTGAAAGTGACTTTTGAAAACTGTATTATAAGCCAGATAACCTAGTTTAACTTAGAAATATGATAAAAATATAGAGAGAGGGCACTTTTTTTTTGAGTTTAGAAAAATATGAGAGAGAACTGCACAAAGTTTGACAGGTAAATTTCCATATCTCATTCCAAGGCTTCCCAGAAAAGATTAAATATTTTATTTCTACTTCTTTGATAAACTTTCCAATATTACCACAGTAAGCATTCACAAGCCTTCACTGGGTTTTCTTCCTGATATCCTAACTTTAAGTTTTAATCCACAAAAATAGGATTAAGTTTTAAAGCATCCTCTTGCCCTAGACCTGTTTTGTGCCTGCCAAAATATTGGGGAATTGATGACATCATTGAACTTGCAACAGATGTTAGCATGTCTGCTGGTGTTGCACTGTTCAGCTCCCATTTTGGCAGCCATGTGCTGAGGTATCATGGGTGTAGCTTCCCTATCATTTCTAGTAAACATACTCTCTCAGTAGTGGGAGGAATGAGAATATGAGCAATAAGGTAAAGACCATGATGGGTACACCCACTAAATGAGTCTACCTGAGCTAACGGGAGCTCACCAACTCTGGTAGACTGGGAAGGAACATGCATAGGACAAAACTAGTCCCTCTGAATGTGGTTGAAAGTTGCATGGCTGGGGCAGACTGAAGGGCTACTGGCAGGGGCACCAGGATTTATTCCTATTGCATGTACTGGCTTTTCGGGATACTATTCTCTTTGAATGATACCTTGCTCAGCCTAGATATAGCAGGGAGGGCCTTGGACCGTCCCCAAACAATGTACCTTACAATCTCTGAGGATTAGATAGGGGTGGGGTGGGAGGGTGTGTGGAGTGAATGGGAGGATGAGAGGGAGTGGGAACTTGGATTGGTTTGTGTAATGAAAAAAGATAGTTTGTTTTCTTTTTAAAAAAACAAATAAAAATAAATATATGGCCTGGAATGGCCACCACATAGTTTTATATGATTTCCCGAGCATATTAATTGAGAAAAATAGGACTGTTTGTGACAATACAAAATTATGACAGTAAAATTTGTAAATAATTTTTTTGGATAAAGGTAGATTCTATAATTTCCATATTTTTTTCATTTTGTGTGTTTGTGGTAGGGGATGGGGAGGGGAATCCTTAGCATCAGCATTACTTGTGTATACTATAAAGCCTCGCACTTGTTTTCACGGACCATCTTCCCACTCTGCTGTAGAGACTCGAGGTCTGCACAGACAATGATACTAGCTGACTATTGAGAGCAATTCCACAGATCCCACAAATTTCAACCCAATATGTCCCAAGTGTAAACATTGCCAGGGCCATACATAATTACTCTGCTCATATCTGATTTGCTTACTTAGGTGTATCACAGTGAAAAAGAGCCTGTGCTTTAGGGCCTGACTGTGTAGACTTCTGTGCTAATGTCCATGCTTAATAAATATCCCATAGCCTTTCTGGATTATCCGGAGAAAGGGAAAAGAACAGTGTCTGTTTGAAAGGATTAAAACTGAACTAAGGGAAATCTTCCTCTACTCGGTATCAGACCTGACACAAAGTAGCTAAGAAATCTGGCCATGTCCATTATCAGAATTATGGAAGAAATTCTTATGAGGCAACACAAAGGATGCCTGCAAGATCTCACATTCTTAGGAAGGGATAATAATTACATCTCCCTTTTATACAGTGAGCATAAGCCTCTTTCCATATAATGACTTACTGAGCTGGTTCTATTTTAACTTTTAATTTCCTCTCATGAAAGATCTTTTAAAAGAGGAAGAAACTACTTTTCGTCACAGGTTTTCTCTTCTTTCATTTCTCAGTGTTTAATCACCTTTGCTTGCTACTGCTATTCATCCTGCCTCCACATTCTTTTATGCTTGATTGGCTCCCTTATTGAGGAGAATAATTGCTACTGTGTTGGCCTACAGTGCTGAAAAATTCCGATTTTTAGGTGTCTTTTTCTCATCAACTCTTTTCAAAGGAAAAAAATCTTTTACTTTTGTCTGTAAAATTAATTTATGGAAAGTTGCTTTATTTATTCTATCAATGGCTTTAGAGTCTGTCTTTCCCTGTCTTTCACATGTACACACACACACACACTTTATCCATTATATCTGGTCTCTATAGTACTCTGTGGATAGAAAAGTATATATTTTCTGTTCTACTGACTGGGAAAAAAATCATACTGACTTTGAAATTAAGAAGTTACCAAAACTATTAAAAGTTTATTAATGTTTTCACTGAATGTCTGCAGCACATAGATTTTGTGTCTTTTTGTGATGAAGCCATTATTGACATTAGGGAGATAGTTCTGATCAGTAACTTGTCAGATTCACCTGAAAGATAGATCCTGAAGTCATGTCCCTGTCCTAACATCTTCACATTTTTATAAGGAATAAAACATGGTGCTTGAGGTTTTCTGATTCTCTGGACAAGTCTCCAAATCATCATGCCTCCGTTCATTTGATCCATTCTACATTCAGGTTTTGCCTACATATAAAACTCCCTTAGAGATAAATGAAGTCAGGATTTAGAAAGATGCTGGTTAAAAATTGAAAATTTCTAGCCAGGCGGTGGTGGCGCAAGCCTTTAATCCCAGCACTCGGGAGGCAGAGGCAGGCGGATCTCTGTGAGTTCGAGACCAGCCTGGTCTACAGAGCTAGTTCCAGGACAGGCTCCAAAACCACAAAGAAACCCTGTCTCAAAAAAAATTGAAAATTTCTGCTAAACACAAGAAATAAATCAGAGAAATTATTTTTCAGGATGGTGATTTTCATTCAACATGTGCCACACAATTGATACTTGCTCTATGCGTAGGTCTTCAGTGTTTTCTCTACAAAAGACAGAGGCAGCAATGATTCCTTTAAAAAACTGAATAACTGCATGCTGCTGATATGGAAGGCATTTCACAACATATACAATGTATATTTTTTTTCTAACACAATTTCCTATATCTATATTATGTTGCCATTCCCTTTCCCATGATTTTCCTCCCATCTCTATTAGTGTCCATCTTCCCGAAAATTGCTTTTCCCTGTTTACTACTTTTACTTTATTTTTTGTCCCAAAGTGCCTAACTGAAGTCATCTGCGTTACCCTGAGTTCAGAAACAACCATCAGAATTTGGCAGGCTAGTGAGTAGGCGTACAATTTGATACAATGCCTCAGTCTCTCCTAAAATTTGTTAGGAGCCGATAGATAAGTGTGTGGAAGAGTCTCATAAACCCATCCCCCTCCATATACATTGCTTTTATCTATGTATCAATTTATTTCCTTTTATTGAAAATACATTATTTTCTCATAGAATATATCCTGATTACAGTTTCCCCTCCATTTACTCCTCCAAGTTTCTTCCACCTCACCTCCCATTCAGATCTACTCCCTTTCTGTCTCTCATTAGAACAGAACAAACTTCTAGGAAATATCAACTAAACATAATAAAATTAAATAAAATAAATCAGATAGCATCACACTGCATTGGATAAAGCAAACCAATAGAAAAAGAAAAGAATCCCAAAGAAGGCATCAGCGTCAGAGACCCCCTCATTCACACACTCAGGAGTCCCATAAAAACACTAAACTGAAAGCAATAATATATATGCAGAGGACCTAGTGCAGACTTGTGCCTGCCCTGTGCATGATGCTTCAGTCTCTGCGAGTTCATATGAGCTTTTCTTGGTTGAGTAAGAAACCTTGTTCATCTGCTGCCTCCTATCTCCTCTGGCTCTTACACTCTTTCTACCCTCTGCCCCCCGTTCTTTGGAGTTCTCTAAGCTCTGAGGGGAGAAATTTCACAATAACATCCCATTTTATCACTATTTTAGAAAACAATCACCAAAACAAAATGGTGTTTGAAGTTACCCTAGGTTCTGGGAAATCTAGTTCTGTCTTATCGGGCCAAGAGCTTTTTATTGATTAACCAATGAAAGTAACACATAAACAAAAGGACCTCCTGCACTAGATGTGTGGGAGGAAGTTGTGTTTGTGTGCGTAAGAAACATGCTTGTTTGTGTATATGCTTAGAGATCAGAAGTTGAATTGAGATGTATTACCATAATTGCTTTCTATCTTTGTTTTCTGAAATAATGCCTCTTTCTGAAATCTGAGCTCACTTATATGACTAACCTGGCTGTCAAATGAGCATCATGGATTTGTTGATGTCCACGTCTACCTCTTCCATTAGAGCTGTTATTACAAGGAGAAATGACCATTCCCAGTGGGTCATGAAAAATCCAAATGGAGATCCTCATGCTTGCTGCCTAGGTACTACATTTACTAACTGGGTTACCATCTCACCTCTGCTTGATGATTTTGGATGGATTTTTTGCTAGCTATAGTAGCCAACTTTTAAGTTAACACACAAGTAGTAGACTGCCTTCTGAAGGTTATGAACTACAACACTGAAATGCAAGTAAGGAGCTTGGCCCTGACCCTGAGACCATGTGCTTCTCCATGAAGTCTAGAATGGTTCACAATGGCTTCCTTTCCAGAGATTGCAAATGCTTTTCCTTTCCTGTTGCATGGACATTCTTTTCAAAATTTGAGAATGGAAAATGGTATTAAGTGCAAATTTCATGGGGAAATTCAAGATATTCGTGTCTTGACATTTTGTCCTAATTTAGGCAAAGCTCACCAACTTCTGTGCAGTATCTAGGTGGGGGCATTGCCTACCATGTACATCCTAACTTTTAATTTTATATCAATGACTCTGGGTTTTTCAGTCTCTCTGTTCTTATATGTCTGTTATAGCACAGGGGAATCTTTATTTCCTGAATAGTTCTTATATAAAAATTGTGATAAATTTTATCTGAATGAAATAGAATCTATTAAGCAATTCAGGAAACCAGTTTGCTTCACAAATATTAAACAACTGTTTCTTTTAATAATATTTCACCAGTGTTCCTCAGTTACTTTCTTAAGTGACCATCATTAAATACTTAGTTACACTTATTTTGTTCAGGTAATAGGACTAACATACACTTTTGTGCTTCAATGGAAAATATATTGGGTTTTATAATAAGTGATCTATCAATTTTATCAGCCAAGATATAATTTTTATAATTTTTATTGATTTCCAGAAATATATTTAGTCAGTTTTGAGACAACATGCTAATTTTTATAATGAATCACATTAACAAAAAATGTCCATATTTTTCTCTTCCCTTCATTAAACCAAAGACGAAATAAGGGCAAACACTTCTCAGTCCTATTGATTTGAGCTCCATTTTGGAAAATATTTTTCTTCTGAATGCATGGAGTTATCAGGATCATTTACTCTATCTATTTTGTATGATAAAATTTCTTCTTAATATCTGCATGTGTTTCTGAATATTCAGAAACTTTTGGTGTAGGGTGGAATCTGCTGTGACAGGAGTCTGAGGTTGGAAGAGCCCATCTGCTTCTAAAATGCTGTGACTTATTGGACAAGGTATTTACTTCTCTGACCTCAGTCTTGTCACTTGATTCATAAACTGTATTGCCAAATGGACACACTATATGAATGCTCATTAATGTGATAAGTTTCATACTTACTGATATTAGATATCTGTGCATTTAACTTCATATTTTATATATACTGATTCTACTTCTGAAATGTATTTCCGACCCCTTATAAAATGTAGTTTCCTTATTTTATTTCTGTGAATTCATTTATAAACCCCAACAAGACAAGGAGGTTATAGGTGTGTGTTGATATTAACCAGTGTCATAGAAAAATCCCTGGGGAATATCTGAGGCAGCAACCAGAACCTTAGAAATTACCATGCAAATTCTGTGGGTTAATTCATGAGTTTAGTATAAAGTTCAGACTAAAAATAGGGGAAAGACTCTGAGGTGAGGTGTAGCTTCTCAGAGGCCCTTCTGAAGTCACCCCCCCCTCCACTGTGCTCAATTTGACTTCTCAGTTCATCTGATTTTTCGCAAGTCCTTCCATATGAGAAAGTCCTCAGCGCTGATTGTGAACCACGTGGGCTGCCGCTACCTCGTGCGATTTCCATTTTGTGGCACTTCTTGCTGGGGGGCTGCTAGAGCAGGATGTGGCTTCATCACGTGGAGATGCCTCTTTTAAAAGTGTGATGTACATCACCTACAGGCAGGTTTGTCAGTGGATTCAGTGAGCAGGCAAAGCATTTTTAGTTGCAGGCCCACAGGCTCAGCTAGCTGTACAGACAGCTGAACAATCTCCTCCAGGATCGCTTTCACGATTGCACCCAGTGCTCAGGTAAGTCTGGGGTAATTAGGAGGAGCTTTGGTCAAGAGGACATGGCTTAGCCTTGCCAAGGGACAGACTGGAATGGTATGATCAGAATGCTGTTTCCCAAAAGGCCAAAGAGTTCTACTTAAAAATCCCTACATTCTGCAGAAGATATGGTTTTCCTTTCCTATCAGGTATCATGACTATGTGGAAACTGTTCTAGCCAATAGTCAAGGCCCAGTATAGGTCATAGAATGGAGAAACTGTATTCAAGAGTTAAAAGAAGTTAAAATAGGAGCATATTTTCTAATTAATCATTTGGGTTATTCTCAGAAATACTTTGCATGTTTGAAATCTTACAGATGGTATTCAAAAGGAAAATGAATTGTATATATTTGCAAAATATCATAGAACACATTACTAATTTTTTATGGGTGGATGTATGTCTCGGTGAATTGCATAAGCAGTCAAATGTAATTTGATTATTTCATTTATTTAATTTTTAATTATGCAAGGATCACAAAAACTGGGCTTAATTTTTAACTATTTTGAAGGAATACCCTAAACTGATTTAGATTTTACTCTTTTTTAAGAGTTACTTAAAAGTGACTTTCCATCAATAATTTAATAATTTGCTAAAAAAAAAAAAACCAGAAGAATGACCCAGTTTCCTGAAGATTTGCATTCTTGTGTCTTTTCTCACACACATTCCACAGCATGCTATTGTCTCTGCGAGTGTCACATGTCACAGAGCTGACACTCAGGCAGTTCTGCCAGAGATAAGAGCTTTATCATAATCCTCCTCTCTTCACTTCTCCTGTGAGTGCGAAACTGTTTCGGCAGCTTTTAGTCAATCTAATGGAAACTCTAATTTCTCCAGCCCCCGGTAGTCCACTTGGCCCTCCCAGCATCAGCATGCACTCTTTTCAGGCTGATTTTCTTGCATCCCCTGTTTATTTATGCTTAGCAAAGTGATGATCTTGGTAGATTGCTTCAAAATGAGTGCTAAAGCTGTATCTTCATACTCTCATTCTGAGCTCGACATGGTCCCGGGAATCTGTAAACTTCCCTTTTGTACAGTTTGGAGAACTGTTATATTACAGTGTGAAATCATTTTGCTCCTATAAACCAATTTGTCCACAAAGATTTTATTCTCTAAAACTCCACTTAAAATACTTAGAAAATAAAATTTTTTATGGCAGAAGACCTATTAGAAAATCAGTGTATATTTTGCAGGACTTCATCATTTTACAGTTTATCAAATATTGTTTCCACAATCTGATTTCTTGCCAGTGTATGAGGGAAACTTAGTGGACAACTGGAAAAGACAAGTATAATTGTGATTAGCCCTCTCTGCAGGGCTTTATGCCAAGGATAGACATCTTCAAGTGGGGTGATTTAACTTAGTTAAACTGAGAAATAAAATAAATATTCTTAAGAGAAAGATGGTTTTAAAATAAAAAAATATCCAAGATAGAGAGCTAATTTAGATCCCACTGAACATTTTAGCACTATAAACTCGTTTCTTAAGACACAAATGGATGCATTTCTTGTCTCTGTTAAGCCCTACGGGTGCCATAGTTAAAAAGCCTCAGCCTGGGGCTCTTCCTTTGAGTTGCCCTTTTTACTCCTCCATCAAAAGGGGGATGGGGGAAAATCCCTGGTGTTGACAGCCAAACAACTGTGTGATCATAGCCTTCTGCTCACTCTCACACACTCAGGTCATGAACTTGGTTTCTGTATCTTTTTTGATTTATACAACTACTTCAGATATTGTCTCATATGATTAATTTTGTGTCTTCCTAATAGGAGCTTTCCCCAAGTCACAGAGGTATTTTTAGCTTATGAACTCAGTAGTCGTCCTGCAGATTTAACCCTGTGTTGTGCCTCATACAAGCTAACATGAGCTACACATTGAAACTGTAGTTCCTCCACATCGACCCCACTCAAGAAAAGACATATTTCTGTATATGACTTGGCTTTGAAAAGTGTTCTACTCTAGCTCGAAGCTGCTGTGGGGACAGATTTGTTTAATTAATTTAAATTAAATGTCACATTTCCCTCTTCTTCCTTTCCTCCCATTTCCTCACCCCTTCTCCCCTCTGCCCTGCCAGCCCAAACTGCTCTTCTGTTTCTGATCAGAAAGGGGCTGGACTCCCATGGATACCAACAAAGCATGGTATGTCTAGTTACAGTAAGACTAAGCACCTTTCCTTGTATTAAAGCTGGGCAAGGCAACCCAGTATGAGGAGTACATTCCCAAGAGCCAATCAAAGCGTTAGGAATAGCCCTTGTTGTCATTGCTAGGTCTTGGGTGTATACCTGAAGGATGCTCTATCATACCACAAGGACACCCATTCAACTATGTTCACAGCACTTTTACTCATAATAGCCTGAATCAGGGAACAACTTAGATGCCTCTCAACCAAAGAATGGATAAAGAAAATGTGATGCATTACAACTCAGTTCTTGGGGACAGATAAATTAACTTGACTTGAGTTGTACCCTGTTTAACATAAAAGCCACCACTTCCCTTGCATTAACATTTCAGCATCTTTACCTCGGGGCCATTGCTGATGGCTCCTATGACTAGGTTATTCTAGTTAAAGCAGACAAAAGCTTTATCATTTATAACCCATCTCTTCTTCTCTTATTTCACAGGAAGACTAGAAAATTTTTTCAGACATAAATATCAAGATCACTTCTTATAAGCATAGAGGAGAAGGCACTAGTATTTTAATATTGTGCTAAAAATATATTTAACGGAGATTCCATTTAAAGTTTGGGGAAATAATTCTATGGGAGAATGCTGACCAGCATGGAGACTTAGGTTCAGTCCCCCAGTATTAGGAAAGAGAAAAGTCAGTGATGTATGTTTTCAGGCAGAACTCTAAGATGTAGAACCCTCATTGCTAATCTGTGGTGCTCACTATTTCCTTCTTGAAACATAATTAAAACATCATAAGTTATGAAGTTTACCTTTCATAGTAAATATTCCAAGTGGTCTCTTCCAAAACAGTTCTGAGTAGTCCAAAAATATTAGTTTTTTTCTATGAGGTTTTCTATTCTGAATAAATTTATGTTTTAAAGATAAGTTTGTAAGTATATCAAATTTAAGATTAAAAAGTATTATTACATGAAGCTACTCATATAACTGTCAGTTCTAATAATTTATAGTACTTAAAAGGGATTTGATTATTTTTCACTCATTCTTTTCAAACATAATTTTGTATTAATTCCTTTAATTTTGTTTATAATATGAATAGTTAATATTTCTGAACATTTGGTTGGTACACATTAGATAATATATGCTAAACTCGATGAGGAAATTGTATTCAATGTCCTGGTAAATGTTATTCTAGACTGTTGTTTAATTTAATTTGTTACTAATTATTATTATCATTTTCATCATCATTATTATTTAGATTTCACACATAAGTTAAGTCACATCATAAGGCAAGATCATTATGTGACTCACTAAGTTAGCATGATTCTGTCTATTTTCACACATACTCTTCAAAAATTGAGCAGTTACATAAGCTTTATAATGTAATACACAGCATAAGCAACAGGAGCAGAAATCATGTAACAACGACGTTCACTACATGTATGCTATCAAATTACCACATTCCACACTTGAAATGTATAGCTTGTCAGTTAAGATAACTTTAAAAATGAGTTCAATAAAACAAAAACGTCCAAAAATAAAACTCATGTCAGCAAAAACAATAACAATGTTTTTCTTCCTTCTGTTAATAATGGCAGTTGAGGGGCTACAGATGTAATTCAGTGGTAGCTCACATATAGCATGTATGAGGTACAGTGCATGTTGAAACTGGGGGATGACTACTGTGTTTATAAACATATACTAAAATCTGATTTTTCAAAGACCAATAGCTCTGTAGTCAAATCTACATTGCATATATCATGTAAAAATGTGTATGAAGAGAAGCCGCTGTCATGCTCCAGTTGTGTGTGTATCAAACATGAAGACCATGAAAATGTTGCTGTCTTTACTAAATCATGGGGCACAGTACAGACTTTACCCTTTCCATATGAATACAATGAACCTTACAGACCTAAGGAAGTTGCCCAAGGTCATTCGCGTTCTTTAGCAACAACTGAATGGCCTAATTTGAGGAAATGCATATAAGTGCACTTTCGCATTTTTGGTAAGAAAAAAAAGTGATACACTGGCACATTTTTTCCTTTAGCTGAGAAAATTTCAAGGTGTAACAACTATTTATAAATTCTAGAAACACATTTCTAATAGATATTAAGATTTTTGCCTTAGTCAGAGAAATTTTGACCTGAATTCCTGTCCGTTCTCTCCAGAGCAGATTGACAAACTCTGTGTAGCTAGATATATAATAAGGATTTGGCCTTTGGGAACCATAAGGTTGTCCTTAAAGCAACCGACTGCTTTCGAGTGGTCAAGCAGTTAGATAGTAAGTGAGCATGGCTGTGCTCCTACAAAATTGCTAGTGAAAACAAGAGCTAGACTGTATTTGACCTGAGAGGTGGGGCTGCCTAAGCCTGGCTTAATAGTCTGGTGATTTCCAATGATTTCAATGCACACATCCCCTTCATAGACATATTTGCTTACTTTATTTTTTTTTCTGTTTCATTTATTTATTTATTTATTTATTAAAGATTTCTGCCTCCTCCCCACCACCGCCTCCCATTTCCCTCCCCCTCCCCCAATCAAGTCTCCCTCCCTGTTCTGCATGAAAGATGGCCAGGTTTTCTTGTTGTTAAGAGTCTTGTAAAAATGTAAGTAAAAGGCTCTGATCATCCACCTTCCGTGTAGTGTGCTCCACTGATGTCTGCTCCATGGTTAACAGTCAGTGTGGTAATGATCTGAACACAAAGGCTCTGGAAAGTTGCTGAATTTAGTGGGTTGCTGAAAGGAATGTTTCCTCCATACTCAGAACATTTTTTACCAATTTTACCAATGACTATGCTTTTAGATCTTTTCTCTCTTTGCTTCTTTTTTTTTCCTTTCTTAAACTAAAATCTATTTGGGGACTTTGGAGATGGTGCCCTTGGAAAGTGCTTGCCTCATAATCATGAGGGCCTGAGTTCAGATCCCCAGTAATGACTTAAAAGTCAAAACAGTGGCATGCATTGGTAAGTTTCAGGCAACATGAGAGACCTTATCACAAAATACGAGGTTGATGGTGTTTGAAGAAAGTGCCTAATTTGGAATCTTGTGTCTACTTGCAAATACATGCGCGCACACACACACACACAAACACTACATGCATGCAAGCACACATACATACACACACACACACACACGTGTGTGTGCCCACATGTCTATATACAGCCTATTTCATAGAACATGCTGAAACATGTGTGAGGTTCTATGTTTCCTCCTCAGAAACATAATATCTCCTCCCCCACCATATATATACATACATCTGAGTTAGCAGCTTTAATTAACAGGCCTCAATTCTAGTATGAATTTTCACTTAGATAGAATGATATCAAACACAATGGAAAAATAATCTTACAATGGTGGTATAGAGTACTAGACCCAAAGTTTTGTTTCTTTGTATTTACATCAATAAATAGTACTATCACAGCTTATTTTAAACTGTACATTCCTGTGTTTTCAGTTATAGCTCAATGAGTGTGTCACTTCAAAAGAAATACAATTTACAAAATGTCATCTAAACACTATCATATTTTATTTAAATCATAATTTAATGCATAGATGAATATATTAAATATACATATAAAAGCATATATTTCATTCATTATTATGTAGGAAAAATGAGAAAAATGCTTCCAGTATTAAAAGTGTATAACATTTAATAAATGCATTAAATATTTACCCAAATTATCCCTTAAGCAAATATAATGAAGGAAATATTCTATCGTGAAAATTTTCATATATTTCTCAACACACTAAAGAAACCAATATGTGTTGAAAATGACACCCAACAGCTTTTTCTCAGAATTTTATGAATTCTAAATATTTATGATAGGAATTAACCTGTGATGCATGCATATATATACTTACAATAAATGGATATTGAATATTTATGTATATGTAGATTGCATAATCTGAAATACATAGCAGATGGAGAAAATATTGAGATAGGATTTGTAAAAATTGAATTATGTCCTAAATTTTTAACTAAACCTTTATGTAACCTTAAGTCTTTACCCTGCCCCTCCCATATCATCCATCTAGGGGTGAGATTCAGGGCATGAATGAAATGCTTTCAAAGGAACATTCTATCACAGCCCCAGGTTTTTTCATGTATATAATTATAGTAGTAGGAGTATATAAATATAATATTGAATAAAATATGTTAAGTCTCACATTGTTCAACTGATCAGGATGCAATATTTTGGGAGTTATTTCCTTCACTGCTTATGTACTCCCAGGAGTATATAAGTATTTTTCTCATTTTAACACCACAAACTATATATCTAAAGAAGAACAAGCATAGTTAGCATAACCAATATAGATAGTACAAAAAATAATAATTAAATCCAGTATTCAGCAATTCTACCATGCTTCAACTTTAGCTCAGCTTTTCTCATGATAGTCAAAACACAAGTATGCATATATATATATATATATATATATATATATATATGCACTCAATTCTGTCACTCTGTTATATATTAGTATATTGGTATAATAGATTTTTACAGTACATGCAGTCACATGTGTCTATGCATATATTTACGATGGATAGTCAATATATGAAAAGACAAGTTTTAATATCTTTGATTTCTTTTTTTTTTTTTAAATATTTATTTATTTATTTATTATTTATACAGTATTCTGTCTGCTTGTATGCCTGCAGGCCAGAAGAGGGCACCAGACCTCATTACAGATGGTTGTGAGCCACCATTTGGTTGCTGGGAATTGAACTCAGGACCTTTGGAAGAGCAGGCAATGCTCTTAACCTCTGAGCCATCTCTCCAGCCCCTATCTTTGATTTCTTGAATGTTCAGCATCAGATAGAAAGTTATTGAGAAAAGTGGAGATCTATTTTTCTGGAGCAAGGCATCAAAGGCAGGGAAGAGTGATCTCGGCCAGCAAACTCTTCTGCACTATGCCACCACTGCTACTACAGCTCTTTCCCTTACTTAGCAACATGGAATCTTTAATATTTTCACATCTGCCTTAAATAATTTCCTATGAAACTAGGCACTTTCTTTATTCTATCAAATTTATAAAGTTTGAGCTGAAGGTTAATTAGTTAAGCTCAAGATATAGGATAATATCTGCTTCTGTGTTTGATATTACAATTGCCCATCATAAAAGCATTGAGAATATACAAATGTCCACTGCCCTGTGGGCACTGAATGTGTTGGATCCATATGCTATAGGTTTTTTTTTTATCTCTGCTATCTGTCTCATTATCCTCAAAGCTGAGGTTATGCTAGAAGCTAGTTACTGATTCCATAGTTAATGAATAGAAGTGGAGGAAAACAAGGGAAAAGAAGACACCATTACATCCTAAACATGTAATAATGATAAACATGATTTCAAGGAAAGGAATATGGGTTGATCTACCGTAGACTATATTTCTGAAACTGGTTTTGAGTTACAATTAGTATTTGTGCTTTCTTTCTTCAATTAGTTACTTCTGTTTTCCTGACCTTCAATTAATACAACAGATGGCTGAGACTATTTAATGTTGATGTGTCCCAAATATTCAGTCCGCAGACATGGCGGAAACCCACTAATTTGTACTACAAATTCTTTCAAATGAATAATTTGCCAGCTACTCATAAATGTACAGTGATTTCTCTAGACTTTATATGCAGTTTCTATCATCCCACTTAACGTTTACTTACACACTGCCTATTAATATCAGCTATTATAGTATATGTTTTACATGGATAAGTCATTTAGTTCTCATTAAAACCATGAGACACAGGTTTTTTTAAACTGTTCTGAAGAGTTAATTTAGATAAAATTTCTATATTTGTGCAGATAATAAGTAGTAGGATAAGGATTTTAACTTGGACATATTTTTTAAAAGAACTCAACATGAAATTCATGGATAACATCCATATTGCTGTCTACACATTTTGAAGACAACCAGGGTTCCTTTGGTAGTTTAATTTCCTCATGAAAGGTGATGCTGACATCATGTTTTGCAGATTTGACATTCATCAGAGGCAGCCAGTGATCAGGGGTATTTTAGAGAGAAAATGTAAGTTGTTGAGTTTCTGAATAGTCTGCACTCTTGTAAGAGACTCAGCAGAACCACAGAATGATGGTGATTGATTTGACCGAGCAATGCTTGTTGTCTACCTGATGTAAGAAATTTATGCAAGTGGAAGGTACAAATGACCCATGACTTTTTGTCCTCTGGAGCAAGTCAATCCTCACATTCTGGGTTATTCCAGAAGGTCCTTCTACGTCTTTCATCTCCAAACTGCCTTGCTGCTAGCCATTGACACTTTACTATAGTCATTTCCCAAGCCATTCATCTAAGCCATCTAGCTTCCTCTGCGATTTAGTATAGATTTTTATTTCAGGTCATCACACCTTCTAGAAGGGTTTAGAAAGCAGAAAATACCGATAATAGCATTTCTCATACAGACAGAATGATGCCTTTCACAGTTTTTTTAAAAAGAATTATGACATTCGATTGGTCCTATAGTGGTAATCTTTAAGCTACTGCTTGAATACCATTCAGCATACATTATAAGTTGATTCTGGTAATTTATGCACACTGAGTGTTCATCTACTATTCTTTAAGTTATGATTGAAGTGTAGAATGGATGCTGAAAGAAGGATTATAAGGTAGGAGGAAGTTGCCATGACCTTTAAAAGTTATTTTAGCTGATACTACTTTTGTGCCAATGGAGTCTCTGTGCTCATAACACTAAAATTTGGGAAGATATAGACTAAATGGCTTTCCTTATATCATTACTGATTCACATTATTGAATTTTAGGACTAGTCAGGTTTGCCTGTTAAAGAAGATTTATTATTGGCTGAAGAAAGCATGAATGTATTCCAATGCCCATTCACCTCTATAATTCTCACCAAGACTGTTCTTTTCTTCATATTCTATCTTAATGTGTTAAAGACACTATGTGTATAATTGAAACATCCGTATTAGATATTCTAGAAGTGCCACATTGATTCCATTGATTCATGTAATTGATTAATTGCCCAAGATCACTCTGTATTCTCTCTACTCAATCAAAATGTTGTGCCTATCTTCTAAAGGCAGGGGCTTGACCATTCTTCACCATAGTATACACTACCTAACTAGGCTAAGGTCATTGGGTCCTGCTCCCTGAAACAAGAGGTAGGGGTATTTTATTCTAATTCATATATATTATAATTATTGTGATTATTATGTGGTGGTAGAAATCAAACCCCAAACCTCGTCTATGTGATCAATATATTACATTAAATTACAGCCAGATCTGCTACATAGATACAAAGATATCTATGATACCCACTACTCAATGCAGTATAATTGGCATCAAAAAGAAGAATGCCTTATGTGTTTTAGAATATTAAAATGCATGATATAAAATATTATTATTCATAATTGAAATACATGTATAATAATAGGTAACAGAGATGAAAAAGAACATCTTCCAGCCAGTAAAATCCAATGGTTTCTGACTGTCTTTGAACTGGAGATGGGCTATGAAAATCATTTAGTGATTAATATCTATTTGTAGAAAGATAAGTCCTATAGTTTTGGCTCAAGAAAGTAAACCACATCTGGAAGTGGAATTATTAATCAATTAAATACATGCTAATCCTTCTTTCATTTCTCCATTAGCCATGCTAGTAAAGTAAATGAGGATGCAGTAGAGTCATCATTCTGTTTCTCAAACATGAACAGCTGTATTAATTCTGTGCTAACACTAAGTTACCACACTGATTTTTGTTAATTAGCAAAATGTCTTCAGAAGCCTCTAGGTTCCCTCTACCAAAATAGTATTACTGCAAAATCCAGTTGGCAAATGGAAGGTTTTGCTTGTTGTTGGGTTATCTTTACAAATGCATAATTGGGAACAAATATAATAAACACGGGTGTCTTGGGAGTATCACTAGGCACACTAAAAACTCAGTTTGTGCCAAAGCTTAATTTATGTTCTGGTTTCCCAGCAGTTAATGCTTGTGCAAGTCAGAATCACTGCCTGATAATCTTGGTAGGACTAGGCTTTCTCCTGTCTTCATAGCAGATTATGAAAAAAAATATTTTTCCATGAAAAGGGATAGAATTGGAGATGATATATGAAGTAAGTATCTCTGCAAAACAATTATCACATGTTTTCTCATGCATATTTAGGGGAAGAACATGAAAAAAAACTGTTAGAGATGACTAGGAGAAAAAGGGTAGAATGGAAAGAAAGGATAACAGGTGATGAATAAAATCAAAGTATATCATATACATGCAAATAACATTATTATCATACCACATTGCATAAATCATATATGATAATTAAAAATCTTGTATGTCTCCTAAAACAATCCTAGAAAGGGTTGCAGCGCGTGGCAATGTTAGTAGGCCTGAACATGCAGTGCCTACATTAGTGTTCTGTGTTTCCTGGGGTTTGTGTAAGGAATGATGACTCTCCATCATCTTACCCTTAATCACACACACCTCTACTTTGCAGATACAGAATTTATTTCAAAAGTATAAAGCGACTGATTAAACTATCTAGCCATAAAGAATCACGAGAAAAGACGCCTCATAGTTCCTCTAGACTCATGAAAGAGTATCTATTCTGTTGCCAGCAGACCAGGTTTTTCCATAGGCTACTTGCTGCATATTCATCAAATTGCTCCTATAGTTCTGAGAATCATTCAAACAGATGCTATTCAAATAATGAAGAAGTGGACACATCTTTCTGCTATTTCTTTTTAGAGGTAGAATTTTTTTCTAAACATAGTGATTTTTTATGTCCAGAATTGAGTTCTTCTTAACATGAAATACAAGGTCAGTGATCATTACACAAATCACCAAAAAAGAAAACTTGCTACTTACGTCAGCAGGTTACCTGTTTTTTTGAGTTCTATAATTCATCATTAATCATAGACCTTCAAATACCCCTCTGTGATACAAGCTTTCAGTATAGGTGACCATTCTGCCTATTCTGCATGTCTGGTGTTTTTCTCCAAGATCTAAGCATTCCTATGAAAGTCACAGATCTCTTTTCAAACTAACTGTTTTCTTCTTCGTGCTGGTCTGTAAGAAGTATACTGCATTGACATGCTGGCTTTTTCTTTTTTTGTGGTTTGTCCCTGTTCCTGCTATTATGTTCTGTTTACTTTACTATCACTTTATTAAACACTGACAAATTACCACCCAAATTTCTATTTTTTAAGCTATTAAACTTATAACTTTATGATGTATACTAAGTTATTTCTGGTATTGCTCTCCCCTTTGATAAGGGTCATAATTGGGTTTATATTTCTGTCACCCAGCCAAGAAAAATGTTAAACTGCATAGACGTCCAAATTAGTGTAAGTTGAAAAACTGTCATTGGTGAATTCCTGTCAATAATTTCAGTCCTAATGAAATAAATTTCCCATTTTTGTTAAGAAACAAATAACAATGAGTTCATGGACATCTTGGTCTACAAAGCAAATTCCAGGACAGCAAGGGCTGTTACACAGAGAAACCCTGTCTCAAAAGTAAAGAAGAAAGAAAGAAAAGAAAAGATAGAAAGTAATTTTCTAATTACATAAAGCAATAAAGAACTTATTCATTCTATCCATGGAAAAAAATATTTCACCTTGTGTTCTGCTCTTCAAATTAAACTGGAATCCATCAACAGAAAACATATAGGTAGCAGGAAGTACGTGGGTTATTGAATTTTTCTTCCAAGTTCACTCTGAGAAAGGAGAAAGAACATCTTCCTACTTCAATGAGCAGCCTCCTGGGCAAATTAGAGGAGGGTCAATATCAACCCAGGGAATTCCGAAGCTTAAGATTACTGGAATGCCTGAACTCCTTTGAGGTTAAACCCTTAAACATCGTCTCAAAGATGTAATCACATGAATTCAGCTAACACTGGAAGTCATCAGGCATAGAACTGAACTATATCAATTTTTATATTGACTACTTCAGCCTGCAGCTATGTGCAATAGGGAAGATTTTAAGAAATGCCACAAAATGTCTCTAGGTAGCTCAGATTTTTAGAATTGGGATGTGTCAATTACTTTCTTTTTATTTATTATCTGACCCTTTGTTTATTTTCTTTCTTTTCTTATTGATGTTTATTGAGCTCTACATTTTCTCTGCTCCCTTCCCTGCCTCTCCCTTCTGCCCTTCAAGCCTCTTCCAAGGTCCCCATGCTCCCAATTTACTCAGAAGATCTTGTCATTTTCTACATCCCATGTAGATTAGATCTGTGTAAGTCTCTCTTAGTGTCCTCATTGTTGTCTAAATTCTTGAGGATTGTGGTTTATAGGCTGGTTTTCTTTGCTTAATGTTTAAAAACCACCTATGAGTGTGTACATGTGATAATTGTTTTTCTGTGTCTGGATTACCTCACTCAAAATATTGTTTTCTAGCTCCATCCAATTTTCTGCAAAATTCAAGATGTCATTATTTTCTTTCTGCTGTGTATTACTCCATTGTATAAATGTACCACATTTTCCTTATCCATTCTTTGATCGAGGGGCATTTAGGTTTTTTCCAGGTTCTGGCTATGACAAACAATGTTGCTATGAACACAGTTGAGCACATGTCTTTGTAGCATGATTGAGCTTCCTTTGAATATATACCCAAAAGTGGTATTACTGGGTCTTCAGAAAGGTTGTTTTCTAATTTTCTGAGAAATCACCACGCTGACATTCAAAGGGGCCATACCAGCTTGCATTCCAACCAGCAATGCA
Organism: Neodon shergylaensis; assembly: GCA_025134845.1. Taxonomy (NCBI): domain Eukaryota; kingdom Metazoa; phylum Chordata; class Mammalia; order Rodentia; family Cricetidae; genus Neodon; species Neodon shergylaensis. The sequence continues at coordinate 8,217,079 of JABTXL010001671.1, forward strand.
AAAGTGTTCCCTTTTCCCAACAACCTCTCCAGAATAAGTTGTCATCAGTGTTTTTGATCTTGGCCATTCTTGCAGTTGTAAGATAGAATCTCAGAGTTGTTTTGATTGTATTTATCTGATGACTAAGGGCACTGCCCAAAGCATTTAAAGCTCCCACCTAACCACAAAATCACTGAATTCTTAAGCTTCTTATTGATTAATGATCATACCAGTACATACATTCAAATCAATGCAGGCTCCTGAATACTTATAGAATTTGTAAGTACAATGGTTTATTCTAGGTAGCTTTGGTAGTAAATAACAGTAATAGTGTAAACTAATACATGATCAAGTTAAATGGAAATGAATGCATTGGGCAGATTTGATAGTAAGATTAGAACTAAAAATTAAAAATAGACATACAGCCAAGTGCATCATCTCTCCTGTAGAATATTCTACTAGTCAAGAAATTAAAAAATTTGATTCCAGCACTGGAGAGAAAATAATACCACCCCCCTGTGCCATATCACTTGGCTTCAATATTTTACTTTCAATACTATCCTGTGTATCGTTAAGAGTGCGAGGAATAATTCATATTAGTTAACATGCTGAGTCCTCGTGAGTGTACAGAAAGATGAAGTTCTGTCCTTTTTGATCTCAATAAGTGGAATTGAGCACTTTCTCACTAGATGCATATTTCTAGAAATGTTTAAATAAATATTAAATTTCCTGAAGCTAGCAAACTACACAAATATATATCAAAATAAATATACACAAATAAATAATGTACCTACACAAAGAATTCAGTGAATACAGTAATAGGTGCTCATGAACAAGGAAAGAAAAATCCAGAAAAATGGTCCAAACTTGGAGCAAGGACAATGTTAGACTGTTACTGAAACTACATATTGAAAGATGATTTTGTTTACTCATGGATATCAACCTAACTTGCCAAAACCAACAAATATTTTGATAAAATATTGGACTTTAAAGGATAAAGCAAGCATGTCACTAATACACATATCCCAAAATATGACTGAAAATAAAATTAACAGTTTTTAAACAAAATTTCAGTTATGCTGAAAGGAGAGTGGGACCCCTGGTTCTGGCCGCCTGGCTAGCTTACACCTGAAATAACCAAACAGAAATTGTATTAATTTAAACACTGCTTGATCCTTAGCTCTAACTTCTTATTGGCCAACTCTCACATCTTGATCTAACCCATTTCTGTTAATCTGTGTATCACCACGAGGTCGTGGCTTACTGGGAAAGATTCAGCATGTCTGATTTTGGCAGCTCCATGGCGGTTCTCTCACCCTGCTTTCTTTCTCCTAGAATTCAGTACTGTCTTCTCTGCCTACCTACATTCTGCCCTATCAGGCCAAACATTTTCTTTATTGATTAACCAACAAAAGCAATACATAAACAGAAAGACCTCCTACAACATTTCTCCTTTTCTATTTAAAAAGGAGAGGAAGGCTTTAACTTTAACATAGTAAAATTATATATAACAAAGCAGCAATCAAGCAAGAATTACAGTTACAATATTTATATCTATTTTATCTTTTATCATAACAAAGGAAAACTATAATTATCTATTTATTCTTCAAGTCCACCAAAGACTTCAGAAGGATATAATATTACCTAAGTAAACAGGAAGTACATTGTAATCAACTTCCAAAACTCTAGAAATGACAGAGATATCTCGCTGCCTGGTCAGTCTCCCAAAGTTATTCTGTATTGTTGGGCCATCCATCTTCAGCCTATAGGCCCATAGTATCCAGCAGACTTTTCCACGAAGTTGGAAATTTCAAATACAGTTCAGTCACTTTCTGCTGTGTCCTGCAGAAGGTCTGACAGACTCTTTCATGAAGCAGGGGAGCCTCGAAGGATCATCTCACCTTTAGGCAAGTTCATCAGTCATCTCTCTATGGGTTCTTCATGTCCAGTTTATGCAACAGTCCAGGAAAGAGCAGTTTCTTGCCCAAATGGCTAACCAACTCCATAAGGAGTCTCTTCAATGCCCATCTTCCTCTTGAAGTAGATTGGTGCTGCCAGGAGCAGATGTGTCTCATTGTCATGAAAAGCCCTAAGTTATTAAAAGATTTTAAATGCCATATTCTGTAGTCTTTGAAAGATATGAAGAATGCCTATTTAACTGAAATATATTTCTGTATATCTAGAAAATCTAACATGACTACAAGCTTGACTATTATAGATGATTATCCATTAACAACCAATATTTTCTAATTATACATTACATTTTTAAATAAACTATACAATCACAATACATTAATCATGAGCAGAAATATACATATAACAAGATTAACCTTAAATTTATATCAATAAAGCGAAATCAATGCCAAAGCAAATGATTCATATCTATATGATATCCTCCTTTAACTGTAAAATAACATTTATAAACAATATTTGGGAATATGGACATAGTTATTTCTCTCCAAACTGCTTCGTGCTGTATGTTAATCAAGTTTTTCATGGTATAGCCTGTGTGCTAGGTTCCTCTCAGTCAGCAGTTGAGTGAATTAATTTTTGGAGGATGTTCATGGCAATCATTCCAGAGGCCTTGTTCTATGAAACCATATTGGTCTAGAAGCAATCCACAGGATCTCATTATCTGTGAAAACAAAAGAAGAACCTCTTTCCCAAAGCATCATATCCTTAGACCCAAATTTTGAAGTCATAATATCTTTAGAATATACATGCTGGTTTAGCTTAGCAGCCTATGCAATGAAATGTCTCTCTGCATTTAGCTCCTTCACAGTCAAAAAAAATTGAAAGAAAACACAATAATATTCAGAATCTAGACTCTCTGTGAATTTTCCATTTTTACATGGTTTATTTTTTTACTTCCTTTAATATATGATTATCTTTACTCTGTCTCATTAAGACTTTATCCTTTTTTAAAGCATTAACTTTATTTTATAACTCTGTATATTCTATATCTTTTCTCTCTCAAGCCTACGTACATTTATTTAACACTGTGACCCATTTAGAGGTCTTTTATGTCTGAATCTGTCCTATTGTGTAATTCTTTACTGTCCAGGAATATTTCTAATTTGTGCTTTTAAAATGCTAAGTTCTTAAGAATCTAAGCTGCAACAATCCTATGTCAAATATGGGCAATGGGGGCTTGCCCCACCCAGGCCACCATGGCCCAAGCACAGGGCCCCACTTCCAGGCACAAAGCTGGTCCACATTACCGTCAAGCAAGCTGTAGCACTTTTACTCATGAACCCATCTAAATGCTCTGTCTCCCTCAAGAGACAGAGGTTACACCAGGAGCATAGTCAAGAAAGCTGGCATTTTAAAACTGCACGGCTTCCCCTCCCCCCAGTGCGCTACAGCTGAATCAGGAAAATCTCTCACAAAGCGGCAGTAGCAAGCCACCAGAAAACAGCATGAAGCTATGTTAAACTCTATATTTGTGACTAGAATTCCTTTTAAAACCCTCTTAGGTTTTCCATGGAGTTAGTTGGCCATGTTGGGCAGCCAATCTGTAACATGGAGCATGGACCCTAGAAGGAAATATGCCAAAATACTTGTAATACAACAGAAACGACATGGAGAGCTATGTAACATTCCCAAGTGTTCACCCTATTTCTCTTTCCTGCTCTTGTTTCTCCTTGTTTTCCTCTTAGAATATGTATGTAATGTTGTCCCTGATAGTATTACATTTTCTAAAAAACTAAGTAATGTCCCCAGATCTCTGAAAGATGAGAGGAACACACACAGGACTTGTGTTCTATAACCTGTCATACAAGGTGATTAATGATTAGTAAAGTATGTGATCTAAATGCTCTGTTGACAGGAAGGGGGTTCTTTCGATTACCACTATCTAAAGAGGGCTGACTTCACTGTTGCACAATGTTTCCTATGGTGTGCTATCTACTTGAATCATCTCCTATAATGATATAGATATCTTATCTTTAAAGATTCATTTCTTTATGTTAAAATGGCACCTTTTGTCGGTGTCGGTTTCCCTCTTTTAAATCCTTATTCGCCACTTTAGTTGGACTTAGAAAGCAATTAGATGAGACTGACAACTGAGGAATAGGTCAGACAAAGAGGGCCACCATAGTCACTAGGAAATATAGGAAACCAGTTAATTATGACCAGCTCCCTAACCCACATCAGTTTTTAGAAGTAGATAGAAAATCAAAGTTTGAACTTGATACCTAACTAAAATGCCTACAGGAGTCTTGGAAAATGTGACTTTTTTCCTCTTTTTCATTGATCTCTTTAACTCTTCTGCAAGAGCACAAGCAATTTCTTACTTTCACTGAGACACAAATTAAACTTCAATTCACTTAACATGAGTGAAGAACCTTCACGGTTACTGTTGAGCCTTTGATATGCTATCTATGAAACACATATATGGAAATTAAAAAAAATTCTTTCCATAATCATCACAGAAGGTCTCCTAATACTCAAGCCTATTTCTTTTTTCTATTGAAAATAAATGAATAAAACAATAAAGTATGATGACAGGAGAATACAGTGAGCTACAGTTAGTATTTTGTTTGGTTCCTGAATAATCTAGGTAAACAGACAGCAAAAGAATATGATAGGCTAAGTAGAAACACCTTAAAGATATGAACTGTAAAGGATAACAAACAAAGGACCTATGCATACCAGGCAAACATCCAATGATTGCATTTCTAGTCCTATTAGAGAACCGTGAATCAGAATCTCTGGTAGTTTAGTATTACCAAGGTTGCAGTTAAGTAAAAATATTCGGTTACCATGATGCATTTATCCTTTCACTTTCCATCCTAAAATCCACACTTCGGTTCAACTTATGTACAAAAATACCATCTGTGCTAATTGATTTGGCATTGTATCATCATATTTATCTGAAAAACTAGTGATTAGATGCTACTGAAGAATATTTAGTCTAGCCTGAAGTACTTGGCCATTATTGCATGTACTTTACTTGAGTTTTAAGTTTTATACCATGTTAGTCTACATAGGCAGAATTAATTAAAAGTCTGTTGTATTTGAGCAATGTTTTTCCCTCATGATTCTTTTTTTTCATCCAGCTTCAGGCAATAGCAGTGTTATCTTGTCTGAGGGAAGTTCATTTAATTTGGTAGTTATGATTTTTTTGACAGCTGGTAATTTGCTTATTTACAGTTTCCTGATTAGGTCTCTAATGCTGTAGTTACTCTCATAAAATAATAATTTACAGTTAAGTAATTTTAGAATCCTCATTTCCCATTTATCATCACCAATAAACAGAACAATTTTTTAAAATTTTTTCAATTATTATTATTGAAGTCTATTGACACTTTTTTTTTCAGGTGGAGAAAAGTGGGTCTGGTACATGCCACATGCTCTGCCCTAAGACATTTTTTTATATCTCTGGTGGTCATGATCCATTCTTGGGTAGGGCAGTAGAGCTCTGCCTCTCATGGTTACAGCCTTATTCTCTGTATACTACAGATTAGAAAGGAATGTGTGTTATTTGCTGTTTTTAATGTATCTTGGGTTGAGAGTTCCTTAGCAAAGCTCTCTTAAGCTCTTTAACTCTATCCTTTTTGACCTCACTATGAATTTGTAGGGAAAGAACTCCTTCAAGTATGTTAACAGGAAGATATTATGCTGTTCAGATAATGCTGCTTATATGAATGCATCAAGGCACTGCAACAATATTGATGCATTAGGCAGCTCAGCTGTCATAAGCCATGGGGTTGCTATGAAATATGCAGAATGTTGGCGCAAATGAAAATGTTTACAATAAAAGACAAATTTTGCTTGTTTTAATGTTGTAATACACATTAACAATTTTTGATGATAACCATTTTCCTAAATATTGACTTAAATATTTTAACAGAAAATTTGCTTTGGGATTATTAGACATGGCATTTGTCAACTTCTTCAGACAGATTGGGCAAACAAATGCATGGTTAATTATATAATTGACAAACATTTAACAATTAACATTTTATTTAAAGTATATATATATATAATTGATATATATATATATATATTCAATATGAAATGAACATCATAATCCTCATAGCACTTGTCCCTTCATGCTTACTCTTTTTTTTCATTTTGTAACTTCACTCAGATTATTATTAGTTTCAACAGCGATTTATTAGTCCTTTTGCTGGTGGTGGAGGTGTCATTAGGGGCATCAACTTCCTCATTTCTGCTTGAAATGCCATGTGTTTCTCTTTCTTTCTAATTGCTCTCCCCAGAATATCAGCGTTACATAAATAGAAGTGCTTGAGGCGTTTTTGTCGTTCTTATCTCAGAGGAACTTTTCTCCATTATCTCGGTGTTAGCTGTGAGTTCCCCATACATGACTTTTACTGAGTTGAGAAATACATCTTACATACGAAATTGTATTTTCTGTCACTGTTTATATTTTTAGAGGAATTTGTCTTAGATTGTTTGCTTCAGCTGTCCTTCTTGGAACTCAAAATCCTCTTGCCTTACCAATCCAAATGCTACACTGTCTCCAGCACAAATTCTGTTTCTTAATATTTGCATCATGATGATGAGTGTTTCAGATGACTTTTCTGTCCTTTTAGATAATCATATTGTTCTTACTTAGTTGTGTGAATTTTCAGTGTTTTATGGAGTTCAGTTTAGTTTCATATAGATTTTTGAATCTCTAGTGATAAGTGCCTGTAATTTTCTTTTCTTATAATGTCCTTGTTTTGCTTTGTTATATGCTGCCTCTAGTTTTGTAACATGAAAATGAAAGTATTTTCTTCTAATCTTTGAAAATGCGTAAAAATAACTGGCAACTCAACTTTTTCTTTGAGGAAACTTGTGTATGAAGAATTCGGTGCTGACTTTTGATTGCTTGTTGTTATGTTTGTTACTCTCTTAACATCCACTTACTGTGGTCTGTGTGGATTTACATTTTGTTATGATTTATTACTGGTAGACTATATGCTTATAAGAAGAAGATAGCCATTGCTTATAGGTTATTCAATTTGATCTATTTGTTTATATAGTGTTTTATGTAACTTTGTATTGCTATGTTGTCAGTTGCAATGTGTCCTCTATGACTGATTTATCTTATTTAAGCCTTTTCTCTCTCCCTGCATTCCTTTGGCCTTGGCCTCTTTTTTCTTTTGACTACATTAGCTAACAGTTGCTCAGTATTCATCTTTTAAAAAAAAAATCAACAAACCAACATTTCTGTTAGTCTTTTCCATTGTTATTTTTTTAGTCTTTTATTTATTCTTTCTCTAACCATTCCCTTTATTCTGTAAACTTTAGCATTACTTTGTTCTTTTCCAACTTCCTTGAAGTATCATGCTTGGATTTCTTTCGGTTTATTCATTTTAAAGATGTAGTATTTATTTCCACAAGTTTTCTTCTTGACCTTGCTTGTGTGTCATCCCAGGTGTCTAATATTTTGTTTCCGTTTGCTTTGGCTCACGGCACTGAATTCCCTTTGTTGTCTTCCTTGGCCCACTGCTGGTTTCAGAGAGTGTTAAGCTTTTCCCGTCCTGGTCATTGCGGCTGACATATTCAAATTATTCTTAGAAATAATCTTTTCTATTGCCAAAGAAGTTTTTGTTTAGAGAGCTGCTGAGAAGCCAAGGACAATGGCACTGGGTTTTGATCCTACTGCATGAACTGGCTTTGTGGGAGCCTAGCCTGTTTGGATGTTCACCTTCCTAGACCTGGATGGAGGGGGGAGGGCCTTGGACTGCCCACAGGGCAGGGAACCCTGACTGCTCTTAGGACTGGAGAGGGAGGGGGAAGGGAGGGGGCGTGGGGAGTGAGGGGAGGGGAGGGAAAAGGGAGGCAGGAAGGAGGCAGAAATAAAATAAAATTAAAACAAAAAAAAAGAAATTCTTCAGTGTCTCTCAACCACCTCTTGGTTCCTTTGAAATATCAGCTAATTGTTCATGATTTTCTTGATAGCCTTTGGGAAGTATCAGCCTCCTTTTGCCCAGATAGCCTGATGTTCCTGTTCTCTCAGTCACTCTTCATTTGTATCTACAAGTCTTGTGTTTCTGGCCTAGCCACATTATCCCTGTGTGACTACTGAGCAGTGAGCCGCAAAGTGAGGGCTGGGAGTTTTCCCCTTGTTTGTTACTCAGTTTTCTTCTCCCTGTTGCCTCTTTTGCTTATAAATTTAACACCATATTTCTCTCAATGAAGTTGTCTCTGCTTATCAATATTTATTAGCATATTTTTCAATTACCTGTTAACTGAATTCTGTTGCTATCTCTCAATTTCCTCTAACCTGGCTTCTATTAACAATTCTATATTTACAGAGCATAACAGCTCTTAGTGTTCCATATTCATGTCATGACTCAGTCCTAATGTTCCTACTAAAAAGCATTTTATACTTGCATGCAATCCCATTTTAAAATGTTTTTATTTTATATGACCTTTAACCACTTTAATAATCATTAAATGGTAGAGAATTTTAGTAATGGGGACTATTCAGATAACACAAAATCTCCCTGGAAACAGCTGTAACTTTAAGTGAATATACAGTACAGAAGTCCACATTAGTAGCTGTTGTAAATTTTTTTCTTCTTTTCTACCCACTGGGTTACTGGCCTTTACCTCCCCTCACCTCCCTTGGATCAGAGTTCTTTGTATACACCTTAAGTTTTGCTAATTTCATGTTTTATACTTCTCTAATGGCTTCAAACTTTTCTTTTGATATATTCTTTGGGGGTTTGTGTAGAGAGACAGCTCAGTAACTAAGAGAGCTTGGCATTTTGCTGCTCTTCCAGAGGACCTGATTTAGTACCCAGTGCCCATGTCAAGCAGTCAAGTAGCTTGTGTAACCTCAGGGGACCTGACACCCTCTTCTGCTCTTTATAGGCACATGTACATACAGCAGTCTCTCTAACACACACACACACACACACACACACACACACACACACACACACACAAAACACTGTAGTAATGGACCTCTTGTTAGTTTCCCAGACACCCAGACTCTGAAAGAATCACACAGAAACTATATTTTTTAAATCACTGCTGGGCCCATTACCTCTAGCTTCTTATTTGATAACTCTTACATCTTAACTTAACCCATCTCCATTAATCTGTGCATCACCACGAGGTCGTGGCCTGCCAGCAAAGTTTCAACACGTCTGTCTCTAGTAGTGGCTCCATGGCTTCCCACTAACTCCTCCTTTTTTCTCCCAGCATTCAGTGTAGTTTTACCTGCCTACTTTTATTCCCTACACAGGCCCAAGACAGTTTCTTTAGTAACCAATGGTATTCACAGCATATTAAGGGAAATCCTACAGACTCACACACACACACACACACACACACACTTACAAAACACAAACACTTTCTTCTTAAAACCATTTTATTCATTTGTTTTCATTGTTCATGTTGTAAATTGATACTTAGAACTGGGTGCATACCTTAATATTTTGGACTTTCTTCCTTTTATTAAACTGATCAATAATATAGAGCAATTTATCAATTCTCCCTTCTTTAAGACTTTGTTTAAAATGTTAGTTTCCTAAATATCTGAGTTTATGATTTCTATTTTCACATCCCTACAGACATGACAAATGCAGTTTTCTTGTTCGCTCATGAACTTTTCCATTTAGCTCTATGGTTCTTTGCTTCCCAAAACCCCTTATTCATTCCTTTTCATTTTATAGAGTTGCATAATTTTAGTTCATATTTCTACTTTTCTGTAATATTCTACATAAATATCTTTGTATACTTTTTATAATTTCTAACCAGTATAATGTATCCTTAGTCTTCATGTAACATCAAAATTGCTATTTTGCAGCATGTTCTACTCGTTCAGAAAATATATCCCAAACCCCAGCGATAGAAAAGGCTCTTTCTTTATCCTGTTTTTTTACTATCATATTTTTAGGGCAAAGTTGTTATTACTTGGGGGATAAAATGATTCTCAGGAGATAGTCAACCATACTCAGGATGCAGCCCCACAATTCAAGTACACCTCATAGAAAGTGGCCTTTCATGCAAGATTCTGCCATTTCTGGAATGTGATGTAATTATAAGTTTAAGACAATAAGTAATGACCTTTAGCTATATTTTGTGGGTAAGATCAGGGCAACTTAAAAATTAACAGCAAGATGTCTCAGTTACTCTGAATTGCATCCCTCCAACCTTGCAAAGGCATGAGATAGGTTATGTGTAACTGGTTCTTAAGTAAACATTTCTTGCATGATGTACAGAGATAAGCAGTTCACCCCAGAGTAAAAGACACAGCTGGAAAATGCAAACAGAGATGCTCAGGCTTCATTCTAATGTGATTTACCTACACAGGAGGCAGTGCTTCTCAGTCAAGGCAGCTTCTAACTAGCTGTTACAATGTCACTCTCTCACTGCTTCTAATCTTATTTCTCTACCCATGAACAAGTGACAAGATTCATTTGAATTGTTATTATAATTATGTTTTACTCTGCACAAACCGTTGTGAAATCACTTAACCTGTCAACTACTCTTTAATCTCTATTACCTCTAAACCATGGAATTGCAGCACATGTAATAAGTTTGAGCAGTTTTGAGCACAAGAAACAGAAAATCTAATCAACAGAAGCCTAAACAAGCTGAGCTTTGTTATCATACAGGAATATGAAGCTTGGGAATTGCCACTGTTGACTTAGCATGGAGAAGAATCGGGCACAGTGATTCTGGCTCCTAACAGTATCTTTCCTTTCAGAATCTTCCACAAACTTCCTGGCAACCTTCTCATCTTCTTTGAATAATAAGATCTAAAACTTCTGCCTATGCTTTTTCAGACCCAGGCCAGCTGGCCTTGGTGCGTTCCCGATAGAACATCCCCATTGTCTCAGTGTGTGGGTGCACCCCTCGAGGTCCTGAGTTCCTTGCTCATGCTCTCTTTCCTTCTGCTCCTGATTTGGACCTTGGGATTTCAGTCCGGTGCTCCAATGTGGGACTCTGTCTCTGTCTCCTTTCATCGCCTGATGAAGGTTAATATCCAGGAGGATGACTATATGTTTTTCTTTGGGTTCACCTTCTTATTTAGCTTCTCTCGGATCACGAATTATAAAACCGGACTCGCTGAACATAGCGGACAGTGAGGACACTGAGAACTCAAGACCAATGGCACTGGGTTTTGGTCCTACTGCACGTGCTGGCTTTGTGGGAGCCTAGGCAGTTTGGATGCTCACCTAACTAGACCTGGAAGGAGGTGGGTGGTCCTTGGACTTCCCACAGAACAGGGAACCCTGATTGCTCTTTGGGCTGATGAGGGAGGGGGACTTGATTGGGGGAGGGAGAGGGAAATGGGAGGCCATGGTGGGGAGGAGGCAGAAATCTTTAATAAATAAATAAATAAATGAATAAATAAATAAATAAATAAATAAGAAAGAGATACCAGAGCAGGGATAATAAAAAAAATAAAATAAATAAAATAAAACCTCTGCTTACTAGTTCACTGGGAAGAAGTGCTTGTTAACTCTTCTCTGTACTTCAGAAGTGCTGCAATAATGGTGACAGGACTTGGAATAGGGTGGGGATACTGGACAATGCAGTGTGGACAGATGATGCTAGCTACATACCACAGAGGTGTCTCCCTATTGCAGTAAACCTTTAGTAATTATTGATAATCTTTAAATAAGGATCATCTATCCTACCATTTTTGTGCCTCCTTTTTGTCTCTGTCTCTCCCCTACTGATACGTTTTATTCCATGGTTGGTGCATTTTGGTCCTTTTGAGAGATTAGGACTTGTTTTTTTCCCTTTAAGTGCTGCTTCTTTGTAGACTTGCCTGGGGTTTTCTGGGCGAATACATTAATTCTATTCCTTTCACACCCCCCATGCTTCTCACTCTGGGTCTTTTATTCTCCTTCATGTTTTCTCCATAGTAATCTGTTGACACTGGTGTTCCCAAGCTGTTTTCACTCAATAAAGGAGAACTTTGGAGTTCAAGAGTAACATTAATACTCATGAGCAAGAAGCTGATAAACAGGTTTTTAAAGGTCATTCTTCCTCTGTGAATGGAGTAATTGGGTACCTTTGTAACTAGATTGCTTTTGAAGTTGAAGAGTTGCATCTTGTTTTCACTGAAGGATTTTTCCAGCACAAATAGCGAACACATGGAAGTATACTTTAAGAGATTTCATGTATAAAACCTGAGTCAGAATAGATGAAAAGGGTTTTAAGATATGCAAATGTACTTTTCTGTTTTATAAAAATTAATCTAAAAGGCTTCTTTAGATGGCAAAGTTTTACGTATGACTTGATTTTCATTTAAATGAACTTGTACAGGACTGGAGTGAAGTCATGCTGCCTAACTCTCTGCTAACACCCAGAGGATTGGTATCTAATCCTTTCTCAGTAAAAATAACCACTACTAACAAGATCTTTGTCTTGCTTTTATAGGTGTGGCAGGGAGACCAAAGGATATTTCAGGTTCTTGTCCCAGAACAAAGAATTAGACTGAGGATACATAGACAGAGACTAAAAACAGACACATTTAAAAATATGTTTTCATAAAATATATTCAATCATAGTTGTTTTGTTTTTGTTTTTTGAGACAGAATTTTGCTGTAGTTTTAGAGCCTGTCCTGGAACTAGCTCTTGTAGACCAGGCTGGCCTCAAACTCACAGAGATCCACATGCCTTTGCTTCGTGAGTGCTGGGATTAAAGGCATGTGTCCCCATCGCTCCGCTCAATCATACTTTCTCCACCCCAGTTCTTCTCAGATTCTCCTTACCCATCCAAACCTTTCTTTCTCTATTTAGAAAGCAAACAGACAAAAGTCAAACACAGAAAACAGAAAAATAAAGAAAAAATACTGGGAAACATATGCAAAAGTAAAACACACATACACACACACATACACACACACATACACACACACATACACACACACACACACACATCATAGTATATAAGACAAAGGCCAGATGCACAAAGAAATATGAAATAAAAATACTCACACACACTTTTTTCTTTTTTAGAAAATGGCTTTATCCCTAGACAATCTCATACAAATACACATCTTATAATCATATCTACACTTGAATTTACTCTTCAGCCACCGAACATTGTTGATATATAAAACTCATCTAATTCCTGACACCATATCATTATTTCTTCTCCAACCACCTTGAGTCCATCAGATTTTCCATGCTATGATGTATGCCTAATGAAAACTTAAATGAGGACAGATGTATTTGGGGTAGCTTTTCATAGAGTGCTTGTTTATCAAGTTCTGTATCTAGTACTATTTAAGCCAGGTATAGTGCCACAGGCCTGTTGCCCCAGATCTCAGAAGATAGAAGCAGGAGAAGCAGAAGACTGAGGTCTCTGGTTCCTCTAGCTAGCTAGAGATACATGAGACTTTTTCTCAAAATCTTATTTTCAAGCATTGATATTTATAGAAGAATAATTTACGGGCCAATATTATGGAGTTCCTGTTGCATCACTTCAAAAGGAACATGTAGACACAATTATTTAAGGAAAAGAAAGGCACTCCAGAAAGTGAGAGGGACTGGAGACCCATGAACGGTGTGAGGCTCCAATGAACGAGGCCCTGGGTAATACATTGCATCTACCTTCTCCCACATTTGGACATCCTGTGGGTTTGCAAACTTTGTTTATGTAGCTCCACTGGGAGGGGTTCACAGTCTTCTTGCGTCACTTGGCCTCCTATATGTTCACATCTTTTCCTGTCTGTCAGGATACAGTTTTGTGCTACAAAACACTTTCTGGGAGATGAACTCTGGACAAAGCATACAATATTACAGGTATACTGAGGGTTGAAAGCAAATTAACCCAACATTGGGGATAGTAGGACATTTACTCCTAGTTATAAAGCACAGAATCTAAATGTTTAAAGTCACTAGAGCCTTTATTTTTCTTCACTAAACTTTGAGCATTCTAATTTGACTGTTCAAAAAATTAAGATGTTGATCAATTCGTATATTAGATGCTATATTATGTCACTATTTAGAAAGTATAATGTCTGACAAATAAATATAGGTATTTTTTGCATGTGAGGCATAATTTATGTCTGATTATCATTTTAATTTTAAAACAACAAAGTAAAATTTTGATAATTATCATCAACATTTTTATTCAATGTGCTTAAAATTTGAACTGTTTATGTAAAACTGTTAAAGTTTAGTGAAAGATTACAATTCCATTTTGAATTAACAAATTATAATCATGCAAGTCCTATATTAAAAGTACAACCTATTCATCCCTTCCAATGGTTTGATACACAAAAGAGATGACAAACGAATAACTTAATATAAAATAAAATTCTTGTTAGCTTGTTTCTTATGAAAAAGTGAGTAATGAGCTGAACAACCCTCACGATCAAAGAAGATTCAAAGAATTACTTTATACAACAAGGGCAGTAATTCTCAAAAGGAAAAGGTAGAATGTTTGAACAATTGTCAGTTTAGTTAACTTGTAAATAGTATAGCAGGCAGGACTTCATTATGATGTCAGCTAGAACTACCTGTTGAGTGATCCCTTCAATATGTACACATATCTCTCTTCCTGACTGGCGTTAGCAGCAAAGTAAAATCTCAGTGTTGAACAAAGGAACACAGTAATAAAGCAAACGTAACTCCGAGAAGCAATTCTTTGTGGGGAAAAAAAATTGTTCTTCTTTGGAACTAAAATTAGGCTAGCGAGCAGTCTAGGACCAAGGTTTTATCTTTTATTGCTGATAAGTGTGATAACTTTGTCTTATCCCATTGATGGGAGCTCTACTTCACAATCTGATTAAATTAGTTAGGCATGGGTTCCTTCTCATGGTGTGGTTCTCAGTGGATATTAGCTGTTAAATAAAGGATAATCCTGCTACAATCCACAGAACCCTAGAGGCTAAGTAACAATGACAGCTTAAGTGGGGAGGGGGAGGGGTGCATGGATCTATCTGGGAAGGGGAAATATAGGAGTACTGTAGTGGGTAGAGGTGGGAGCAGAAGGGATGGGGAGAGACAACTAGAATTCGGGCGGACACCTAGGAAATCATGCGGAGACCTAGTACAATGGAAACTGCCTGGAACAGTCTAGAGTGACCTAGCACACTCCTAATTATATGGGATACGGAGCATGAACTGGCCGTCTTCTGTTACCAAACAAGGTTTCCAGTAAGGATTCCAGTGCTGGGATTGGGACTCCAACCCAGCCACAAAACCTTCAACCTAGGATTTGTGGTACCTTAAAGATGTACTGGGGTAATGTGGAACTTGCAGGAGTATACAACCAATGACTGACTATTTTTTTTTTTTGTCAAACTTAGGCCGCAAATGTTGACCATTTGAAGTATGTAGTTCAGTAAATTAAATGGATTAAGCATGGTTTAAAGTTTAGCCTTAAGAGTGGCACCTTGACTGAGCAGCTGACCTGACTGAAATGCAATGTACTTCTTACACACAGACACAAACAGACAGACAGACAGACAGACAGACAGACACACACACACACACACACACACACACATATATATATATATATATGTATATTCCTGTGAAATTTCAAGAGACTTTTAATGTTATAATTAATTATAAAGAAAGAGTTTACAAAACATCACACATTGAACATTGAAATTAACCAGAGTCAAAATCTAAAATCTATCCATCTCAATGAACTTCCATATAGATACTAGTATATACATATACATATATATATATATATATATATATATATATATATATATATATATATACACCTATATATATTATTAGATTTTTAAAAAAAAATACCATTCCAAGTTTCCACTCCCTCCCCTCCTCCCATTCCCCACGTACCCTCCCACCTGATCCCCATCTAATCCTCAGAGCAGGTAAGGGACATTGCCTTGTGGAAGGTTCAAGGCCTGCCACAATATATTTAGGCTGAGCAAGGTATTAATCCAAAAAGAATAGGATCCCAAAAAGCCAGTACATGCATTAGGGATAAATCCTGGTGCCACTGCCAGTGGCCCCTCAGTCTTCCCCAGCCATGCAACTGTCAAACACATTCAGAGGAACTAGTTTGGTTCTATACTTGTTCCTTCCCAGTCCAGCTGGAGTTGGTGAACTGTCATTAGCTCAGGCAAACTGCTTCACTGGGTAAACCCATCGTGGTTCTGACCTTGCTCATATTCTCATTCTTTCCACTCTTCAACTGGACTTTGTGAGCTCAGTTCATGCTCCAATGTGGGTCTCTGCCTTCATCAGTTGCTGGATGAAGGCTCTATGGTGATAGTTAAGATAATCACCAGTCTGACTACATGGCAAGTCAAGATTGGGTCCTCTCTCCTCTATTGCTCAGGGTAGTAGGTAGGGTAATCCTTTTGCATTCTTGGAAATTTCTCTAGAGCCAGGTTTCTAATAACCATATAAGGGCTCCCTCAATCTTCTTGCTTTCATCTCTGTCCTTCCTCCATCTCAACCATCCCATTCCCTCAAATTCTCCTACCCTCTGAAGAGGGTACCCATATTAACATTTGTTTACACTTGGCATGCAATATCTATATGTACTTGTATAACAAGCTAGATATACATTAAGGAGGAATACAGTTTTGTTTTTCAGTTTCATTCTTCATGGGATTGTGACCTCCGTCAATAGTATGCAATCTAAATTCAACTGTTTCTACAGATTTTGTGATTTCATTTTCTTTAGAATTGACTTGAACCAATCAAGCTATTTTTCTATCAGCAGATGAATGAAAATTTTTTTACATGCATAAAATAATAATATTCAGGATTTTCCTTATCTAGAAGAAAATAATTAATGGAAAATAATTTTATAATATAATATCTGGTATCTATAGTATCTGTTATAGATTTAAATGTAAGGTCTTGGTAGTGATTGGGGAATGTGTTTATTGAACTCCTGAGTACAGCAATAGTTATATTTTAGAAGGTATTGGTAGTTGGAGGATTTTTTATTTATTTAATTATTATTCTTTTCTCCTGGATGTTGAAAGCCATGCTTGTTGTAAGATATAACCACTACTTTTATTGGATATATCTTTTCTTTCCCTCCCTCCCTCCCTGTAACATGAGGGCAGGCTTGTTGGGTTTTCTGTCTTGCCCAGTACCCCACAGCCAGCAAGCCCCAAAGAAAATTACACAGAGATCTCTATAAGTTATAAAGCTGATTGGCCCACTAGCTCAGGCTTCTTATTAGCTCTGGTAGCTTATATTAACCCATTATTCTGATCTATTTTTGCTGTATGACTTAGTACCTTTTTCAGTGGGGCAGATCACATCCTGCTGCTTTGGTGGTCTGGGCAGGAGTGCGAGGAATCAATTTCCTCCTTCCCAGAATTCTCCTGTTCTCATTGCATTACCTCTACTTCCTGTCTGGTTTTCCCACCTATACTTCCTGCCTGGCCAATTAGCATTTATTTAAAACATGATTGACAGAGTACAGACAATTCTCCCACACAACCTCCCTCCTTCCTTCTTTTCTTCCTTTCCTCTGTTTTAAGTGCCAAGGCCAGGTGGAGATGTGGTCCTTAAGGGTTATTTGCCTTGAGATTGAGCCTTTGACTCCTAGTCTTCTTCATACCAGTTATTTCATCTACATGAAGATAAATCAAAAGGCTTGCTTGAATATGGCTTATCTTGGGGACCCTGGTGAAACTTTTCTTCTGTGTTGACCACCCTTTTTGTTTACAGCACTGTTTACAAAGTACCAGATGGTATGTCCCATGTCTTCCCTGAGTAAGAGATGATGGTACTTCCAACATTTATTGAGCATTTCAAAAGATGACCCAAAGTCCATTGATAGGACAAAGGTGAAGACAATCTTCTATTACTTACTCAGATCTCATTGGTATAGGTTTAATATGGTTATTAAATGTTATCCTAATATGAACTTTTTAACTATTGTGTAATATTTAAGTAAAGCTTAAGTATAATCAAACATTTTAAAATAAGTTTTGATTAGATATACATTATTATCTTTAAATTAAATCTTATAATTGTTATGAAGAGCAGACCAGAAACTTCATTTATTTCAGCAGAAATAAGATATAAATATGTGAACTTTGAACTTAGAAATTTTTATTTTATAAGTATCATCTCTAAGTCCTATCTTTTACATACCTTTAATAACTTACTTAAACCTTCACAACTTGCATAAACTTTCTTGTTTTTTTATTCTTTCTGGAAATATCCATGCATCTTAAACTTGATCACAATTCCTTCATTAAAAATATTTTCATTTTTATATCCTTCTTACATTTTTTAACTTATAGGTTTTCTTTCTTAGTATCAAGAGGCATGATACTAAAAATAAATTTGTTATCTGTTGTGAAATCTTTTTCTACTTGGAGGCAAGGGAGACTGAACAATGTCTATCTGCTCCTCTTAGTGTCTGAGGAACAAACCAAAGTTGTATTTCACCCTGGAGGACCAATAGCTTTATTCGCCTTCCATACAGATCATGGGTGAGAAGTTATTGATGAAGCGTGAGTGACCCCAAAGCAACTCCAACAGGTGAAAGGTTAAAACAAAATCAAGAGTACCCAGGATTTGGCCAGGCAGAAACATAAGCAAAGAATGAATCAGGCTCAAAAAAAAAAAAAGAGTAAATATTACTTCCATCTTTTGACAATGAACAGTGACTGAGCCTTACTTTTTTGTGAGAGTCCAACTTTACAATGTGATGAATTGTCTAATCAGCACAAAGATGAAGGGGTATATCCAAGAAATATTAGTTCTTGCTGAGTGTTGTTGGTTTGAATGAC
Source organism: Neodon shergylaensis (assembly GCA_025134845.1). Taxonomy (NCBI): domain Eukaryota; kingdom Metazoa; phylum Chordata; class Mammalia; order Rodentia; family Cricetidae; genus Neodon; species Neodon shergylaensis. The sequence continues at coordinate 8,235,741 of JABTXL010001671.1, forward strand.
AATGGCTGCCATTAGTTCATATGTTTGAATGCTGGGTCACCATTTAGTGGAACTGTGTGGGAAGGATTAAGAGGTGCAGCCTTGTTGGAGGAGATGTGTTGCTCGAAGCAGGCTTTGAAGATTCAAATGCTAACACTAGGTGCAATGTCTATCTCTTAGCCTGCAACTTGTCACTCAGATGGAGCTCTCAGCTATTGCTCCAGCACCATGTCTGCCTGCCTATCACCATATTCTCCACCATCATGATAATATACTAAATCTGTGAAATTGTAAGCAAGCCCTCAATTAAATGTTTTATGTAATAAGTTTCCTTGGTTATAGAGTTTCTTAACATCAATATAATAGTAATTAAAACACTGAGCTATCTACCTTCAAATGAAAAAAAAATAACAAACAAAAAGCATTTCTTGCAGTGGTATTGAACTTCACCACAGGTGATTTCGTTTTTGTTTGTTCTTTTGAATTGTAGCAGAAACTCCAACTGATACATTCAAGGTGAGTTCCTCTAGGGTTGAAAGAATACTCTTTTTCCCTTGACAATTTAAAGAAAAGGCAGTAAAATGCAGGTATCAACACTCAGCAGGGTGTTATTGAAAGCAGAAGCACACACACAAATAGAAAAGCACAAACAGGGATTGATTCCTCCAATGGAGAGGGGTTCCAGATGAGAATCCAAGTCAGTCTGGCAGAGCCACAACCTTCATGTTTTGGGGTGGAGTGAGTTTTTTTATGTTAATTGGAATTGGCTTGTTTGGGCTATTGTGGGAATTGGATACTTCCAACCAAAAAAAGGAAAGTTAATTGGTTCTTTTTTTTTTAATTAATTTTTTATTGAGAAAAAAAAAACAACGTTTCCCCCGCCTCCCCGCCTCCCATTTCCCTCCCCCTCCTTCCACCCTTCTCCCCCTCCCCCCACTCTTCTCCCCCTCCCTCTCCAGTCCAAGGAGCAGTCAGGGTTCCCTGCCCTGTGGAAAGTCCAAGGTGCTCCCCCCTTCGTCCATGTCTAGGAAGGTGAACATCCAAACTGGCTAGGCTCCCACAAAGCCAGAACTTGAAGTAGGATCAAAACCCAGGGCCATTGTCCTTGGCTTCTCATCAGCCCCCATTGTTCGCCATGATCAGAGAGTCCAGTTTTATCCCATGCTTCTTCCATCTCATTCCATCTGGCCTTGGTGAGCTCCCAATAGATCAGCCACACTGTCTCAGTGGTTGGGTGCACCCCTCGTGGTCCTGACTTCCTTGCTCATGTTCTCCCTCCTTCCACTCCTCGATGGGAACTTGGGAGCTCAGTCCGGTGCTCCAGTGTGGGTCTCTGTGACTATCTCCATCCATCCCCAGATGAAGGTTCTATGGTGATATGCAAGATATTCGTCAGCATTGCTATAGGATAGGGTCATTTCAGGTTCCCTATCCTCAGCTGCCCAAGGAACTAACTGGGGACCTCGCCTTGGGTTCCTGGGAGCCACTCTAGGTTCAAGACTCTTGCCAACCCTAAGGTGGCTCCCTTAACTAAGAATTGTGCTTCCGTGCTAGTTAATTGGTTCTTGCACAGAAGTATTCTCCTTTCATTTGAAAGTCCTGTTCTCTCTGTGATGGGCAGATGGAATCCCATAGTTTGTGGCATATAATAAATGTATAAGTGATGAAGTAAGAAAGTTACATTAAAAAACTTGAAAAGAAAAGAGTTGATTGTTATGGCTCAAATGTTTATCACTTCCCAAAGTTCAGGTGACCAGGTACAATTTGGCACTTATGAATAGCAAACAATTAGCATTCATTATTTGTGTCTTGCAAAGAAAATGAAAGCAGAAATATTGTTTCATTTGACTTCCATATATGTTTTAGGGGGACAAATATTAGAGTTCACAAGAGAAAAAGTTATTTGGAAAATCTAATGTGTTCTGGTAATATGTATAAAAAGGACCGTAAGTTTGTTCTAGTTGTTAGGGACAAGGGATTGAATCTAGGCTTTCACACTAATATGTGTGTATATATATATATATACACACACACATACATACATACACATATATATTTCAACATACATTTCAACATATATTTCTCACAAATTTGTCTTCATAAATATCATGTCATCCTGTATCTATCTACACGTATGTATCACTCATGCACACAGACATGCACAAAGCAAAACGAAACAATAACTTCTGAAAGCCCAAAAGATAATTTCAGGATCTAAGCAGTGATTGTAAATAAGTAAATGGCATGCGATTATGTTTGCGTATGTAAATAAACGATGAGAAAATGCTTGTCCTGTGGGATTCTGTAAGATACATTAACATTCTAAAGAATCAATAAACTTAATGGCATTTTGTGGCTGATCTAGAAGATACCTTGAATCTGCAGCTTTGCGAAAAACAGAATTGAGATAGATTTTTGTAGAAAGGACAGCAAGGGTAACACACCTTTCCTGGACTCCTAGTTTTGGACTTTCATTACTTCTATTTCAAAGATAAGATTAAAAACAGCAAAAGAGTACATTCAAGTTATCCATATCACTTCTTCTCAGATGTATATTAAGAGGAGAAAATACAGAACACAGAATATATAAAACTGTGTCACACTCAGAAAACTTGAAGTAAGTACATCACACTACACAGAACCCAATTAAAATACAGAAAACAACAACAAAAAATTTTAACCCAATGCCCAGCAATCCTGTCCTTATATTGTCACAGTTATCAAGAAGAATCTGCCCTCAGGATCTCTTATCACTCACCTTGAAATTATGATTTGGGCTGGCTCATGAAGCTGTAAACCAATACTTTTTCTGGCGTGAAGGCTATCAAAGGTACCCATTTGATTTATGAGAAATGTATAAAGGTCTTTCAGTGATCTGGCTCATTTCCTTATTATCCGTTTTTTATATTTAGGTTTAAAAAAACCTTTCTTTTCTCATTTTACAAGCCAAATCCATTTCCCACTCTCTCCTCTCCTCCTGTTCCCTACACATTTCTCTCCCTCCCATGCTCCATATCACCCCACATCCACTCCTCAGAGAGGGTAAAAGTTCCCATGGGGAGTCACCAAAGTCTAGCACATTGATATGGGGGATCAGCAATGCACCCTTACTAAATCTAGGCTGAGCAAGATATCCCACCAGAGAAAATGGGCTCCAAAAAGCCAGAACAAGTAGTAGGGATAAATCCTGGTCTCACTGCCAATGGCCCCACAGTCTGCACTATACAACTGTCATCCACATTCAGAGGTCCTAGTTTGGTACTATGTTGATTCCCTTGTTGTCACGTCACAGTTGGAAGAACCAATAACCCAGGAGAGGCCAAACAATACTACAATAATGGGACTTCCAGAAGCATTACCATCCCTGACATCAAGCTCTATTATAGAGCTACAGTAAAAAAAAAAAAAAAAAAAAAAAAAAAAAAAAAAAAAAAAAAAAAAAACTTGGTATTGGCATATAAACACACAGGTTGACCAATGGAATCAAATTAAAGCCCTAGATAATAATGTACACATTTATGAACAGCTGTTTTTTTGACAAAGAAACTAAAATTATAAATGGAAAAAAGAAAACATCTTCAACAAATGGTGCTGGCATAACTGGATGTCACCATTTAGAAGAATGAACATAGGTCCATATCTATTCCCATACACAAAACTAAAGTCCAAATGGATTAAAAAACTTCAATATAAATCTGTCCACACTGAACCTGATAGAAGAGAAAATGGGAAGTAACCTTCAATGCATGGCCACAGGAGACCACTTCCTAAATATAACCCCCAAAGCACAGACATTAAGAACAACAATAAATAAATGGGGCCCTTTGAAATTGAGAAGCTTCTGTAAAGCAAAGGACACAGTCAATAATACAAAAAGGCAGCCTACTGAATGGGAAAAGATCTTCACCAACCCTACATCAAACAGAGGACTAATCTCTAAAATATATAAAGAACTCAAGAAATTAGATATCAAAATATCAAATAATAAAATTGAAAAATGAGGTACAGATCTAAACAAAGAATCCTCAACAAAAGAAAAATTTCAAATGGCTGAAATACACTTAAGAAAATGTTCAATATCCTTTACCATCAGAAAAAAATGTAAATCTAAACGATTCTGAGATACAATCTTCCACCTGTCAAAAGGGCTAAGATCAAAAACACCAATAATAGCTTATGCTGGAAAGGATGCAGAATAAGGGGAACACTCTTCCATTCCTGGTGGGAGTGCAAATGTGTACAACCACTCAGTATGGCAGTTTCTTAGAAAATATTATTCCCTTCTATTTGATGAATTTAACCTTTAAGTTGAAATGCTTTTTCTACTCATGGAATTATTAGCTTACAAATTCAAAATAACAACCCCTTACCAGTCAGTTAAAATAAACTGACACTACATTCTTAGAATTCCTCTGAAAGTTACTTTTCTTAATCCAAGAACTTTTTTTTTTGAATGACTCTCTAACATCCACAAGGAACTTCATTTACTTCATAAGCATGCTCCTCCACAATCTTTCTAGTTACAACCAAGGAAATGAAATGAACAGTGCTGTTAGGCTAACTTGCTTTCAAATTCAGATTATGAAAACACAGTTTCTAACCAGGGAACCAAGAAGAGTATAATTCCATTCTTTTTAAAATTAGAATGAAGTTTTCTTTTCTTTTTTCTTCAATCTTCCATAGCTTGTATAAAGCTGTTGCTGTGCCTTAAACTGTATGGGTTTTTTTTTCTTCAAAGCAACTGGCATTTATTAATGCATTTCATTGTCTCTGAATATATTCTCATTACTCACCTTTTAAATCATCCCATTTATATTTGTCACTGAAAATACCTCAAATTCAACATTGGTAGATGATGGAAATGCTTAATACTCATTTTTGATAAGATGACTAAGTCCCTGGTACTTTATTAAAGAAAAAAACTCAGTGAAGTGGCCCTTTCATTTAAAGTGTCTTTCTTATTCAAATGTGACTTGAGCTCCTGCTGTGGAACTAAGGGATTAATACTCCAATAATTGTAAGGAAAAACAAATGTAGTAAGCACCTGTCCCACGTTAGAAATGTAAATGTGGAAGCTGCAGACTCCTAAAGGTGTTTTCATTGTGTTTTCAGTTACTGTTGCTCTGCAGTTTTTAAACTGTATTCAAGTAGAAGATGCCATTAACTGACACTTTAACTGCGAACACAGCATTCAGAATATATGTCTGGCTCTCTTGGACCATGTACAGTGCAGTTAGATAATATTAATAAGCACTAAATCAAAATATTTTTTACTAAGTATCTATGTGTGCCTTGACTATACAGATTAACAATGCTATATTTTTCTTCCAAACTCATGGCCTATTGACAAAGATGCCATTCACATTTACCCATTTAATTTCAGAGCATCCACTTTCCTTCAGATTCATAGCTTGCAGCTATAAACATCTTCAAGACATTTAATCTTTTAATCAATTGCCTTCTGTTACCGCCATTTTTTCTTGTCTAAGAAATCTCTAGGTTCATCCTAGCCAATCCTTCTGCTCCAAATTACTTAGACGTCACAGACACTCTAGAATGCTTAAGTAAAGTATAATTGAAATCCTTTGGTTACACTGAAAGGCAACATAGATACTTCATGGTACAAAGAGGCATTAAGACAATCCAAGAAGAATGGAATTTTCAGTATATCCAAAGTATATTTTATTTTCAAAATTTCATAGAAATGTTTTTCTGGAGTCAGAACTTTATTCCTTTGTCTCTCTAAATGAATTTATAATCTCTCCCTCTCCACCTCTCTCTGTGTGTGTGTGTGTGTGTGTCTGTGTGTGTCTGCGTGTGTCTGTGTGTGTCTGTGTGTGTTGTATTTATGTGTATGCAGGTCTGGGTGGATGGAAGACAATGCCTGGATGTGTATATGAATGTCAGAGATTATTCTTAGGAGTCCTCTTTAATAGCACTCAACCTTTCTTGAGAAAGGATCTGTCACTGAAACTTCACCTGTTTTATGAGCTAGGCTAACTGGCCAATGAGCTCCCAAGTTCAAGTGTCTATCTCAACACATCCAATGCTACTTTTACAGGCTCACACAATGCCCGACGTATACATGAGTACTGGAAAAAGACGTTCACTCAGATCTTCATTCTTGGACAGTGGGCACTTCACACCCACACATACCCCAGCCCTCTGCTCACCTCTGGTATATCAAGTTTTTGATCTCTCTTTGCAATGGACATCTGTAGAACTTGAGGGGTTAGTCCATTCTGCCTGTGTTTCTAAGTCTTTTTTGTTTTGTTTTGTTTTCCTGTAGTATTTGTGAACAATTGTTCAAAACAAAATCTCTCCACCCAGTCTTTCTCCATTTCATTTCATTTTAGATACTTCCTTTACATTTTTTCTTCTGTCTTTGGTTAGAGGTCCACTCTGTTCTTATTCTTAACTTTTCTTAATTTTTGGAACATCATTATTCCCCTTTTCCCCCTGAAAACTTTTCTTTTATTTTGGTCACATAAAATAGAGAAGTTCCTTATGGTATTTCCATAAGTACCTAATTTGGTTGATTGTTCACCTCCCCACCTACTGCTGCAGAGGTTAACCCTTCCCTCCTGGGCATTGCCATTTCACTTTCACATTTCTTAGGCTCTTCTGCCTCCTGGCCTTCTCTCTAAAGCATTTCTTTTTCCACTTATGAGCCCCTTCCTAGTTTTCTGGCATTTGTACACACTCACTTCCAAATAGAGAAGCCTATCTACAGGGAAAAAGATAGGGTCTGTATCAACAAGGCTCTTTGTCTTACTGAAAGAGGGTTACCTTACAAAATATAACATTTTCAATCCCATAATTTTCTTACAAATGTCATAATTTTATTTTATTTTACAGGTGAATAAAATCTCACTGTGTGCATATACATTGTCCCTATTTGACTCATCTGTTGATAGGTATCTAGATGAATTCCATTCTCTTGCTTTTATGAGTAAAGCAGAGACCAACATGGATGAGCAAATATCTCTGTAATAAAATATGGTGTCCTTTCAACCAATGCTTTCTACATATACTAAAATACTTTTTGTTTCCTGCTTAAGTCTTGCCTTCATCTCATATACTCACACTCCACTTTTAAAGTTAGTTTTGTGCAACTAAACTATGTAATGTTTTGTGAATTTTGTTGTTGGCATTTGTTGTCTCTATTTGGTGAAATCAAATTAGAGGTCATAGACTGTTAAGGTAACCACCCCCCCATATCAGTTTTATAATTCTTTCAAAATTTAATGTCACTGGGTCTTTACATAGTGTTGCTTGTTCTTGTAGTACTTTGGTACTGGTTTCTCAGTATTTTTTCCACTCCAATGGCATTAGAAGACCACGGGAAACACAAATGCTATCTAACTGACCAATTGCATGACTTAAGAGGTTTTTTTTAATTTTTGTTTTTTCTTTTTAAAGAGAACAAACTATCTTTTTTTTCATTATGCATACCAATCCAAGTTTCCACCTTTGCCCCTCCTCCCATTCCTTCCACATATCCTCCCTCCCTACCCTCTTTCACTGCTCAGAGAGGATAAGGCACATTGCTTTGGGGAAGGTCCAAGGCTCTCCCTATTATATCTAGACTGAACAAGATGTCCATCCAAAGAGAATAGGTTCCCATAAAAGCCAGTACATGCAGTAGGGATAAATTCTGGTGCCATTGCCAGTAGCCCCTTGTCTGCTCCAGCCATACAACTGTCAGCAACATTCAGAGGGACTAGTTTGGTCCTATACTTGTTCCTTCCTAGTCCAGCTGGTGTTGGACTAGCTTAAGTAGACTGTTTCAGTGGGTGTACCTATCATGGTCTTGACCTCTTTGCTCATATTCTCATTCCTCCCACTCTTCAACAGTACTCGGGAGCTCACTTCAGTGCTTTGATGCAGGTTTCTGCTTCTGTTTCCATCAGTTGCTAGGTGAAGGTTCTATGGTGATATTTAAAATATTCATCAGTCTCACTATAGAGCAAGGTAAGTTCAGGCCCTCTTTCCTCTATTGCTTAAGGTTTTAGCTGATGTCATCCTTGTGGATTCCTGGGAATTCTCTAGAGCCAGGTTTCTTGCTAACCCCATAATGGTTCCCTCAATCAAGATCTCTCTTTCCTTGTTCTCATTTCTTCTGTCCTCCCTCAAGTTCTCCTCACCTCTCCCCGTCTACCCTTCTCTTCTCCTTTCATTCTTCCTTCTCCCCAACCCCCAAGCTCCCAATTTTGTCAGGAGAGCTTGTCTATTTTGACTTTCCAGATGGGTCTATATATGATTTTCTTAGGGTTCATCTTATTACCTAGCTTCTTTAGGATTATAAACTATAGGCTCAATATCCTCTGTTTATAGCTAGTATCCACTTATGAGTGAGTACATACCATTTTCATCTTTTTGGGTCTGAGTTACCTTACTTGGAATAGTGTTTTCTAGTTCCATTCATTTGCATGCAAAATTCAAAATATCATTGTTTTTTACCACTGAGTAGTACTCTAATGTGTAAATGTACCACATTTTCTTTATCCATTCTTTGGTTGAGTATTCCCCTTACTCTACATCCTATCCAACATAAGTTATCATTGGTGTTTTGAATCTTAGACATTCTGGCAGGTGTAAGATGGTATCTCAGAGTTGTTTTTGATTTGCATTTCCCTGATGGCTAAGGATGTTGAACATTTCCTTAAGTGTCTCTAAGCCATTTGAGATTCTTCTGTTTAGTTCTATACCCATTTTTAAATAGTTATTTAGAATTTTGATCATGTAACCTGACACCGTACTGAAGGCATTTATCAGCTGTGGAGTTCCCTGGTGGAGGTTTTGCAGTCACTTACATATACTATCATATCATCTGCATATAACAAAAGTTTGATTTCTTCCTTTCTAACTTAAATCCCCTTGATATCCTTTTGTTGTCTTATTGCTATAGCCAGAACTTCAAGATCTATAATGATGAAATATAGAGGGAGTGGACAACCTTGTCTTGTTCCTGATTTTAATGGAATCTTTTGAGTTTCTCTCCATTTAATTTGATCGTGGCTCTTGGCATTCTGTATATTGCTTTTATTTTGTTTCGATATGTTCCTTGTGTCCCTTTCCAAGACACATGAAGGGATGTAAGATTTTGTTGAATACTTTTTCAGCATCTAATGGGAGATTATATGTTTTTTCTCTTTTAGTTTATTTATATGATAGATTATATTGATAGATTTTCATATGTTGAACCATTTCTGCATCTCTGGGATGAAGTCAACTTGTTCATGGTGAATGATTTTTTTGATGTGTTCTTGGATTCAGTTTGCTAGTATTTTATTGAGTAGCTTTGTATCGATGTTCATGAGTGAGATTGGTCTGTAATTTTCTTTCTTGGTTGAGTCTTTGTGTGGTTTTGGTATCTGAGTAACTGCAGCCTCATAAAAAGAGTTTGGTCATGATCCTTCTGTGTCTATAATGTAAAACACTTTGAGAAGTATAGGTATTGGCTCTTCTTGGAAGTTCTGGTAGAATTCTGTATTGAAACCATCTGGCCCTGGGCTTCTTTTGGTTAGGAGGTTTTTGATGACAGCTTCTATTTCCTTGCAGTTTATAGGTCTATTTAAATTGTTCACCTAGTCTTGATTTAATTTTGGTATATGGTATCTATCTAGAAAATTGTCCATTTCTTTTACATTTTTTAATTTAGTATAGGTTTTTGTAGTATGACCTAATGATTCTCTGAATTTCCTCAGCGTCTGTTGTTATGTCCCCCTTTTTATTTCTGATTTTGTTTATTTGGATGTTTTCTCTCTGCTTTTGATTAGTTTGGTTAAGGGTTTGCCTATTTTGTTGATTTTCTCAAAGAACCAGCTCTTTGTCACTTTGATTCTTTGTATTGCTTTCTTTATTTCTATTTTGTTGATTTCAGCCTTCAATTTGATTACTTTCTGTCTTCTACTTCTCCTGGGTGAGTCTGCTTTTTTTTTTGTTCTAGAGCTTTCAGGTGTGCTGTTAAATCACTGATGTGAGTTTTCTCCATTTTCTTTATGTGGGCACTTGTGCTATGAACTTTCCTCTTATCACTGCTTTCATAGTATCTCATAGGTGCATTGTGCCTTCATTTTGTTTTAATTCTAGAAAGTCTTTAATTTCTTTCTTTATTACTTCCTTCACCCAGGGATGATTCAGTAGTTCGTTGTTCAATTTCCATGACTTTTTAGGCTTTCTGTGAGTATTGTTATTAAATTCTAACTTTAAATCATGGTGATCCAACAAGACACTGAAGGTTACTCCATTTTTTTTCTATTTTGAAGGTTTGCTTTGTTATTGAGTATGTGGTCAATTTTAGAGAAGGTTCCATGAGGTGCTGTGAAGAAGGTATATTCTTTTGTGTTTGGATGGAATGTTCTATATATGTCTGTTATGTCCATTTGATTCATGACTTCTATTAGTTCTCTCATTGCTTTTATGTTTCTGTCTGGTTGACCTGTCCATTGGTAAGAGTAGAGTGTTGAAGTCTCCTACTATTAGTGTGTGTGGTTTGATGTGCAATTTAAATTATAGTAATTTTTTTTTGCATCTGTGGGTACTCTTGTATTAGTGCCATAGATGTTCAGGATTGATACTTCATCTTGATGGATTGTTCCCATCATGAGGATAAAGTGTCCTTCTCCATACCTTATGACTGATTTTAATTTGCAGTATATTTTGTTAGATATTAGGATAGCTACACCCTCTTGTTTCTTAGGTCCCTTTGATTGGAATACCTTTCCCAACCTGTTACTCTGAGGTAATATCTGTCTTTGAGGTTGAGGTGTGTTTCTTGTATAGAGCAAGCCTGGATCCTGTTTTTGTATCTGTTCTTTTAGTCTCTGTCTTCCTATAGGTGAATCAAGTCCATTGATATTAAGAGATATTAATGACTAGAAGTTGTTAATTCCTGTTATTTTTTGTAGTAGTGTTTGTGTGTTTCCCTTCTTTGAGTTTTGCTGATGGGAAGTTATTTGCTGCCTGTTTTTTTTTTTTTTGGGGGGGGGTGCAGTTAGCTTTCTTGGGTTTAAGTTTTCATTTTAGTACTTTCTGTAGGGCTGGGTTGTGGATATGTATTGTTTAAATCTGGTTATATCATGGAATATTTTGTTTTCTTCATCGATGGTGATTGAAAGTTTTGGTGGGTATAGTAGTCTGGGCTTGTATCTGTGGTTTCTTAGTGTCTGCAGCACATCTGCCCAGGACGTTCTGGCTTTCATAGTTTTTATTAAGATGTTGAGAGAAATTCTGATAGGTCTACCTTTATATGTTACTTGACCTTTTTCCTTTTCAGTTCTTAATATTCTTTATTCTGTATGTTTTGCATTTTGATTATTATATGGCAATGAAACTTTTCTTTTTGATTTAGTCTATTTGGTGTTCTGTAAGCTTCTTGTGCCTTCTGTGATTTTGTTGAATATATTTTCTGTGCCATCATGATGTGGGATTTCCCTCTGTATGTTGTGAATACCATTGGTTAATTAACAAACAGAAACTACAAAGGCAAGTATAACCAACAGAATACAAGAGATAAAAGAAAGAATCTCAGGTGTTGAAGGTACTCTACAAGAAATAGTTTCATTGGTCAAAAAACATTAAATCCAAACAAATACATAACACAAAACATCAAGGCAATCTGGGATACAATGAAAAGACCAAACCTAAGAATATTAGGGCTAGAAGGAGAAGAACTCAAGCTCAAAGCTGCTGTAAGGAGGCCACTTGTTTATCCAGGCTGCCCAGAATTGAAATAGCCAAACCGATAGTCTATTAAATCACTGCTTAGCCCATTAGTTCTGCCTTTGTAGTTCTTGTTTGTTTACCCAGATTTTCCATATCCAGAACTCCTTCTGTTTGTGTTTTCTATATTGCCTCTATTTCAATCCTCAAGTCTTGAACTGTTGCTTCACCTGTTTGATTGTTTTTTCTTGGTTTTCTTGGGTTAGTTATTAATTTTTTTTTCGTTTTTCGTCTTTTCCTTCATTTCTTTAAGGGAGTTTTTCATTTCCTCTTTAAAGGTCCCGATCATCTTCAAGTTACATTTAAAGTCATTCATTTTCTTCTTCTTTTTCTAGGTTAGAATAATCAAGTCTTCCTGTTGTGTGACCACTGGGTTCTGGTGTTATCATGTTGTATTTTTAGGTTGTTGGATGAATTCTTGCATTGTCACCTACCTATCTCTTCCTTCAAATGAGGCCAGCAGTGTCTTTGCATTTTAGTCCAATTCTTGCAGTGGCCATCTGAGTCTTTGAGAATTGTTCTTGGTTTGTTCTGTACTGTCAATGTCTATGTCTCAGGGAACCACCGAGTTCTCTGTAAGCCTGTTCTCTTGGTCTTCTCTCCTGATTTGCTCTCTTGGTCCTCTCATTTGGTCCCCTCAGTGTTGTAGCTAACTCTTGGTCCCCTCAGTATTGTAGCAAGCTGTATTTCAGAGTTCCACTGAGATTACAAGAGGATAAGCAAGTTTGGGAGTTGGACGGGGATTGCAGCTTTTAGGGTCTGGAGGATGGGGGTGGATATTGGGACAGCCAATCTTTAGGAAACTCTCCTGCTGGCTGACTAGGGAAGCCAAGGCAATTGGGGGAGGGTCCCGGGGTTTTGTCCCACTATGGAGGTCCTAGAACGTGGGATGTCCCACTGCATGGTTGGTCACTCACCTCTTAATCCCCTCAGTATTTCAGAAAGCTGTGTTTCAGAGTTCAACTGAGGTTGTAGGAGAATAGGTGAGTTTGGGGATAGGATGGGGTTAGTATCGTGCAGGATCAAGTTGATGGGAGTTGGTATTTGACTTAGCAGTTTAAAACTCTAGTGGTCTTCATATCAGTTCTATTGGTTACTTTATTTATAGAGTTATATTAGAAAATTAGTGTTCATGCAAAATCTTTAATTTTTTCCATTGAACTCCTGATCCAAATCCTATACCTCAGATAAATTTACTAGTGTTTAACAAACTCTTCAGCTTGAAGAGCCTTCTTCCACATTTATTTCCTACATAGACACTAATTGCAATTACTCAAGTATAGAAAATAGAACTTTACAGTTAAATCACTAAAATTTTGGCTATATGTAGTTTTAAAAACTACAATAATTTATATAAATTATATTTTTCTCTTATGCTTTGTGAATTATGGTAATGAATTTAATGAGAAAAAGCCTTCTCTCTTTATTTGGTTACAGAATGTTTTCAGTATTTCTCAGGATTAGTTTGAATCCATGTTTTAAAACTCTGGGTGACTCTGCTTTTCCTGATTTTACTTTCCATTTTGCTCCTGAATCAATCACTTAGTCTACACTATTGGCAAGTACTTCATGTCATCAAGCCTTCTCTCTGTGTTTTATTCCAACCATTTGTGTTTTCTTTCCAATTTTGTTTTCTAGGCTACAGCATACTGACAGAATTCATGATATTATATACAAATCTGGTACAGTGGCACATGAGGGAAGAGCAGAGGCAGGAACATTTTTCTTTGACCTTTTTCAGATTTCATCAAAGGTCACCAAGAGTTTGATTCAAGAGATTTACCACCCCACCTCTATATCTAGAAGACAGGAATACTTTTGTTTATGGAGACACACAGGTATAAGTATGACCAGTCCTTTCCACTAAGTATTACTCAGCTGAGTATAATATTGACCTGGTTCATTCATGTTTTCCACAGGTACCCACATACTCATCACATTTATCATAAAGCACAAACAATGTACTATGGCTTTGCTCCTTTATTCTGGAGGTTTCGATTACACATGAAGCTCAACTAAATGTATATATATTTTTCTCATTTAAATATTTTATTGGATTAGTTGGTTCATCCACAAACCTAGCAATGGATAAAGAAAGACTTCTGTCTTGCAAGATTTTTGGAAACAATAAAATCATAATTTAATGCAGTAATTTGTCATTATCCAATGGAATTTAGGCCCTCACATACACTGGGAAAATTTTATTTATTGTAGTTTTCTTGTGGATGTTTTATGAGATTCTGAACAAGATATGACTGTCTTGGACTTTGTAGAAAATGAAGATCATTCATTATCAGAAAAATTAGCTAATTTTAAATTTACTTTAATTTCACCATTTATAGAGAATTTTCTAATTTTGTCATTATCTCTTTCCCAACTGTATGAGAGGACACTGGCCCCTAAATGAAAACCAGCCATTGCTCTGGACTTCCTATCCCTCCTTCCAATCCTGCTTGTCTACGGTTTGAGTTTTCTGTTTCCCACCTCATTTATCTTTGACTTCTTAAAAATTCTCTTCTAACATCTGCTCTTCAGTTTAAACTCTTTTAAATTAAGCTTCATATGCAAGCAAAAATGTTTTATTTTAATATTTAAAATGTGTTTGAAAAATTATAAATACATAATTATGATATTTATTTTCTTAAAACAAAAGAAAGTTGTTTTCAGAGACAGTTTGCATAGTACACAATGGAAAAGACAATTAAACCAATAATAGCATTATAAGTTTGGGTATTATATAAATATATTACATATTTATTATATAATTGAATTCAGCTGTGCCTAAGATTGTACTAGTTCATGCTTCTACCCATTACATTCTGATCTCTATCTTTGCTGCTTGACATAAACTCAGGCGCTGCCTCACCTCCTAGCATGGCTGTGGAGGCTGTGAGCTAACCATGCTTTCTGTATGTCAGCTCTCTCAGTGGAGTTGCTGAACGGTGGTTAGCTCCGTTTCCACTTCACTTACATCTTAAGGATCTTGTTATTGATAAATTTGTGATGTGGAACTTTATGATTTCAGCTTTAGAATTCAATTACTTATTGATACTGTCTGAATATTTTTCACCTCATCTTGGACATTGATTAGAACTCTCTTCCTCATCGGATTTTTAATGTTCTTCAATGCTTGTACGGCCTAGTCATCCCTTCCAATAAGTAGTACCTGGTAGGGCATTCTAACCTTCCTGTTTTATCTTGAACCATCAGTACAATGCTATCTTCTTTCATTTTATTTACTATTTTTAATTCTCGTAAAAACTCAGTGCCGTTATTTCATTATCTCCCTTGGACATGTCTTCTCATATGCACTACCAATTTCTTTACCATGAGTGTCTCACGGGTAAATGTAGGAAACTCTCTAGTATTCTATCCAGACACTCATGCTAGGCACTATAGAGTTTTCTCTGCTGTCACATGCTATTTGGATTAACGTGCATTAGCAAGTTTGCTTTGTGATATTAGATGAGATGTCTCATCGCCTTTTTTCCTTTTGTCATCTTTCATTTAGACTGAGGGATGGATCTATACTACACAAGTTGTGTCCAGAATTATGGCTCTCTGGGCCCCATCAGATGAAGAATTGTCTTTGGCCACACATTCAATAAAACTAATAAATACTGATGATCAAATATATTGTATAGTTTTTATGATAACTGCTACCAAAGATAGTGAAAATAATTCTCTATAATAATTTAAATTTTAAATTTCTTTATTTTATCATAAATTGCCTACATTTCTTCATATGTAAGCCATATGTGTGTGGTGCTGGCAGAGGTCAGAAAAAAAATGTGTC
This sequence comes from Neodon shergylaensis, assembly GCA_025134845.1. NCBI lineage: Eukaryota > Metazoa > Chordata > Mammalia > Rodentia > Cricetidae > Neodon > Neodon shergylaensis. The sequence continues at coordinate 8,251,243 of JABTXL010001671.1, forward strand.
CCTGGTACTAGAATTATAGATGGTTGTAAACCACACTGTAGGTTCTAGGAATTCAAGCTGGATCCTCTGCAAGAACAAGTGCTCTTCACTGTTGAGTCACCTTTGCAGGCTTTCACTTCATAATCTCAGTTAAATCGTTTCCATTTAAAGAGACCTTTATAATAGCTCAGCAAGTCCAAAATTTGCTATCATTAATAAAATATGTGGCTAACAAAATTTGCTATTATTAATAAAGAATAAGAATATATCTGAGTGGTAAAACTTCATTGATTTTTTTTTAAAAAATCATACTTTATTATAAAACTTTTTAAAAAATCCACACAAAGCAGTGGGGCATTTAACTTTGTATACGGGAAGTCACTGCGGCACTATCTGGTCAAAGGAAGCAGTTCTCAGTGAGTTCTTTTGGTATAGTACTTAGTAGGTATTTTGGTTCTACATTTATACTCAATGTACTTCCTCCTGAGAACAGCACTACAAAAGAAATTAAAATGGCATCATTAGAAGATGATGCCTATAAACATTTGGTAAGATAAGGTGATCAATATTTATTTCAGTTGGATTCAGAAAACATTCCATTTGAAAGTTTATGGGCAACACCTTTATGTCAACTGAAAATTGAGTCATAAAGTGAATTACTGACTAGTTTAAAGATACAAAAGTGTTTTCAAATTTATGTATCAAATTGAGAAACAAGATTACGTGCTTTCACAGTACTTGGCCTAGCTAACATGGGAAAGGGTGTGAAATCGCAGAATTTGATCTTGCCATAGTCTTGATCTCATTTGAAATCTTGTCATGATTTGCTCGTTGAAATGAGCCCTTACATCTACTAAAAATGACGAATTCTTGTCAATTTTACTTAACAAATTCTGGGGCAAAGTTTCTCTTTTAAAGTCTAAACAACTTGATAAGGTGTTACAAATCATAAAATCTTTTAAACAGCTGACTTTAGTCCAGTGATCTCCCTTTTGAAAACTAAATGGGTTTGGCCATAATCAGTGTCAGAATCATTAAGGGATGCTTACATTTAGAGATTACTTAATCCGTTGGCTCTTAGAAAACTCCCAGTTTTGATGACAGTTTGCATGATGTTACCCAGTTTTAATGTTTTCTACATAAATGTGTGCCTGATGTGTTATTCAGTGGTACTTTGTTATACATATGAGACATAGGGGTCAATTTCATGACTTCCTATTGATGTTGCAAGCACTTCCCTTTCAAGTACCATTGCTGAAACACATTCAGAAACCATCCTAAATATGTTTATAGTAAGCAAAGCAAATCACTTTAATCTCACTGCTTCATACAAATCTCTTGATGCCCTTGTGTCCTTTACTTACGGAGTCATTTCTTCAGAACAGTACATTACCTACCAGGGTTCCTAATAGAAATAGCAAGTTGAGCCACATCTGCAGCATCAATGCTGTTACTGCTCACCAAAAGCATGGAATCTAAAATGAAGGACTCTACCTGTAAACTTCTTCTGATAGATTTTTCCAATTTCTTTGAGTTCCCTGGTTATTGTTTGATAAAACAAACTGATCGTAGAAGCCTCTTCCTCAGACCACACTTCTCACGCAATGCTTAAGAATAATTGACAAATATATGACTTTGACATTTTATTATAAAATATGTTACCTCATAGCTGACTTTTACAGTAGAATCTGAATTGTGACCAAAAGAAAAGACTATTGAGCAGACAGTCTTTCAGTTGTGCTATTTTGTCCTGACAACACAGTCTTCGTCGTACATGGAATTTGGCAGCATTGACTTACTTACTCACCTCAATAAAACGAGCATCTGCCCACTTCTATTGGACAATCTTCCTGCATCCATATTTTTTTCTTGATTTATGTTTTCATCATCCTTGTATTAGTTAATAAGGATATAAAATGAGCTATATGGACATTCATTATAAAAACTAATTGACAAGAAAATAGAAGAGAAGTTGTGGGCCCTTCTACATCTCATCTGTTTGAAGAAGAAGAGTACTGGGGGTAAAACATGGGTGGGTAATGTATATGGCATATCTGAGTTGAAGAATTACCACTAGTAATCAAATAATAAGAGTTAGCTGTTTTCTAAGTAGCATTAAATACTTGTCGTTTGCCATCATAGGTTGTTTGCAATGATAGGTATTACATGTGACTTGTCTGGTCACTGCTGTTGCTACATGTAGTGCTAATTAAATTGTCTGTACTTGGAAGATAATATACTGGAAGCAACATCACTGTAAAACTGATGCTAGGAATATTCACAGCAGCAGGAACACACATACTTTTTTTATTATTTATTTATTTATTAAAGGTTTCTGACTCTTCCCCGCCACCGCCTCCCATTTCCCTCCCCCTCCCCCAATCAAGTCCCCCTCCCTCATTAGCCTAAAGAGCAATCAGGTTTCCCTGCCCTGTGGGAAGTCCAAGGACCACCCACCTCCATCCAGGTCTAGTAAGGTGAGCATCCAAACTGCCTAGGCTCCCGCAAAGCCAGTTCGTGCAGTAGGATCAAAAACCCATTGCCATTGTTCTTGAGTTTTCGGTAGTCCTCATTGTCCACTATGTTCAGCGAGTCCGGTTTTATCCCAGGCTTTTTCAGATCCAGGCCTGCAACTGACAAAGGTCTGATCTCCAAAATATATAAAGAACTCAAGAAACTAGACCGTAAAAGGCTAAACAACCCATTTATAAAATGGGGCACTGAGCTGAACAGAGAATTCTCAACAGAAGAAGTTCAAATGGCCAAAAGACACTTAAGGACATGCTCAACATCCTTAGCGATCAGGGAAATGCAAATCAAGACAACATTAAGATACCATCTTACACCTGTCAGAATGGCTAAAATCAAAAACACCACTGATAGCCTTTGCTAGAGAGGTTGTGGAGAAGGGGGTACACTCATCCATTGCTGGTGGGAATGCAAACTTGTGCAACCACTTTGGAAAGCAGTGTGGTGGTTTCTCAGGAAATTCGGGATCAACCTACCCCTGGACCCAGCAATACCACTCTTGGGAATATACCCAAGAGAGGCCTTATCATACAACAAAAGTATATGCTCTACTATGTTCATAGCAGCATTGTTTGTAATAGCCAGAACCTGGAAAGAACCTAGATGCTCTTTAATGGAAGAATGGATGAAGAAAGTATGGAATATATACATATTAGAGTACTACTCAGCAGTAAAAAACAAGGACTTCTTGAATTTTGCATACAAATGGATGGAAATAGAAAACACTATCCTGAGTGAGGTAAGCCAGATCCAAAAAGAGGAACATGGGATGTACTCACTCATATTTGGTTTCTAGCCATAAACAAAGGACATTGAGCCTATAATTAGTGATCCTAGAGAAGCTAAATAAGAAGGAGAACCCAAAGAAAAACTTATAGGCATCCTCCTGAATATTAACCTTCATCAGACGATGAAAGGAGACAGAGACAGAGACCCACATTGGAGCACCGGACAGAAATCTCAAGGTCCAAATCAGGAGCAGAAGGAGAGAGAGCACGAGCAAGGAACTCAGGACCGAGAGGGGTGCATCCCCACACTGAGGCAATGGGGATGTTCTATCAGAAACACACACATACATTTCTGTGTGACATTTGTACATGGTGATTTTCTTGACAAAGATTATTCTCCAGAGCCATGTAGTTTTATTGCATATAAAAAAAATAAGGAAAAGGAAAAAAGCTCAGAAATTCCCTCATACTGTTTTATATTTCCAGTTTTGTGACATGTTGTATTCTATGCATTCTATGAACCAGGGGTTGGATATTCTTGTACACAAAATCTTCCTATTTCTTGTGCTGGTTGGCAATGGTTTGCACAGCCTGATCAGTTCTCCAGTCTTACCGCTTGGCATCTTGCAGTTGGCTGTATTACCACATACATGAAGAGAGTGAGGCATTCCTGACACTTTTTCTACAGTGAGCATGCATGGAATGGCTTATTCTGGGGCAATTTACACATCACATAAGTAATTATTATTATTTTGATTTAAATATAGGACCAAAATATCAACACTGCCATAACTGAAAGGACATTTCGACCCTCCCAAAATCCATGAAATATTTAGAAAGATGGGGTAAAGTCTCTTCCCATTACCATTTTGGTATAAATATTAGCTTTTTTTTAAACATGGATGAGCCTTATCTGTTCCTCCCAATATCCTTATAATGACCCGAGCCTTGATAATATTGTCTGATTCTACTTCCCTACCACTCAACAAGAGACTCTTATAGTTGAGAATATTGTACATGTCTTACTCTTTGGGCTGTCTTCTACCTTGTTTTCACTAGTTCTCTCAATAAATGACCCTTTGTCCCTACTATCTGATTCCATAGAAGTTTAGCTTAATAAAAGGGTATGAGCACCAGAGACAAGTTGTAGTAGGTCCTTCTGTATTTCTGGTGCTTTAATTGCTTTGATAATGAGACTGCCTTGGCCTTTTGATAGGGCAGCCCTTGTGTGGGCAGAGTAGACAGAACAGAATACTGGGAAGAAGGGTAGTGTGGCAGATGCCATGATTCTCCGACCTGAGATGGACGTAGGTTAGAATTTTGCCAGTAAGCCACAATCACATGGTGATTCACAGATTTAATGGAAATGGGTTAATTAAGATGTGAGAGTTAGCCAATAAGAGTCTAGAGCTAATGGGCAAGGCAGTATTTCAATGAATACAGTTTCTGTGTGATTATTTCAGGGCTAAGCTAGCCGGGTGGCGGGACACAGTCCACAGTTCTTCTCTTACAACAACAAGTTCTAACACTGCCACTTAGGCTCATTTGAATGCAGTCACCATGCTTATTTTCCATATTCTTCAGTAGTATTACTTACAAGATGAGGAAATACGGTTGATAGTTTTAATGATCAGATTTGATGTAAAATAGACAGCAAATACTGCTATATAGTATTAAGACACATCTCCTCTTTAAGGAATTATTTGCATTATCTGATTGACTGGAAATCCCAGGCCAGTCTTTCTCTTTTTGCTACCATTGTTCACCACAGGCCTTCTCTGTTTTGACCAAAGTGACTTAATCACTGCTCATCTGCCAGTCCCCTAAACATATCAACCTTTAAATCTCTACTGTTTTAGCCATGACACTTCTATTTTTCAAACATATTTCTTCAATTGGCAAACTTTAATAGCTGTTAAGACCCAGTATAATATGTAACTTTTTGGTCTCTGACCACACAAGCATGTACACACTTACCACATGACACACGTAGATAGATGCCTAGCTCAGTCCCTTAAGGGCTGCAGAACATCTTGAGAACAGAGAGTGCATTTGATAACTGTATTATTACTTTTATAGGGAAAATAGATTTTTTATTTTGTAAATTTTTATTATTTATTTATCTTACTAACACAATAAAATATAGTAAAACCAAAACCATGACATCAAAATTGGACAATACAAACCAACAGAAGAAAAAGAGCTCCAAGAAAGGGCAATGAAGCCATAGGCCCACTCATTCACACACTTGAGATTCACATAAAATTACTAAGATGAAAGATATAATATATCCATAGAGGGACTAGTGAAGGCCCCCACACATGTTGTGCTTGCTACACCAATCTCTGTGAGTTCATATGAGCTTTGCTCAGTTGTTTTAGAAGGCCTCACTATCCATCCCTTCTGGTTCTTACATTCTTTATACCTCTTCTTCCATGGGGTTCCCTGAGCTCTGAGTAGAGGAGTTTGTAGAGACGTTCCATCTAGATGTGTGTGTTCCAAGGTTTCTCTCTATATTTGCATGAATGTTTTGCTGTGTGTCTCTGTATCTGTTCCCATCTGCTGCAGGGGGAAGATTTTCTTCTGATAGCTGAATAAGACACTGATCTACTAGTATGGCAGAATACCATTAGGAGTCATTTTATTATTACTTTTTAACACAAGTATTATTAGTTGCCCCCACCCCCCCGCCCGGGTCTCTGGGATTTCTTCTTTCTGGTTCCTAGTTACTCAAACAGTGTTGGGTATGGATCCCACCTCATGGAGTGGGCTGTATGTCAAAGTCAAAGCATAATTTGCAGACAGGATAATACTGAAATCAAAGGTTTTGTAGCTCTGTTCATGTTTCCTTTCTCTTTTGGTAGTTGCAGAGAAACTTTCCTTACCAAAGACGCTAGAACATAGAGTGAAGGTTCTGTGCATGCCCTAGTTCATCATTTCCATGCTCAGTGACTTGTATGGGTGTTATCTTTAGCAATGAAGCTTTGCTGTTTATTTGTGGAGGAAAACCTGTTATCATGGCAAATACTTGGGATGTTTGAGGATTTCCATGGGAATCCTTTGGCCAACAACTCAATTGAGTTCAGTCCTGGTACGTTACAGAAGTCCATACAATTTTATAACAATTTAAAAATACAAATAAAATTCAATATTAGAGCTCCCATTTTTCAATCAACTTTTCAACTAGCTCTCCCTTTTCTCCTAACTCAACTACTGTTTTGGTTATGGAATATCTGAAATTCACCCCTGACTGATACCTATCCCTCCTGTCATTGGATTGAATAGAAAGGCAAGATAACAACAGCTATGATCATATTTAGTCTGTTTTCTGTTACTACTTGAAATTATCAAAAATGATTTATCTCATGATTCTTCTCTCTAGATAGTACAAGCATCATGGCATTGGTGTCTTTAAGACATCTCTGCCAAAAATCATAGAAACTTGATGAAGAAGAGGGAAGAAACTATATAATAAAAGAGAATGTCTAAGAGAATTCTGTTATGGCTGTTTTCATAATGTCACTTCTGTTATAAACAGACATAGTCCCACAGGAGCTATCTTTTCAGGGCAGTCTCCTACACATGTATCTGTCACTTTGTATGGAGAGCTTTTCTATGTCTTAGCAGCCATGTCTATTAACCATACTAAGACTTATTATGGATTATAAAAGTGTCCTGATAGCTAAGGCTTATTACTAACTAGCTTTTAAAACTTAAATTAACCCATTTCTTTTAGGCTATGTGCTGCCACGTAGATCATGGCTTTACCTGTCCTCTAGCAGTCTTGCTCCCTTTGAGTATCCTGGTTGCTCCTCTGACTCTGCCCCATTCTTCCCAATATTCTTTCTGCCTAGAAAATTTTGCCAAGCTACTGGCCAATCAACTTTTTTTGTAGCAATGAGAGCAACACATTTTCATAGAGTACAGGATTATTCCACAGCCCTGCTTTCTCTGGGCCCCACTTATTAAAGTATTTAATGTCTCACCAATGTAGTACTGTGGATCATGCTTCCTAAAAGTGAATATATATGGCATACATTTAATTCACTTACAAAATGATGAAAGGGATCCCAATTCCTTCCAGTTTAGTAAACAGCTAGTGGCCATCTGGATACTGTGGCACAATATACACACACCTACACATGTCTAACACTTACAAGGTCATCTATGTATCCACAGTAAATGGGCCAATTTTACCATTTAAACTTGGCATATGCTTTCAAAAGTGTTGATTATTCAAAATACCTGTTTGTCCAAGTCTATTAAGCTATAAAACTACATTTAATGGCTCCTTATATCTAAGCCCTGTTAATAAGGCAAATGCTTCAGACCTACTTACAAACACCATTAGATTTCACCACTAATTACTAATAATAGGAATGAAATTAGCACCTGTCTCAGCTGCTTTCCATTTTAGATTGCACTTAATAAATAGTTAAGAAAATCCTCTGTTGCTAAACATTTACTGAGGCTATTTGCATTCTGATTTTCAAAGAGCTATTATGATTTATCACCCTGTATAATAATTGAAGGACAACTGTATAGGACTTGACGCCGTTGACTGTACTTCTGTGTTTGAACTTGAACCAATGTATGTATATTATATGTTAATTTTTTTGTAAGATGACAGTTTATTTAATGTGGAGGCTGTCTGCTTTGTCTCCAGAATACTAAGATGAGAATATCAGTGAATGTACATTTTCACATAAAGCATCAATTCAGTGTCATGATAAGTAGGGAAGTCTTAATGATACCTTGAATTGAGACCCTCCTTCCTGCTACACTTGCTTTGTTTTCTTTTCATCTATGCTATCCCTAGAAATCCTTGCAGACTTTTAAAGTGAACAGAAGCTGGTAAATTGGCAAGTAGCTCAGTTCTGACTATAGCAGAATTCAATAACGTACTAGATTTACTGGGGATGTAGTTTTGGAAGCTTCCCGTTTCTTAAGAATATAATTACCATCATACTGCTCCACTGAAAAGATATCACAAAAATATGTAAATATAAATATTATAGAAAAATTTCAGGAAAGTTTGCACTGAGCTCAGTTTAACTAACCAGAGGATACAAAACATTATTTAGTCTATCTTGAACTATTCCCGTTTTATATTTGTATAATCATCTGCTTTGGAATTTATGCCACCTGAATGGTAGATTTGGTGCCTCTAATCACAGTCTATTAAAAGATATATTTAAAATTACTTCAAAATACATTACAATATATTTTCAAGTTTGCAATCATAGAAAGAATGAATGAGGCAGAAAGAAGAAAGAAAGGAAGAAAGAAAGAAAGAGAGAGAGAGAGAGAAAGAAAGAAAGGAAGGAAGGATAAAAGGAAGGAAGGAGAGAGAGAGAGACAGAGAGAGAGAAAGAGAGACAGACACACAGAGAGAAATAAAAAGAGAAAAGATCTTCCAAGATAGCCAGGAGGTGGCAGCATGGCAGTGATGTAGAAAACGTAGCCGTCTATGTTCCAGTAAGTGAAAATCAGTTTCTCTGTTTTTGGAACTATGTCGGATTCAAAGCACACAGCTTTCTCCATAAAGGAAACATAGTTAAGAAGAGACTGTCAGTAAGATCTAAATGACAGCTTGACCAGAGCAGAATTGCAAAGATAGGAAATTGGGCTCTTCTCCTCAAATAATGTGGAGGAAAGATGAAAGGAAGAGTGGATGGAGAATGGCGGGGCTCTTAAAATTCTGCTTTCGACTGCTTTAAATAAGCTTGATGGAACCCATTAGGGAATCTTTTAAAATTCCAGAGAAGATGAGCCCGGGTATTGAAATAACCAATTAATTCCATCTAGGCCATTAGGAAAGAATTAAAGGTCATTATTGTAATTGCACAGGTTCAAAACAAACTCCTCACATTTATCATCTTTAAAGTCCATTTGGGCTTTAAAAAAGCCCGAAGCCTCTGGTTCTATGATCTTATGACTCTCTCATAGAACAAATACGTTCAGTTTGCAAGAACTCTCGTCCACGCTGTTCAATTGTAAAGCAGTGACCTGCTTCACAACTACCACAATTAACTGCAGGTATTTTTTATAACAGAAATATGAAGATCTTTTAAATCTTAGCTGGGAATCCATATGTCTCTAGCAACATGTGATGTTAATAAAGCTACAAGGAAACAAAAATGCAGTCCTCCCCCTAAAGAAAAAAAATTGTAACATGATTTTATTGCAGAAATTCTGTAGAATATTCTGTAACACAGTTTGCTGTGAATTAACATCTATTGCATTCAACTGTTGTTTTCCTAGTCCTTTATAAATTCATGATGCATAGCAAACACTCAGTCCTCTGGGGATAAAATGACCCATCGGTAGAGGCATGCTTGGTAGTCCACATGTAGGAGAAGAATTTGTTTACTTTCTGTTCTTCCAAAATTTACTTATCATATTCTCTACCACTCTGTAACATTCTAAGCCAAACTGAAGCACACAGTAAGCTTGAATAGGCACATTAAACAACTGTAGGAAAATAACAGGAAAGAGATTAGAACCTAATTAGATGAACAAATAGTTTGTGCGATTTTTATGTAGTTCTAATATCTAACAATGATATACATAAGTACTGTGATTTCCTATTATAAATGAAATAGCTCATCAAAATTACATATATTAAACTGGTAAGAATTTACAGGATGAAAAACTCTATAAGTGAGTATCTTCTCATAAGAACAGAAGAACACACACAGCCCTCCAAAGAAAAGTCTCTAATGAAGGGTAGCCTGGGGAGAGAGTTCATGCCCTGGTTGTCCTGTAGTGGGCAGCAAAGACTTTGTTTGGTTTGAAGATTTTTTAAAATTAAATTAATTTTTTTATTTACCATAATTTCTTTATTGATTCTTTGTGAATTTCACATCATGCATGCTATTTCCACTTGACTCCCAGTCTCCCCATATCCTCCCCTCACCCTTGCAGTGCCCTGAAAATAAAATTAAAAAAAAAAAAAACCAAAAACCCTCCATACCAAATCAAAACAAGACAAATGAACAAAGGATGGAGAAGCAAAGAGGTTTGAGATAAAACAAATTGTCCTCTCCCACAAGAGTCTCAGCCTCATGACAGAGAAACTGAAGAGGAAGAAGTGGCTTGAAATGAAGAAGTTCTTGCTTGCATTTGTTATACCCCTATGAGCCTATCTGGTATCCAGTGCACATCTGTGCTTGGTTAGAGGGATACCAACAGTTACCCTCCTGTGTACTGGTGCCCATTCTGCTTTATGCATCTTTCCTTGGTTTTATATGAATGCTTTCCCTACTGAGGATAAGGATTAGTCTGGCAATGTTGACACACATTTTCTTTTCCACAAGAAGAACTGGAGTCATGAAAGCCTAAATAACAAAGAGTAGTTCTTTTAAAGGCTAAATGTATGTAAAATTGAGAAATTGATGAGATCCAGCCAACAGAAACAATATTTATCAGCACCTATTCGATATCAGGTCTCTTCAGAGTGAAGGAATGTACAATAAATTCAGCCAAGTAGTGAGTTAATCGACAAAACATTAGTGTGATGCTCTAGACTTTTGAGTGAACCCATTACCCAAGTGAAAGTTTTCCATGAGGTTTTCACTTTATCTATAATGTTGTCTCCAGTGAAGAATATGAAAGAAGAGGTGAGTGGTTGCTGGAACACCCTGCTCATTACCTGAACACTACTTTGGGGTAGAAAAAAAGATAATTATTAAAAACATGAACAAATTAATCACATTGCTTAAATTCTATAAACAAAGTGGATCCCACCCAGCTGTTATTTCTTTTTAATTTTCCATCTTTGACTAAATACTTTTCATGACAAAATTGAAATCATGAATTTGATCTATGGCACTAAAATACAACCCCTTAATGTTCCTTAATTAGTTATTTTATAACATTTTAATGTTACCTCTTCATGATAGAATCTATGACTGACTTTTATTCTTCCAGCCTTTGAGAAAAACAATCAAAAAGGAATGAGACTTTTTTTAAGATTTATAGTTTTATGGTTTCTTTGTAACTGTATTTGTAGATTACTGCTAACTCAAAAGTGATATACATTATCCAAATTAAAATTTCCCTGGATGTTCATGTATTTTGTGTCTTTGATGTTCCTCTGTCTTTGACCTTTGTAATTGCTTTCTTTTATCCCCTTTGCCTATATTACTGGTTGTCCCAGTCCTGTTTACCTGATATTTAAAAAAAAAAACTTTTCTATCATCTTTGTTCCCCTCTGAAGTGTTGCCTAACTGCCTTATCTTTATGAAGAGTATATATTTATGAGAGAGAATTTGAAACTAACTGTGATGAAATTACCAAAAAAAAATTAGTGTGCCAACTCCTTTAATTCTAGATTTCAACACTTATTTCAAAATGTCATTAGCCTGAGATATTTATCCATAATACAGAAAAGTCATAACAGCAATTTCAGTTTAAATACAAACAAAAGGCACAGTCATTAGGTACTAGTCACTTCCATATATCAAATGCACAGTGCAACTACATTTAGTGGTGAACCAATAGTATTTTATGTTTGCTGAGGGGCTCATGAAATACTTTATTGACATCAATGCTCATGTCCAATACAATAATATCTATTCTCTTATTATAATAAAATATTTCATAAAGTGATCTATTTAGATAAACAAAGAAAACCTAACTTTCATGACTAAAATATTAATAAAATTAGTGTTTTAGTGGAATCCCTTGATTTGCTGCCAAGTCATTGACATTTTGACAGGCTTTCCAATTGCTGCTGTCAGGCCTGGGTTTCTACTGTACTTTGCTTCTATGTAGGATTTTGGAGGATTCTGGCATGTCTTCCTTTGTTTTAAAATTCAAAATTTAAAAGGACCTGAATGTCCTTGCTATTGTTGATCCTGATTCTACCCATCTATAATCCTCTCACTGCTGAGGCAGAGACAGGAAGATCATTCAGTGTCACCCCCTGCTACACAATGATATCCACCCCAGAAGACAAAACAATGAAAATACACATTCCAAAACAACCCAAGCTTGCTTATGCGATGAGTTTTTTTTAAATCTACTCTCTGACAAAATTCTTCAGCTTAACTGTCTTTTCTCTCAAACATAAATGCAACTGTGAAATATGTACAAATAAATTAATACTTGCAAAATAATTTTAACTTTTACTAATTTTGAATAGGCATGTGTGATATAAATTACACAAATGTTTTTTCTCTATTTTTTTTATTTGTACAGGTAGATGCTGTCTTAGGATTTTTATTGCTATGAACAGATAACATGACCATGGCAACCCTAATAAAGAAAACATTTAATTGGGTGTGGGGGCTGGCTTATAATTTCAGAGGTGCAGTTCATTGCCATCATGACAGAGTATGGCAGCATGCAGGCAGATATGGTGCTGGAGTAGAAGCTGAGATTCCTATGTTTTGCCAGCAGCAGGAAGTGAACAGAAATACTGGGAGATATCCTAAGCATAAAAGACCTCAAAGCTGCTCCCCACAGTGACACACTTCTTCCAACAAGGCTATACCCACTCCATGAAACCACAATTCTTAATATTGCCATTCTTTATGGAATTCTGGGGCATCAATTACATTCAAATTACCACATTCCATTTCCTGGCCCCTATAACCTTGTATCAATATCATAATAGAAAATGCATTTAGTATGTCGTCTAAAGTTTCAAGAGTCTATCACAGTCTCGATAATATTTAAACGTCTAAAGTTCCTGGGACATGGCCTGGTGCTTGGTTGTGGATCTGTGCATCCAGTCCTATCAATTACTGGATGAAGGCTCTTTAATTATAGTTGGGATATCCACCAATATGATTATAAGGGAAGGTCCGTTTAGGCACCTTTCCATTATTGCTAGGAGTCTTAGCTGGGATAATCCTTGTGGATTTCTGGGAATTTCTCTAGCTCCAAGTTTCTCCTTAATCCCATAATGGATCTCTCTATCAAGATACCTCTTTCATCTCTCTCTCACTCCATCTCTCCCCCATCTTGACCATCCTGTTCCCTCATGTTTTCATCCCCCACCCTCTCTCCTTTACTTCCCCCCTCCCATGCAGTTTACCCGGGAGATCTCATCTTATTCTCCTTCCCAGGATGTTGCATGCATCCTCTTAGGATTCTTCTTTTTACCTAGCTCGTCTGGAGCTGTGGATTGTCAAATTCTCTTCTGAAATTCATGATATCTCTTAACTCTAATTTCCTACAAAATCAATCAAACAAACAAAAAACAGATCACATACTTCCAACATATAATGGCATAGGATATACATTACTATTCCAAAATGTAAGAAAGGGAGCATGGTGAAGAAATACTGTATCAAAACATGACTGAAAATCAGCTGGGCAAACTCCACAATCTACATCTTTGTGTCTGATATTAAAATGCTTTTCACATCTTCAAATCTGTTCAACTTTGTTGACTAAAACACCCTTATTTCTCTTATGCTGATTCCACTCCCTGATAGCAGCTTTTCTTGTGGTATTCCATGACTCTGGCATCTCAACATCCAAGGCAATGTTGGCTTCAACTTCACAGCTTAACAGATTGGCCTCTCCACTGAAGACACCCATGGCATATGCCTGGCCTCATCAGATTTCCTTAGGCTCAGAAGCAAATTCTATAATCCATTTTTATTATCTTTAATTCAGAAGTGGAACCATGTGGCTGAACCTGCCAAGCTCGGCTGCTTGCTGAGGCTAGAACTTGGCTCTCTTTTTAAATTACATCGTCACAAGATTTCTGTTTCCTTTATTACCTAAGTTTGTCTGTCCTTAAACTTGTTCGGTAGACTAGGCTGACCTCAAACTCAGAGATCTGTTAGTCTCTGCTTTCCCAGTGCTGTGAATAAAGCCATGCACCACCACACTGGGCTTGAAGCTTTTCTTTATTTCCTTTTCCCAAATTGAAAATTTAGTTGTGTGAGTTTTGCCCTGAGGTCACCACTCCCTTTATTCAATTTTTAATCCATTATCTCCATAAACACATCATTTAGCCCCATTCCACTTCTTGGTGCTCTTTTTTTATTTCGCCTCAACATTTTCATTTTGCAATTTACCCTGCTTAGCTTTCTCCTTTTCATTATAAATCTTCATTAGAGGTATTACTAATAACCACATGAAAAAGTTTATACTAGGCTATTTTGAGATTTCTTCTTCCAGTGGAATGAATCCAAAACTTTGCACTTTCGTTGTAGGTAGACTCTTTGAACAAGGGCAAAAGACAGACCCTCTCTTCACTAAAATATCACAAGAACAATCTCTAGGCAGCATAACCTAAAATTCTTCTTCTCTGAAACCTCTTGAGTGAGCACTAGCATTTCAAATAACTCTTGGCACCACTGTCTTTCCTGCTACTACCAGTAGGTCCCGTTAAGCAGTGCTTAAAGCATTCCACTGCTTTCATAACCCAAAGTACCAACATCCAAATTCCTCCAAACCAAACATGGTCAGGCCTATCACAACAAGATCCCAGTCGCTGATACCAACTTCTGTATTAGGGATTTTATTGCTGTGAAGAGACACCAGAATCTTGGCAGATTTTATAAAAAAAATGTTTAATTGAAGGGGCTGGCTTACAGTTTCAGAAGTTCAGTCCATTATTATTATGGCAGAATGATGACAACATACAAGTAGACATGGTGATGCAGGAATAGCTGAGAGTCCTACATCTTGCAGGCAACAGGAAGTCAAATGAAACACTGGACAGTATCTTGAGCATAGGAAACCTCCAACCATGCCTTGACACAGTGACACACTACCTCTGACAAGGCCACACCCACTCCAACAAAGCCACACCTCTTAATAGTGCCACTCCCTTTGAGATTATGGAGCCAATTACATTCAAATGACCATAGGTGCATTATAATCATTTTATATCTTCACAATCCCAAGGTGTGCAGTATCAATCAATAAAAAAATTGTCTATATTTTGACAAATTGACAATGAAATAGACAATAGTAATTTGTTTGGAGTAGAAAATTTAGGATAGTGAATAGCTGTAAATTACCGAAATGGTGGCATTGGAATTGCTTGGTATGTGTTAGTTTCATAAATATCACTACCTAATTTAGTCTTTATTATAATTGCATTTAATCTGTAGAGTTAAGACCTGATAGAAAATTTTAGTTAAATGAAATTAGTAAAAACTAATGATACATAGAGATTAAGTCTAGAATAGTATGTGGATGTTGGAAAAAAAGAAAAGGATAGCCATAGAAAACGAGCTGAGATTTTAGTAAGATCTGTATATTACTTAATATTATTGTACCAATGTTTCTTATCTACTGTACTAAGAAATATGACTATGGCTATTCCTGTTTACCATTAAGGACTTGGGTATTAAGCACATAAACTCTTTGTAGAAACTTACGTACTTATAGAATTGAAACACTTGATGCATACCTTTCTCTCCACTTGAAGAATACTTTCACTTAGAGTCTGAGGTGTTTTCCATTAAATGAAGGAAGAAGTTAACAAGAACAATGAAGAGATAGTACTTACTTAGTCTACCTTTGGGCACTATATTGGGGCACATGTATTGGTGCATTGACTGGATCAAGATTTAATTGTAAAATTCTAATTTTCTTTTGTAACTAATAAATAAGTTAGATAGTTTGGATGCATATTTCATCCAGTATTTTATTGTTCACTGTAACATTTTTCCTAATGCTGTTTCTTGGGCAGCAATTTGGTATTCATTTTATTCTCTCTACTCTCCTACTCCCTTGTGTCTCTTCTGCAGACTAAATTCTGGCCTAGTACATGCTATGCTTATATCTTCTACTGAATATACTCCAAGTTTGCTGGTTCCCATTTCTGTTCCTATTTATTATCTTGGAACATCTTGACATAAAACTGGAGCTAGAGAATGTTAGTGCTTTTTGTCTAGACATACTTGTTACTAAACAGAGATTATTAACTCAGGTCCTTTCATATGTTCTCTGTCCAAGCCAGGTATTGCTCAAACTAGGGAAAATTTTCTCAATAAAATGTACAAAATAAAAGCTTACACATGTGTTTACACATATATGGCTCATCTTTAAACACTAGAAACATACATGAACAGTGCATTTGGCATTTTTTTTGTATTTTAAGCTCACAGACCTCTGACAACACACTAGTATTTTATTCTGAGGAGTCTGCTCTATTATGGCATTAATTTGCTAATTAAAATTTCTTGAAATAATATATGCCATGATAGTTTGATGGTCTGGTGTTAGAGCTTCCTTATAAAATTTTACCATAATGGTGGAAAGAAGTGGGTCAGACAGGAGGAAAGAAAGTCTTAAAAAGAACTGCAATTCTAGCATGGAAGTGCAAATTTAAAATCCTCATGATGCTGTAAACATAGTTAGGTCTGTATGCTGTGATTGAAAGTTTATAGATACCACAGAAATCATAAAAGTCTTACAAGCTTAAATAATGCAATGCTAATGGTGTTCATCACCTCACATTTTTGTAATGTATTCTGCAAATTCCAACTGTTTCTCTGATTTATCTGTGCTTTGGAATTGGACAGAAAACTTTCTAAATCTTAGCTTCCATCCATGCACAGTTATATCTGGAATCCCACCTTCAAATTGAATATATTTTATATCAAAGAAGATGGAATTTTACTTTAGGTACATGCTTTCTTTGATCATATTATAGTAAAATTTTTTGGACTCCTTTTAACTTGCTGTAAATGCTTGTTGACATGTAGATGACAATTATAGTAACTTATTTTATGACCTCTATGGTTATTATTTATCTTTAATATAGATACAGAATGAATTTTCTCACCATTATTTGTAATTCCTCCTGGGTTTGCTGCAAACCACTGACAACTGACTGGCCAGATGTATATGTAATGAAGGCATAAGTGCTTTGGGCAGTTTTACTCTTGAGCAAATGAAGTTTAAGGCAAAGGAAAATAATTACCTTTGTTTTGGATGAAATGGCAAAAAGAGATTATTTAATTGCTTCCAAATCCTTGGAAAGATACTGAAACTCAAGCTCTGAGAACATGGCCTGCAACAGAAAGAAAGGTCACAGGCAAGCCATGAGACACTTTGCTTGCACTCATTACTAGGGATTCTTTGGATTTTTTTCAATTGCATTCTATTACATGCTATCTGTTTAGTGAAATTATAATTAAAATCTGCATTTTAGTTTAATTATAGATTCTTTCCCACACTGGTGCCCATTCCTGAGTATTCTCAGTGTCATCGGTGCACATTCCATTTTAATTTGCTAGCTTCTTGGGGAGAAGGGTGCACCCACCCCAGAAAGGATTAGCCGTCATGACTCGGTGGGCTGAAAAGCTTTTTTTGAAAGAGAAGTGCAATGAAAAGAAAAAGAAGATTCTATTTCTTCTTGTTAAATGATTAGCTCTGGTATTTTATGCAAGAGAGAAGTTGGAATTGTTTCTCACTGCAGTGTGCAATATGCTTGCTTTGAAAGTCAGGAGAAAGAAATACGCAGGGTGCATATCTCCCATAATGGGAAAAACATCATTTGGAAATGTAACATATGCAGACTCTAAAATGAAGAGCCAGGCTTCCACAAGGAACCTGTAAGAACTGCTGTTGCTAGGATAACATATTTGATATCATCATTTTTCTTTGAGTTTTTTTTTTTTTAAATGAGATGCGTCACTGTTAACCTGGGAGGAATTTAAACAAAGCTTTTTACATGACTACACACATGGGATAGTTAGTCTCATGATGATTTGGTTGTTTATTTTGATGCGCTGAAATAATTTGGCTTCATATTTCAGGCTTATGTATAATATAATTCAGTCAACAGGTATTTATGAATTATTTACAAGCCGAATAGTGTTAAACTAGAGAACGTCTAAGGCAACTGATATGTGGGACACCAGTGCAACAAAATAGCCCAATTCTCTGAGAATTTTACAAGTATCTGAGGCAGAAGTTAATTCCAAAGCCTGAATCACTTTTTATGTAATGAGTGTTTATGACAGCAACTCAGTTGACAAGATATTATAGTTCAAGAAGTAGTTCAAGATACTGAGGCAAAGTCCTTGTCTTTATGGTACTTTTTGGTGTATAATTCAGAAAGCCATTTATAGTTATTACAAAAGTTTTGCCAACAGACAGCAGCAGACTCAAGGGAAGAAATTACTAGACTTGAAAGTCGTGGCTGACTGGTCTGCTTTTAGGTCTGTACTAATTGTCTGCACAGTCCTGGCACTTTCCAAACTTTTCCCAAACTAGGCTTCCTTGTGTGTCTATGGAAAATCATAGAAAATGCCAATTTTGTTTCCTCAATTAACACCTTTGTAACTTACCCCCATTTTGAAAATTCCAAGGTTCCCATGAGTCCTTTAAATATTCATTTATATTCATTCAATTAACTGTCAGTAATAAATAATGGATCAAATTCCTATCAAGTGGTCTGAAGGAGTTAGGGACCCTAAAGGAGTTTTCTTAAACTGACTTATATGATACAGCCTGGGGAATCCAGCAAGACTGTGACAGAGAGCCAGAGAAGGAGGTAACTGCTCAGTCTGGTGGTAAAGGCTTGGGAGATAACTGGGAAGTCACTGGTCTTCAGTCCACATTTGGAAGCCACAAGAACCTGAGTTCTCATATCAGTGTATGAATGTGGTAGGCATAGTTGTCAGCAGTCATAAAGCAAAGTTCTGCCAGTGAGAAGAAAGGCAAAGGTGCAAACCCTCAGGCTTGTTTCTTCGACCTTTTTATATCTCAGATGCCACTGGAACATGTGAGCTGTATTTACTGTAGGTCTTCCCACGTCAAGTAACCTGTTCAAGAAGAGTTCTCATAGCTGTGTGCAGAGCAGCTCGCCTTTCAGTTGATGCCATTTCTGATCATGCTGGCAACCAAGATTAACCGTCATAGACCCTGAGAAAACATTCATCGTATCAGCCTGTCAATTATAATTTTAACAATGGTCTCAAGATACATGTTAAATACTATTTGTATGCCATCCCACATGTCTGCTGGGGTGAGTTTTCACATATCATGCCCACTGTGTTGTCAAATTCCTGTTAGAAAAATACTCGAGCAGTCACTGGGGGTCTGAAGACACTTTTGAAGAGACCTGACAAAAAGCAGTCATGTGTGCTGAAAGGGCTCCTGGATACAGTGCTTCACTCTCTGTTCTGGAGTCAACAGTGGATGTCCCAAGGGAATGCGTGCATTTTAGGTCTTTGTGTGTTTGTATACACGCATGTGCATGTTCTTGTGTTTGGGCAGTAAGTACATCAAGAAAAGCTGCAGTAGATATTTCTTAGGAATTTTTCCCTCTTTCAAAATAAGCATTTGACACTTGTCTAAGCACAATCTATTTTGACCGCCTAATTTTGCAGAGAAAGGTCTGAGGTCCAGATGTAAGAGTGGTGTTAGTCCCTCTGTACTTCCTGTGCTGGTACAGGTCAGCCAGGAAAAAACACGGACTTCAGAAGGTGAGCTTTTATGAGGCAAGCTACATAATTGTAAAGTTCTCTTCCATGGCACCTAGTTCATCCATGCACAGATGTTCTACATCACAAGTATTTTTAGAGTTGAATCCCTGAATTTATACCTTTCAACCCAGAAGACAGGAGAATGTGTGTTCTGACTCGTTGGAAAACGTGTGCTTAAAATTAGCTGGCTATTTTCCAAATGAGATTCGCTGTTGGTGTGCTGTGAGGTGGAGGTGAGCCACTGTTGGAAAGGGGCTACAAATGGTTCCCTTACAAGGCTGTGCTGCTCTTACTTTGTGTTTCAAATTGTGTTTGAAAGGAGAAGTTATTTGAAAATAATCATGGGTCTGTTGGGATGCCACTTCTGACATGCTTCAGCCAATATCATTCAACTCTTGGCTCCCTGTTGGGAGGTAGGAGGAACAATAGATTATATTTTGTAAAGAGTGCGGGGAAAGGGAGACTATAATACTTTACATGAAACATATTGTTTATTCTTTCATGCCTCCAGTCAACTTACATTTTCTGAGTGTCTTTTTTTGATAAGCATTGTGTTAGGTGCTAGATATGACTTAAAAGCAAACCCCTTCTGCAAAGCAACTTCCAAAAATTTTGAAAGAAAAAAAATGAAACAAAATTGCATTTCCAGATTATCACTTAGAGTGGAAGATATTTCAAAATTTTCCATACCGGGCACATAATCCTGGCAAAGATTGGAAGAGAGGATGGTTTAAAAAGAGTATATCAAGACTCAAGTTAAATGGGTTTTAGTGTAGAAACTGGGAAATAATGGGAAAAATACAGAAGTGAAATACATTATGTTCACTGGTGTTCCTAGAATGGAAGAGGAGTGTGACTGAATAGGGGCAGGTGACTCCCAAGATACCCAGACTGAGAACTGTATAGTGTAGCATAGAAGGGAGAACGCTATTGTGTGATTTTAGCAGGAGGATAGCGTGGAGTGGATTAACCTTTTTGAGTAATCTTCCTGTCATGATATGGAAGATGGGCTGAGATGAGAATAAAATAGAAATCAGCAATTATTATTATTATTATTGTTGTTGTTGTTAGCGTTTTCATTATTAAACTAGCCTTGGCCTACTTTGAGAAACATTAGGTATCACACTTCCCTCCAGTTAAAACTTAGATGAAGAGTTAGAATAAAATTCAGAAATGAGTAAATGTTCAGGTTGTAATTTTAATTATTCCATTCTTTGATGAAGAAAATGAAAACCAAAGAACAGATATGACTTTCTCAAACCAAAACAGTTCTGACAAAATAAGAATTCAGATTCTGATCTCCTTCCTTAAAAACAAACAAACAACAATAAAAGCAATAACAAAAACCATGGGTTAAAATTCACAAGGATCCAGACCTTCAGCTTCAGAGAAATATTTTAGCGATTACATTAATGATGTGCCTGTGTTAGCAGTACCATAAAGCAAGTGACCTTCATGGGTAAGTCTCTGTGGTTAAAATTAAAAAGACAAAGTAAGATGGAATCTGATTATTGATGTAATTAGTTGATAATCTTGTGAGGTGACAGATTCATTAATGCCTAGTATTGATTGATGATTATGGGACATTCTGATTTCTGAGCTGGAACCCAAGTCCAACATTCAGAAATAGCAAAGAGCCCGTGTCCTCCATCAGGCCTGTAAAGTGTATCGCAGAGGCAGCGCTGCTCGCACAGCACCAATTCAGCTCCTCCTTTGCCTTCTGTTGTCAGAGGTTTGAGCTTTCTGAAAATCAAGCATTTAAAGACAAGGAAGAAAGTATCATGATTAACTTTTCTTTACGATTGTATGCTCCCCAGTATCCACAAACCTGCAATACAAGATATTCATTGAGATTCTGGTACTTTGTATGTAGTAGAAATTTTCTTACCTTTTGATGAATGGATGCTTGCAATATGTATAATAATGTAGTGACTCCTTTATTATAAGAATGCAGTATCTTTTTAAATTTTTATGTATATGAGTGTTGTCCCTGCATGTATGTGTACCTTGTCATGTGGTACCCACAAAATCCAGAAGAACAGTCTCAGATTCTCTGAGCCTGGAGTTATAGACGATTGTTAACCAGCATGTGGATGCTAAGAATAGAATTGTGGTCATCTGGAAAGCAGTCAGTGCTCTTAACTGCTGAGCCATCTTCAGCTCCTCAATATTTTATTTGAATAGACCAGCAGATTCTAAAATAAAAAAATAAAGAATATGTTACAAGTACAGTATTTATTCGGGTAAACATTTGGCAGCTTTTGAATTTGAAAATATTCACTATGGGATTCTTTGGATATGTTTTTTTAAGTTCTGTGAGGGCACACAATTTACCAAAGAATATAGATAATGGTCTGTGAACCCTGGGATGCAAAGCCTAATCATCACCATAATGGGGTTCCAAACACCTTTGTATGTCACTGATCCACTGTTACTGGGACATAAAGAGGTCCATAAAGGGGCTCCATTTCTTGAGATTCGTATTTTGTTGAGATCTTCACCAACCCTACATATTCTTAATCTAGGAAAATTAATTTTAAGATGCGGATCTTTTTAGGAAAATAAAACAAAATTCAAATTTCAATGAGTTTTATTGGTCACAGTAGCACATGGACACAATATTCCTTTAGAGTGCACTATGGCTCAGCACTCCCAATACTAATGTCCATGACATTGCCATCATAAATCACTTTAAGCATTGTGATCTAGTCAAAGCAAACTTTAAGACATCAAGTAGTAGCCATCCATTTGCCTAGTTGGTTTTCCACAACTATTATTTTTATTGGAAAATAACAATTATCTTCTGGAATCATATCTATTACATATAATATGATATTATATATTATAATATATAATATATGGCACCATATTAGAATAAAGACAATGTAATAGTAGATAAATAAATAGATAACACACAATAAATGATAATACTAGCATGGGATAACCACAAAAATCCTTTCATATGTTTTCT
The DNA here is from genome assembly GCA_025134845.1 of Neodon shergylaensis. Classification (NCBI taxonomy): domain Eukaryota; kingdom Metazoa; phylum Chordata; class Mammalia; order Rodentia; family Cricetidae; genus Neodon; species Neodon shergylaensis. The sequence goes on from JABTXL010001671.1 coordinate 8,273,865, forward strand.
TAAAAGATACACTCACTCTGTGCATGCTATATCAAAAGTATCTCTTCCTGTCATTACCAATTTATGAAAAAAACTAGGTGGGAGAATGTTCTAAGCAACCTGGTTTCAGTCTAACTTAGCAACTTAACAACATAAGTTGACTTTCATGAGTATGTGCAACACACACTACTTTATTTTTAAAACTTTAAAATTGCTGGTCTACTTGGAAGTCATAATACTTAAGGTTTATATTGTTCTATTTTAATCAAACAGTATATAAACTATATAACATGCAACTGAGCAGAGCATAGAACAATCCTTTATATCTTGTATCATTAGATAACTCTATATCTCTTAGAGTGAATTAACAATTTCCCTTTGGATACTATCAGTGCTCATCACCTTTGCCATAATAAAGAGATAAAAAGACACTTCAGGAACATAGCTGGTAGCACGGTGTATTTAAAGACCACCTGCAGCAAACTCTCTCTCCTGTCTCTTTACTCTCCTAGAGAACAGTTGTGACTCATGGCTGATTCTGAGAAAATGATGTCTTTTACTCCCTCACTTAAGAAATGAAACTTTAGGGGTTGGTACATTGTTCAGTACATAAAGTGTTTGAACTGAAGTTTAGGTTTCAAGGACCCACAAGAAAGCTGCCTATATGAGTCCTGGGTTCAGGTGTGAAACACTGCTTAAGTAAATAAAGTGGAAATGGATTGAAGAAGACAGATGGCGTCAATCTCTGATCCTCATAAACACACAAACACACCACACACGTATGCACACACATACACACAAACATACCACACACACCACTAATATAAACACCACCATTGGTGAAATCTAGGAAAAGATGTTGGCAGAGTCAAGGGAATTCCTTCACTTTTATTTCCTTACAACTGTAAAATCACTAAATATCCACCTACAATTAAATTGTCTTTTATTTAGTTTATGACACACAAAATTATTGTATTTCTTTTTTGCAATATGAGATCATCCAGCAACGAGGTTCATTTTGACTCACAGGTCAGTGTTAGTCTATCATAGTGAAGATGTCACAAACGCAGGGTTTGAACTGCTGTTCATATTGCATCAAATGTCTCAAAGCAAGAAATCATGAACTCTAGTTTTCAACCTACTTCCTCCTTCCCATCTGCTTGAAGACCCAAGCCTATAAATGGTTCTACCTAAGTAAATCAATATGACCCCTCACAGGGCTCCTGGATGGTTGTCAGGTGACAGACATTTCAATAAGAACATAAAGCATCAAAGAAATGTGATGACATAGTTGGAATATAAGAGAAAAGCTAGAGCGATGCCAAATATAAAGCAATTGGGGCCACTGATTCTTGGGATGAAAATTTATTTTGAGTGAACTAGTGATTATACTGAGGTGAAAAAATAGTAACTTAATCTCTTTCTGGTAGAACACATCTCATTGTGGTCAAGAAATAGGACCAGTTTGTGGGTCCTAAGGGAAGATTATTATCCACATATGACCATTTTGAACTTTCTTGGATTTTCCTTTCCACCACATTATGAAGAGCAACAGGAGCCTTTTCCATCACCTTGGGTTCTGTGGTCTAACCTCGTTAAGGGTACTGGTCACATTGGAATAGGTTTAGCTTAATAATACCCTTTTTACCTTCTGGACTTTTCAAAGATTGATATTCGAATACCTCATGTATCCTTTTCTTTCTCCTTCCTTTTATTTGCTGTTTTTAGCTAAAGGAGTTTATCTGTAGTGAAATAGCTATCTTCAGAAACTTACTCATGACTTCCCAGATATTTGGCCTCTGCGGGGAAGATCCTTGAAAACAATTAGAGACCTCAAATGTGGCTGGGTGTTTTTATCTATCTATCTATCTATCTATCTATCTATCTATCTATCTATCTATCTATCTATCATCTATCTATTTAATTTAGCTTTTTATAAAAGTTGAAAGTCTTCATAAATCAATATTAAAACACTAATATTTCACAGGTTAAGTCCTCTGAGCTCTATGATAATAATGAGACATTCTCAAATGAACACAAGAATAATGCAAAAATTTTACTTGAGTTTCGGTTAAATAGTAATTGTTCTATTGTTTAAGGATTAGTTCACACCAGCTCTTTTGTGTATTGTGTCTTCTTTATATGAATACCAGTGGAACTGAATATTAGTTTTATGGATAGTAATAATATCTTTTTTGGAAAAAGAACTAAAATGAGTAAACAATTCTTTGAAACTTGATTTTTTTTCTTTGTAGACTAGGCTAATCTTAGACTTGCTATCTTCATGTTTTCACCCTTCAAATCACGAAATTATAGGTTTGAGCCACCATTTACAGCTAATTTTACCTTCCTTAAAGGATTTTGTTTGTTCCCCACCAATTATGTCATAAAGTTTCTAATTGTGTGCTGGAGAAATGGTTCAGTGGACAGAGTGACTAATAGACAAGCCTGGGGATGTGAATTCAGACTCGTAGACTCTATGTAAAACTATGAGCAGTAGCATGTGACTATAATCCCAGTTCTTCAGTGATGAGATGGGGCTGCTACAAGAGAATCCCTGGGACTCACATGCCAGCAAATCTAGTGTACCCCGTGGTAACCAACAAAAGGTCTGACCTCCATAGGCATAGTGTAACATATACCCCCTGACCAAAGTCACAAACACATGCGCAGATGAAAAAATAATTCTAATTATGACAAAGAAAATAGGATATTTCTTAAAGTATTTCTAATGCAATTACAGTATTTGATATTTGATATATATATATATATAATTCTTACATATCTATTTATCCTATATCCTTTATATATGCATATGTGGGCACACACACAATTAAGGGATGAATTTAAAATAGTAATTGAGTAACTGCTTTCTGACATTGGGCAACATTTGGGGAAAACATAGGAGCACAATTACCTGCAGGACTTCAGGCAGACAGAGGGAAACTTTTGATGATTGGCAGGGAAAAAATCATGCACTTCAAGCTGAAATAGATTAACAACTGAAACATACTTTGTCCAGATGCTTGCCCAAGGAAGACTCATTATAAGTAACTGTTAGGATCTCACAATTTTAGAGGATTTATGCAAATCTTGCTGATAAGTAAGCTGTCACCACACATCCGTTGGAGGCAGTCCCACTGAACTACCACACATAATACTGTGGGCTGAATTTCCCTTTCCTCTTCATCAAATTCATTGTAGAGAACTTTGAAGGTTCCCTATTGCCCCACTGTATATCAATAACACACCAACCCAGTTATGTGATAAGCAAAACTATACCCAGAATTTGCTAAATGTTTAGTGTGGGAGGAGAGGAAAACAATCAGTTTTGGCAGAGAGTCCCCTGGTAAGGAACTTCCCTGCTACCTAAGAATGCAAACAGCTGGTTAACCAGGGACTGCATTTCTGTGTGAAATTTAAAACCATTCTTCCTGACTTCGTGGTCCTTCTATTGAGTCTTTCCCCATTCTCCTTGTTATTCTTTTTCTTGTTTCTTAATCTTTGAAGACTTTTATTCACCCAGTTTTAGCTTGTTTTCATTTCAAATAAACTGATCTTCAGGAAGAATAAAAATAATGTTCGCTTTCAGAATATAAAATGTTCCCATCACAGGTTTATCTAACCATCATAAATACCGGACCAGTAACTTTAGTACAATTTCTAATGTGGTGACTATTCCTATAACCAAACAGATGTGCTTAGAGGCTGGTTAAATACTTCCTTTCTAAGATCATCTCTGACTTTGTGGTGCCATGTGTTTCCATGATAATTTATTTTAGCTTGGTAGTGATGCTGACCTCCACGATTTTATAATATCCTGCTGTCTCACTCCCACAGCCACAGGCATTAGACTTTGGATTCTTGTCTTTCTTTACCTTGGAGAATATTAAGTGTATCTCTACCATTTAAAGAGATTTTCTGTTCCTCTAGTCATGCCTGACCCTACATAAACAGAACCTAGAATTACATCTATTAAGTTCCATTTTAAAGCTACATTCCAACAAAATAAGAAGTGAAAAGCACTGACATTTTTACTTTAGTTTCTCTAAATAAAAGCTTGTCCTCTGAGTCTGTGTTCCTCAGGCATTTTGTAAAAAAAAAAATCAGAAATAAATGTAGCAAACAGCAATTTCACCATGAAAATGAAAAGTAGAGTAGCAATGTGAGTATGAAGGCACCTCAAGAAATCTAAATACAAAACATTTGGGGGTTATTATGACTTATCAACATTTTGCAGTTTTTAAGAGATGGTACTTTTTGGCCACTTCTTGTGTCCCACAAATTATTCTAAGCAATTTATTTTTGATAAATAATTTTACTTTTACTAACAACTCACTGTGAAAGGTGAGTTTCAAAGAATGACATACAAATTGCGTAAAACTGAAAGTTACTGATAAAACAAAAAATAAAGATTCAAATCCAGAAACCGTCTACTTCTAATTTTTCACTATGAACCAAAGTATTTCATGTAGAATATTCTTCTGTTTATAGATATATGTATAGAGTGATTCTTAATCCTCTTATTATCCCTGTTGTTACAAACTGCTAAAGGTGTGTGTGTGTGCGCACCTGTATGTGTGCACCTGTATGTATCCATATCTGTGTACACATACATGTGTATACTCTTCTATGTATCTTCAGCTTGATTGCATTGCCCTTGCGCTAGAAAGCTCACTGTTGCGATTTCCTTCCACTGTGAGAAAATTCTGCATCATTTCTATGCAGAAATTGATATCCCCGAATTTACTATTCAAATTCAGTTGACTTGACTATTCACATAAGTACCTGTAACAACAAAGTCTTATGAGGGTTTTGTTAAACAATTAAATGTAAAAGAAATTTGTTTTATTTCTTTGTATGGTTGTTATTTATCATTCAGTGTAAAAATTTTACTTGCATATACTGCTAAATTTAACAAAGAATATTGTGTTCTGATGCTTTAATTTTTCTTTCTTTTTTTTTACTTATTGTTTTTACATCTGCATTGATAGGTTAATAAGTCCCCCAAACATGAATAAAATAATGGGTTTCTTTAATTCTTTTTACATTCCACTGAAGTTCTTATAATTGCTACAACACATGTGTTAAGAAAGTCCTCAGATTTAGACATGTGCTTTTATGGAATATGTCTTTGAAAATATTTGGAAATTAGAAATGTAATAGAATAATAAAATTAAAATGAGAACATTTGGTTCCATTTCATCTTTTAATTCTTAAACTGCTCAAGTTCATTTAAACAACACATTCAAGGCTATTATTTGTGCATTTATTCCAGATTCATTGAGAAATTTGGATGCATTATTACCATGCTAATGACTCACAGTTAGCTTTAATTGGTCTTCACTGCCACTTTTTGATGAGCAAATGTTGTCAGGCTTTTATTATGATTCAATCTGTTTGACCTATTTCTTCTTTCAATTATTCTGAAGATAAATTATATAGCATATTTGAAAAGTATGAAGTATGATTACTGGCATAAGATTGACAGAATTTTGAATTTTGAATCAAAATCTGCTTCTATACTTATTCTTGAACCAAAAAAAAGGCTTAAGACATAAAATAATAGAGGTTCTTACAGGTTCAAAATGAGAGCTAGGATAGCATATATATGGCTCATCCTTTTCTGTGGTATTGAACTTAAATTAAAAAGGCAAAAGATAGCCGGGCGGTGGTGGCACACGCCTTTAATCCCAGCACTCAGGAGGCAGAGGCAGGCGGATCTCTGTGAGTTCGAGACCAGCCTGGTCTACAGAGCTAGTTCCAGGACAGGCTCCAAAACAGAGAAACCCTGTCTCGAAAAACCAAAAAAAAAAAAAAAAAAAAAAAAGGCAAAAGATAATATATCTTTTAAAGTTAATAGGTAGGTAGATATATATTCTAATTACAGATTAAAGCTTAAATCAAGTTTTAGTTTTATGTATTGTTATTGAACAATCTCTTAATTTTTTTTTTCTTTTCATTAGGTTCCTGTCCTGAGACCACAGCAGAAAGTGCCTTGGATGAAGGTATGTATGATTCGCATTCTCTATGTACACAGTGACTGTTCCTCATAATTATATTAATACTGTATGGTTAAAAAGATGCTAATATGATCCAAAGTAGCATATGATGTTCTCTTTCATCTTGTAGAATATATGTAAGAGAAAATCAGAAGTCTAATAGTCAGCAAAAACCATTGTTGAGTTACCAAAAATCTTAATCCTCACAAACACTAACAAAGACTCACAGAGTCTATCAAGCTGATACTATTGATGTCCTCTCAATAATACAATGAAACCATTCCAATGTTTCTGGAGGTCTATCTTTAATGACACTGGTAATATATTACTTAAAAGAGAATATATGTATCCAAATTATTACTAAGATGTATCCAGATTTTCAGTGAACAAATTAGTTAAAACTATCAATCAGTTTGAAAACAGCAATATTCAGGAAACCTAATATTTACTGCTCAGTAAAAGGTACATAAATCACTATAAGAGAGGTAAGAAGTAGCGGAAAGCCAGTTCCTAGTGTCAGTCCTTTCATACTGGAATGCTTTAGCATCTCCTGCAATCAGACCCATCAAGGAGAGTAAAACATAGTAACAGAATCCAAAGAAAAGGGTGAGTCCAACCCACAATCCACAGAAATATGTCCAAATACAAAAGCATAAACTTAAGGCATTATGGGATTTTTTTTGTAACTTGAAGGTATGGTTTTGAGTATGAAATTCATAAGTGGCAATACAATGTCTCAACATCAGAAGAATGAGTATGCTTACAGAAATGTGTAGCAAATATGATAACCACTACACCACACATACTTCATTTAGATGGAGATACATAGAATGAGTATAGAGGAAAATCTTTTTGTGAAGAACTGGACACGTACACACTTGAGAACCATAGTAGCCTGGGATGAAAATTGAAGACTGAATCTTGCACATAAGAGCTATCAAGGGTCAGTACTTTTCTCCGAAGGAAATACCAAGGGAACACTTACTTCAACGAAAGCTTGCTGGGGCAGTCTTAAGTGAGTTCTCAGACAAGGTAGAGAAAGAAGTTTACCCTGGACTTTAAAAATTAAAGAGACTCTTGTGCACTCCCAGTACCTTCCTAGTTTCATTAAATCATCAGAGTCCACTACAACCCTTTAGGGTTATATCTCTAGAAGTGAATTGGTGAGATAGTACTCTGCAATAAAGCAATTTTATTTTGAAAGAAAAACTGGTTATTGGTTTGTAAGTGTGAGAAAATGTGTGTGTATACACACACACACACACATATATATATAGTAATAATTGAATGCTTGACAGGACTTTTGCGCAAACGCAGTATTTAAGGAAATGCAATTAGGTACAGATTATAATTTCATTTGACTAAAACATAGTGTATGTGTTCATCCTGTTTCTCTTCTATGAGCACTGAAGTATTCTATAAATGAACATGTGATTAGTTTTATATGCTTTAAATTTTAAGCATGCTTTATCCACTCAATGCATTTTTAGTCATCATTTAGAGATTGATGTGACTTTGTATTATCTAAAGTTAATCTTCTAGTTGATGAGCAATGCCTGATGAGGAATGAATGGGTTCAGACACAAATTTCCCTCATGTAGAGGCTTTACGGAATTGACATTTGACAAGGAACAAATCAAATAGCACAATGCAAAGACTCTCAGTGTCATGTATAATAAACAGACTCACTCTGCTTGCCAGGACTGTTTATAGTTATCCATTCCTGATAGGTTCAAGAATGGCTTTCTGACAACAATTTGAAGGCTAGGATGTTTTCTAGAATAAATTCTAGGAAGTTGTCATGATATAAGGAATATTTGTGGCTGGTGTTAGGGGTCATGACTTGAAATGGTATTTTCCTGGGTTTTAAATATTGTTGTGACTTCTAACTATGAAACCCTGGGCAAGTAACTGTAAGTCAAAATGAAATTATCTAGTACTTACCACAGGGCATGAGATGGTCTTGGATAAAATTATATGACTAATGAACTAAGAAAACACTTGACTTGGTTACCTCATACTGAGAATGGCCCTGGCCGTTAGTCCTACAATTGAAAAGGATATAAACCCTGACAACAATGAAGTAAATTGAAAGTGTATGTATTTCTAAACAATCCAGACGAGACTCTGCCTAGGTAGCACCTTCATATTTCACTTCCAAAGCATCTAAGGAAGCCGTTCTTGGCCAAACTCATGAATCTGCAAGATTATTAATTTGGGATACCATAAGTTACTAAATCAATAGCAGTCTGTTTAGCAATACAGAAAGCTCACTGTTTGAGCATAATTGTGTCTCTCTATACATTTATATATAAGAACATTTGCCACCATTTTGATAACATTTAATAAAGGCCTTTTCATAGATAATTAGAGTTAGAAATAAAGTAGAATTTTTGCAGATAGCGTCCAGCATGAGGAATAAAAATCTTTTCTGCCACCTACAAGCCAGAGAAGAGGCACTGAATAAAGTCCATCTTGTTTGTATCTTGGTCTTAGATTTTCAGCCTCTAAAACAGTGAGAAAGAAATTTGTGTTGTTTCTACCACCCAGTACATGGCATTTCATTACAGTAGTCTGGACTAAAACACAGATTGATATCAAAATGAGGTGCTTTGGAAATTAAGGGTAGAAAGAAGCTTGGAGACCTTAGAGATATGGAGTGGAGATATGTGTGGTTTTGGTGCAGCCTCAGCACGCTTTTTTTTTTTTAATTTCAGAAAAATACACTCTGGTCTTGGCTGAATTGTGTCATGTATTTTTATAAAAGATTGAATTTGTGAGCAATGAAAACAGATGTTTTGCTGAGGATATTTCTAAGTGAGATCTTAACAGCATCTTTGACCTTCATGACTACATCCTCAAGAAGTGAAATGGGTTGAAGAATGGATTATTTTTTAACTCACAGACAATGTTCTGCATATATTGACTGAACTTTGGTCATTTCCATCCTTTTCTCCCTAGCTCTCTTTTACCCTGCTCTTTCTTCCAGGGAAAATTTCTTCCCATAAGTTCTCTCTTAACTTGATATGCTTTATTTATTGTTTTTTTTTAATATACTTATTAGAATAAGAGCACTTTAACAGGGTCTATACCACTGAAAATCCCAATATACACCCTTTCTGTTACCTATGAACTATCTGGGTGTAATGCCTAAGTGAAGGCCAGGGCCACCTAGATTCTTCTTATATGCATGATCAAATGTGAAAGGACCAACCTTGTGAAGGTTTTGTGTAGACAGAAGTTTATGTCCTGCTGGGTCCCATAGCTTCTCAGTTCCAATGAAACACACAGAGGCTTACATTGATTATAACCTGTTTGAACTATTAGCTCAGGCTTACTGTTAACTAGATCTTACAACTTAACCCATAATTCTTATCTTTTTTTAGTTATGTGGTTTGGTACCTTTTCTCAGTGAGATATTCCAATCTTACTTTTTCTGTATCTGACTGGTGACTTCGTCTCTGCCTTTCCTCTCCCGAGAATTGCCCTAGTGTGGCTGTTCTGCCTATACTTCCTACCTGGCTACTGATCAATCAGCACTTTTTAAAACTAATATGAATGGCAAATCTTTACATTGTACAAAAGCATTATCCCACAGCATTTTCCTTATTTTCTTTTCGAAACAAGAACTGTGAATTTAGCTTCCTTTCCTAATCATTATCCATAGAAACTTGTAACCAACACTCTAAATAAAGGCAATTATCCATAACCTATTTTATCAGAATGTAGGTGTAGTTTTCTAGGCTACTTTTTGCTGATTGGGGCCTCTAATAATCATCTTAGAAAGAAAATTTAGGATTATGGTCAACGCCAGACTGCAGTATTCTTTGAGCCTGGGTCATCTCAGCCAGCAGTCTTGAGCCTGTTCTGGATATAGAACTCAGAGGGTACTGCAACAGAGGTGTTCTGAAACATTGGACCATTGGGCCATGCATTCCCATTGGAGATTTTTCAGGGCATCTTCCTTGATCAAACCTAATTTTCTTACCAAAGATGAATCCATAGCTTCTTATTTCCTGTGGAAATAAAAGCAAAACCTCTTTTCCAAAGTAACATGTCTGTTAACTTAAATTTTGAAGTCAAGGCATTTTCAAAATATATATGTTGGATTAATCCAGCGGCATTTATAACCAAAAGTCTTTCAGCAGCTGTTGCTCCTTCCCCAGCAGTCAAGCAATTCAAGGTAACACAATAACATGCAGTATCCAGATTTTCTGTGTATTTTCCATCTTAACATGGCTATTTAAAAAAAAACACTATTTCTTTCATTTGTATTTTTAATTTTTGATTTTTGGAGACAGGGTTTCTCTGTGTATCTTTGGCTGTCTTGGAACTTATGCTGTAGACAAGGGTGACCTCAAATTAAAAGAGATCTGCCTGCTTCTGCCTCCCAAGTGCTGGGGTTAAAGGCATGTGCCACCATACCCAATTACTCTATTTCTTTTTTTAAGGACTTTATCTATTCTTTTTCTTTTCTCTTCCAAGGCTTCATATATTTTCAAGAACACTGTAAACAATTTAGAGTTTTTTTCCCCCCCACTTGAATCTGTCTTTGTTATATATCTCTATCTTTTTCTGACTACATGAGTCCTTAATCTGCTAAGCATTATGGCTAGAATTAAAGCTGTGGCTTTGTTGACTGTCTCCACCCAAATCCTTAGTTTTTTGAGAGTTTATCTTAATGGTAGAGATACAGGTGGGAGTCAGATTTATTGTCACAGTTTTGTGGAGTTTTTAGATCCATACCACCACCAAGAACCCTGACACTGGCTGTGCATAACCACCATTTAAGTGTTTAGAAGCAGAGCTTCTAAAAGAGTTGCAAGGTTTTTGCCTCTAAAGTTGAGTTAGGAAGGCACTCTTAAAGTAGCCACATCTCTATTCATTGCCAACAAACAGAGCCTACCAGAAAAATACACAGTTATCAAGAAGCTGAGTTCAACTATGTTCTACTCTGTCCAGAATGCTTTTTTTTTTAAATTTCTCCATCTTTACATGGAAATTCCTGCCCTACATTTAGTGCCATTGTTAGATGGAAGCTTATGTTTCAGCATCCCACAGTCTTTCAATCCCCCCAAAACACACAGAGTCTTATATTAATTATAAACTGTTTGGCCTATTAGCTCAGTTTTATTGTTAACTAGCTCTTAAAACTTAAATTTACACATTTTTTTGTCTATGTTTAGTCATGCAGCTTGGTATCTTTTCTCAGTCGGATATTCCCATTTTACTTCCTCTGTGTCTGATTGGTGACTTTGTCTCTGCCTTACCTTTTCCAAGATTTCTCTTAGTCTGGTTGCCCAATATACTGACTACTGGCCAATTAGCATTTTTTTAAACTAATGCAAGTGTCAACTCTTTACAATGTACAAGAGCATTGTTCCACAGAAGTCTTGTGTGGTTAGACCTAGATGCTGCATTGAATTCATATTTACAATGGCCATGTCAAGATAAGAAGACACTGTTCCACAGAAACTCTGCCCAAACTCTCTTTCATTTTTTTTCTATTTCCTCTTCTACAATGCTCTTTAAACCCTAGAATTAAGTAATAAGATAGATGCCACATTTAGAGCTAAAGCACTCCACAGTCTTTTTCCACACTTTGACAGATTATAAGTCTGCATTAACCAATGTTTACTCCAAAAAAATAAACTTTTGTTGTTTAGGTTGAGAGTGACATTAATTATTGTTATAAACCTTTAAAAGACAGTTTAACATGATTTCCATTTAGAAAAACATCAGTAGTAGTTTCTCTTCTGAGCCCTTTAAGCTTTCTCATTACTGGTAACGACAATCTTTAAAATATCAAGGTTGAATTTTCTCTTATGGAACAGATCTTAGGTTTAAAAGTGATTGGTTACTCCCATAGTAGTGATCTCATGATTTCACCAATGGGCACAACATGCTAGACAGGTTGTTATTTTAATCATTATACACCCTAGCGTTCACAGCTTGATAGAAAAATTGATAACTTTGCTCCCTCAGCAATATGTAAGGCACTTTCTGGCACCATGAATGTTGACAATCAGGAAACTTCTAACTCAGATACCTCTTAATATCTCAGTGTGCTTCAGCTGAGGTTTGTGATGGCTTCAGCAACAGGGTCTTGTGATTGAGTTTTGTTGGACAACCAAGGGCGTTCTCAGTTGTTTTCAATCATTTAGGGCTTTCAAGGATCAGTTCTATTGGTCATGAAGTAATTTTTAAGCAACAACAACAAAACAAAAAAAATCAAAAAATAAACTCCAACAACAGCAAAAACTTCAGAATTTAAAGATTTGGGAAATTTTACCCATTTATGTTTCAAAAAGTAGGAGATATGTGTTTTTTGAAAAGTACCTAAACTTACTGGACTGTCATTTGAAAGCTTGAATGATGGTTTTTAATGCAGTATCAGTGTGTGTGTGTGTGTGTGTGTGTGTGTGTGGTCTTTACAGAAACAGGGCAAGAGAACTTGTATAATCATAAACAATAATGCAGGCTACTTATAAGGATAGATAGAAGCTTCAGAAGTAGTTCTTCCCTTAAGGACTGCAAGAAAATTAAGTTCATGCAGTAAGATTACCCTTTTCTGGGACATCTGGGAATAGGAAGTATTTGCTCTTGAGTAATTTGAGCATTTTTTTTTTGGCAAAAGTAGCTTAACATGCATAAATGTACAATGGACTGGTGTTGACTGAGGTTTTCTGTCCTACCCAGTTCCCGCAATTATTAAGTCCCAAAGAAATCACACAGAGGTCTACATTAGTTATAAACTGATTGGCCTAGTAGCTCAGACTTCTTATTAACTCTTACAACTTTTATTAGCCCATTATTCTTGTCTATGTTAACCATGTGGCTTAGTAACCTTATTCGGCAAGGCAGTCACATCTTGCTTCTTCTGTGGCTGGGTTACACCTGCAGACTAGGACTTCCTTCTTCCCAGAATTCTCTTGTTCTCATTGACCTGCCTCTACTTCCTGTCTGGTTGTCCCGCCTATATTTCCTGCCTGGCTACTGGTCAATCAGCATTTATTTAAAATGTAATTCACAGAATACAAACCATTGTCCCACATCAGACTGGAGGAGATAAAAGTGTTGGGGTGTCTGGAACTCTAGAAACAGGCATAGTATAGTGGAAACATACTGACAGTTACTTGGGAAAACACTGACATTTGCCAATACTGACTTCTCTGAGCTTTAAAGCACTGACTGAGAGTACTCAAGGTTTAAAGTTATTCAACTGAAAAGCACAGAAGTTCATTCAAGGTAGCAGGGACCCTAAGACACCTCCAATTTCTATTTTCATCAGTACTGTGATTTCTGAGTTGTGGGAATGCCTAAAAGACAGCCAAAAGCTACAAAAGCAGAGAAGAGGAGCAGAGAATTCAAACAGTACATATTCATCAACTGTAAAGTGCTCTAGCTGGCAGCCAGTATCCCTTCCAACTCGCTCAAATCCAGCCTGGACTGTGTACCTGTTGCTACAATATCACAGGGAACCAGGCTAGATTAAACACCTAGAAAGTTGTAAGAAACATGACTGTCAAGACTGACAAGAGATATGTACAAATAAAAGGATGAGTTGCTTTCAAAAACTATTATTCATGTCAAGATCATCAAAATATTTTGGGAAAGAGCTTGAATATTAAAGCCATAAAATACATATGGCACTTAGTTTTTAATTGAATAACACATTATGGCAAATCTGTTTCCTTTCTATGTAAGTCATATTCTTGGTACCTTAATCTCATTTGAAATTATACAGCTCTTCAAACATTTTAATATCACTAAAATGTTCTATTTTTATTTAGAAGGAGTTCTAGTTATACTTACTGTTGTGAGTCTTCCTCTGTGAGGTACAGGCTAGAGTGAGTGTCTTGGGATGCTCGAGGTCTATAAAGGTGAGTGTGATGCGGATGAGTGAGCAAGGGCCGTGGGGGAGCAGAAATGGGGAAGATTTCTTTTTCACATCATGTCCTCTTTCAGGTGGCATATGTCTAGGCCTAGGTAAGGCACAGTGTGGGGATATCAATATTTCACTAACTCCTTTTGGCAAATGTCTGTGCACTTAGACCAGTGTGTACTTGTTACTGCTTCTCTGACTCTGTCTCTCTGTGTCAGATGGTGTGTGCTTCAGGACACCTCTGACAGTCACGGTGTGGGAGTCCTTGCATGAAGAGTACATCTGGTAGATTCAGGAAAGAACAGACCAATGACATAGTAGTTCTGACTCACACTTGTCTTTGACTTCATGTCCCATCCCATATCAGTTTCTCTCTCAGGAAACCACAGGGCACACTTCTTGAGTGAAGCTGCATGTTTATATATTTCTTTCAATAATATACATACCTTAAATTAAAAAAAAAGTAAGCCTTACTCCATGGAAAGTAATTTAACAGAAATAAGAGTGATGTACTAATGCCTGTTGTCTTCTCAGGGAAGTGGTTGGTAGGTTTGCTAACAGTACCATCATTAGAAAAAGATACATTAAGTAGAAGAATAACTTTTTGTGCTACATTTTCTCTTGAGGTAAACACTGTGTGGTTTAAACACAGACTAAGGCATTAGGCTCCACAAGGGATATATCTAGCCGGTAAGTTGGAATGTTTCCCAGCAATGCTGGAGACTTACCCACAACCTCCAAAGTAGGCTCTATTCAAACACAAGCACTGTTGAGTTTCTTAGAATTATAAATTAAAAAGACTAGATTTTGGAGAAATTAAGTAAGAGTGTCCAAGAACTAGTTTCAAACACTTCCTAGACTATGCCTGAAGGAGAGAAGCTGGATAACAGCCACAGCCATGGCCTGGAGGGACAGGGTGACAGGGTTGTGGTTACAGTGAGCAGGGTGGACAATGTGTTTTTGGAAGTATGAGCTATAACTTTTTATGTACTCTTCGGGAAATTACAATGGAGAACAAGGTTTCCAGTTAAATGTGGAAACTGAGTCATAAAGCACAGTAGTAAATACATATCAGTTAAATGGTGTAATGGACTCCAAACCCACATTTTTTCTATGAAATTATAGTAATCAGCTTTAGATATGTAAGGGAAAAGTTTGTCTAATAATCTGTTTCTTTTTATCAAGGAGAAGGTAATGATTTTATAATAAATTATGCTCTGACTTTTCAACTTTAAGTCTTTCTGAAATTGTCTTTTGTAATAGAAAGATAAGTGAAAGAAGATTAATCCATAAAATTTATACTAAAAGTCTCTATCTCCAGATATATTTCATTCCTCTAGTAGCTATTATAAGTCCAGTAACTGCAGTTACAGCTGCAGATGCCAAAAGGACACTCTCTTACCACTTGGTTTTAATCATGAAATCTAAACAGTTTAATGTGTATGTAGTAGAATTTCCATTTGTACAGATTTAAATGAAGAGTAAATATTATATTGTTTCACATGCACAATGGAAGATGAAAGTTTCCTTGTCAGTTTGTTTATTCTCATTTGTAAACAATTGCTAAGGAAATTATCATGAAAGAAATCTAAGTAAACAAAGCCCATATTTACTGTGTGACTTAAATTGTTCTAGTGCCTTGTTGACACACTGAGAATACCATCAAAGTTAAATAATTATGTAAGAAATGTTCTTTTGATTGTTGATTCCACAAAGACGTTTTATAAAGCATTTTCTCAGCAGTTTAAATGATTACATATAAAACATGGAATGACAAATACTACTTACCAAATCTAATAGAAAAGTGTTTTAAATTCTGTAGTGAAACTACAGTAATGTTGAATACTGAAAAATATAAAATCAATATAACTACATGATAAATAGTATTTTCTTTTTAAGAATATGAGATTTAGAACCAACTAGGTTTAATTCCATTTTTTCTGCACTGCTATCAAATGTACTCACTGTGGAACTGACCATCATCAGGAGAAAATTAAGTGGAATTTATGCATTGTATCTCTCTATTTGTGTATCTGTCTATCTATCTATCTATCTATCTATCTATCTATCTATCTATCTATCT